>CM023362.1:10103244-10128655 GCA_013282895.1 Eriosoma lanigerum
ATAATTTTAAAATGTAATTGAAGAATAAAAATACAATTTTAAAATTAATTCTTGATTTCCAAGGTGATGTTTTTAATATTTATATATATTTTTAATGACATCAAATAATATTATTGAACTCTTTAGTTTTCACTAAACAAAAAATATCAACCATATTATTATTTATTAATTGTTATACAAATATTTATATGACCTATAATGATCGTGTAATTTCCGTTAAAAATATAAAAAAAATTGTAAAATTACATTTCATTAGCATTACATTTCCGCCCATTGAAAATATGTTTTTTATCGTAATAAATAAAATTATAAATTTATAATCTACGCGTTTATTTTACTTTTGGCACATATAGTAAAAACAATAATTTGATAGTTTCAAATAATTATAAATTTAATTTGTTAGATTACGGATTAATACACACTTTTAACGTCTATACAAACAATATCGATGTATTATCTTTATACTTATTAAATATTCATGAGTCATGACTTAACAAATTATTATCATAAAAGTTTGGAATACGGTATTGACATGTGTCATTGCATAAGTTATATTTTGTAATATGCAATACATTTTTTTTTTTTTATAAAAGTTTTAATAACTTTTTCAAATAATAGCAAAACAGATAAATTGTGAAAATTTGAAAATTAAAATAATATATAATAATAATAATGATAATACTAATTGTAATTTACGTTTGAAAAAATGAAAAAATGAGTAATTTATCTTAAAATATAATATATTCTTAATGATAGAATGGGATGATAATATATTATGAAATTTATAATCACTATTATAAGTAGGTATAGGTACGTAATATAATATACTATTGTCTAAGACATGTGGTCTAAACAGTTAAGAATCACAATAATATGTTTTAATGAAATCTGAAATTAACAGAAAACTTAATTGAGAGTTGTCATAAAAAATACAATATATTATGAGTACTAAACGTTTTCTTCTATAAATAAAATAAAATATTATACTATTTACTAATTCTATAATATCTCCGTAAAGAATGAAGATTTTTAAATAAAATTTTTTTAAAAGTGGATCGTAATGATTTTAAACGACAATTAGGCGTAATTTGGAAAAGGTTCTATTTTATAAAGGATATATTTAAATAGGTATCGAAACAAAATAATAAATAATAAGACATTTACGACCAAAGAAAAAAATTAATCATAAATTACGTTTAAAAACGATCTTCGTTGACATTTATTATTAATTTGTAACAAATTAAATCGATATTATTTTTCTAATATCAGTATATTATATTATAATATGACAATATCTTCGGTCGTCGAACATTATAATTATGTCCATAATATTACGTATAATATAATATTTTGTTCGCAGTTGTATCATCAGCGGTATTATCATCATCATCAAGACTACGTCAAGCCTGGTAGTTCGCCCGAAAATCGGGACGAAGACAAAGAGAATATCAAACAAAAAGACTCGGAGTGCCTGCAACAGCAATTGGACGAGGTGTTGAGAGCGTGCGTGGACTACGAGGAATTGCATAAAAGCCGGCAACAGGTGGCCGAAAACACCGGAAATATCTCACCTGGCTCATCGCTACCACAACAAAACAGGTATAGAAAATTATTAAGAAGAATAAAATTGTAATATTTCCAAAAAGTATTAATATATTTTTACGGTATCTGGACGATATGATGTATTTTATTATTATAACGCACATAATTTATTGGTGAAATATCATTTAATGTAAATTTATATAATAACTAGGGATCGGAATTTATTGAACTAAAACTTATGAAATTATTTATAATATTGCTTTAAAAAATATACAAAATTGCACTAAAAAAACATCAATAAGTTCGTATTTATCTGAAAATGGATTTGTAGCTTAAATGGCAACAAAATGGCTGGTAAGAAAAAAAACACGCAAATACTACATTTTCCGATCTTTAATATGCTAATAATAACCATAAGGGTAGGTAGGGATGTTCGGATGGCGTTTTATTATATTATAATATCTTCGTACTTAATATGAAATATGAATATGTCATTAAAATTTGAGGTGACTTCACAATGTAGTTATACGTATAATATTATGATATGTTAATAATATAATTATGTTCATCACACAATATTAACAATACAATAGACCAGTGGTTTCCAATTAACATATTAAGCCACAGACCCTTAGCTAAAATATTAATTAATCTTGGGACCTTATTATTCATATATGCTTATGGAAGTTCCCCGCTTTTTGCGTATAATATATACGTTTCAATTTTGATTAAACATGAAAATTAAGTTTATGATTTCTATTAATTTTATAATTTTACTCATATATTTTATTATAATAATTGTACAAATAATATAAATATGATAGTAAGGGACAATGCTACAGAAAAATAAAATTTACCTATTTGTATTTAAGAGTTTTATTATTTTATATTTGGTTATAATATTATACATTTTTAATATCTATTTTTACGTACCTATTACACTATTATTACAATTACAGATTATCCCAAATCTATTTACTAATTGCAATATCTCCGCGAAAAATTAACATTTTTGAATTCGGTTTTATTTAAATTATTAATTGAGAAACGGACTATAATATTACTTCTATTATTTTTTAGTTTTAAACGTTTTGTAAAAATATTTAGTTTTATTTTTAAGTTATGTGAAAATAGCCAAATTAAAGAGTATATATTTTGTATGAACATTTTAATGTAACGACTTCTTAGTTTTATCAATATAATAAGAAATTAGAATTTGGGATTTAGAAATTAGATGTTGAATTTTTTTTTTTTTTAATATTCTGATATAAAATTATCATTTATTTTAATGAATATTATATCATTTTATTCATTTTTTTTTGGAATTGTATTCATATATACCAAAATTTGAATCTCTTTATCCAAAAATTAATTAAACGGAATTTTCTAACAATTATTAGTAGCAAAAATAC
The DNA here is from genome assembly GCA_013282895.1 of Eriosoma lanigerum. Lineage (NCBI taxonomy): Eukaryota > Metazoa > Arthropoda > Insecta > Hemiptera > Aphididae > Eriosoma > Eriosoma lanigerum. The sequence goes on from CM023362.1 coordinate 10,106,199, forward strand.
TATTTTTTTCGTTTCATAATATTGACCTTTTTGTATAATATATAATATTTGTTTAAACATTCCCAGAAATAATAATAATAAAAAAAAGATAATAAAAAAAAAAAAAAAAGAAAATAGTAATTATATTATTATTTATTATTATTATTTATCTTATCTTATCTTATATTTCCCACTAAATTATTTAATTACCGACACGTCCTATACGTACTTATTATAATAATATAGAAAAACGTAAAGATCAAATTTCATATTATTATATTATAATCTCGTACAACACTTTATTTCAGTATACGTATTGAAACGCGCACGGTACAGAACTTACTACAGTAATTTATCGTTGTTAAAGTAATTTTAATTTCATACACTTTATGTGTGAGTGTTTAACAGTTTTTAATTTGTATTTGCTAAACTCGTTTGTTCAAAAATAAATACATATATTTTTCTTATTGAAATCAATTAAAAATGTGTCTTTAAGGATATTAATATTGTTGGTTTCTTAGAACACATATTATTTGGTAAGGTTATAAATTTATAATATTATATTCCGTAGTCAAAACGACTTTTATCCATTTCACTTTGTTACCACTAATGTTTGAAAATATCATGAAATATAAAATTGCAGAAATATTTCATCATATTATAATATAAATATCATATTTCAAAAATATACGTATATTAATTTTTAACAAGCTTCTATTTTTACAAACATTTTTAATTAGTTATTGTTTTCTTAAATATTAAAATTTCACCTTTCTAATAGGAATAATATAGTGGACTTTGACATTTTTAACTTATGTAATATAATGATTTATAAAACGAAAGGTATAATAAATAGTTCTGACAAAATATCAGATACTAAAAATTCGTGGGGAAAAGTGAAATGTATTTAAAATATTAAGTAAATTTTAAAGAAAATCAATAAAAATTAATAATCACTGTAATATTGTTATTAAATTGATATGGGGCTAACGTGTTGATATTATCCGAATTGGCAGGATATATGCTTTTATCAAAATTATATCATTATGTAGTCTATTAATATACCTAGTATCCATTATAATACTTTGTGCAATTAACATAATAATTTATAACTTACTTATCTATTATAACACATGAAAAACATGTGTTAGGTATGTACAACTATAGGTATTATACGGCAAGGCTGGTCATTAACGAGCTAAAATGTTGAAGTTAAGTTAAATTCACTTTTTAACTTGACTTTCAATATTTGAATATTTGTTAACTTAACTTGTAGTTTTTTTTTATTACATATTAAGATTAACTTAATAAATAACGATTCAATGATCTTAAAAACCAAGTTAATATATTTTTATTTACATTATAATAATTGACTATGATTTTTAATAGTAAAAGTAATTTTTTTAAAAATTTAATTTGTTTTGTATTTTATTTTATTGCTTGCCAACTATATTCAGACAGTTAGGTACAAATAATAATTTAAATATTTTGTTTATTTTTAACGTTAGTTTATGAATGTTACTATTTTAACGCATACTCCCTTAGTCTTCTGCAAATAATAAGTCATATATTTTTAATTGTTAAACGTATTAATATATATTTTAGATTCTGAGCGAAGCAAAGAATGTATTGGTTTTACATTGATTTTTTTTTATATATTTATTTATGTCTGAAAGCACTATGTAGGGTAGAAATAATGGTTTCAATTACCTATATTGATACTTTATTTAACTCATTTTTCGAATTTCTCAAAAGTTTTTTCTTAGAAAAAGAAAAACTATTAAAAATTGGTTAAAAATCGGCAAAATATGGATTTTGTTATTTCAATTTGTTTTATTTCGCGATAACTATTTGAATTTTAATCTCAGAGACTTGAAAATTTTATTGAATATTGATATAGGCATTTTATATAAAAGAATAAAAATTAACTTAACTAAATCAAAGTTAATAAGTTAATTTATTTTTTAGACTTAACTATTAACTTAATTGAGAAAATAAAACATTTGATTGACTATAAACTGTAAACTTTTCCCAATATAAGTCAATTTACTTAACTTAACTCAGTTGAAAATTTCATTAACTTTCCCGGTCTTTTTATACGGTAATACTGTAATTTAACCGATAATAATTGTGTTCAGAAGTAGAAAAACAACAATATTACACGATTTCGTGAAATATTTCAAACTTTAAATTAACTATGTTGTATATAAATCGTACAGGATCAAGACGAACGGATCTCTTCCGCGGGACAACAGAAAATCCGACACGTCATCACCGACGTCACCGTCGTCTTCAATGGCCACGTTCTCGCCGATGTCGTCGTCGCAATCGCCCTCGTCGACGGCTTTGCCGTACGCGATCGCGCTGTCACCTCTGACGATATCTCCGTTATCGCTTCGCGCGATTGACAGCGGCGGTGGCGACGATTCGGTATTTCACGAGACCGAGAATTGCCCGTCGTCGCCCAAGGAACCGACCGGTTGCGGAAGTCCCAGGACCAAAATTCGAACGCTCGTCCCGTCTTCTTCGTCTGCCGCGGCAACCGCGGTTACCGTCGCAACCATTACTACCACAACGGAAACGTTCAGGTACAGTACCTAGTGACATTTTTTTAAAAATTTTAACTCGAGTCTCTGAAAGATCTATAACACGCACGTTTGTAAAAAGCCTAAGTTAGCAATAAATAACAATGAAAATGAAAATAATCTAGAAACGTTTATTATACCTAGTAATATTAATTAGAAGTATTTAATCGTTTTTCCGTTGAAAAAAAAATACAATGAATATTTTTATTTATTTATATTAATTTAAAAATATGCTATTATTTTTTATTTATAAAACATTAACATTTTTTAATGTCTACTATTTTTATTTTTCTACCCCTCCCCCCTCCCGAAATTTTTCTCTACACACACAGATTTGCTTGTAGCCAATAATAACAAATTAACAATAATAATAGGCTTTTCGGAAATCATTATATAATTGTAAATTTGTTATTTAGTTTATAATCGTATGAATAGAAACACATTATCAAATAATTTTAAAATATGAGATAATTTATTAATTTATAAATATATTAGATTAACAATGTAATATTATTATTATACACTTTATCACAATTTTTCCAAGTATCGTGGTTAAATTTTTTGTATATTTGTTTTATCGAATTTTGAAAATAAATTTTGTTTATTTTTGTTTGTTTGGGACTTTGGTCTCAAAAATGTTTTTCGTGTTTGCCTACTGCAATAATTAATAATAGGAATACTATTACGGTATTTCTTAGTTGTTTTAATCCATCGTGCATAGGTACTAAAATTCATTTGAATACACATTACAACGCGAGTCAAACAAACGAATAAGTCATAAAAAATTATATAGTAATGTGTGTACCTACACGCGGTCATAAAATACATAATCATTTTTTTCAAGACACTTTTTAGTCATACGTGACACTCTCACACTGCTCTATTATAGTACGTCACGATTCACCGATCGGGATCCACTACAGGTATAATAATAGTTTATGTTGATTAGAATCAATCCTAATGTTTCTTTGTCGTTCAGTTTTCATTTGTGGTTACATAATATACCTGGAATTATAATACCGAAGAAAGGGAAACAACCTTCTTTCTACTTTTTTTTTAAACTTTAGTCAAAAATCCATAAACATTTTATAAATTTCATTAATATTATTATACATACAATAAAATAATGTCTAACAAACAATAATAGCAAACATTTTTAATTAGTACCTCGTATTATCACTTAGGTTTTTATATAAAAAAATTCCATTATACAGATTTTACTCTCTAACACATGACTAAAAAATAATATTATTCATTGTACAAACATTATGAGAAATTTGTTACTTAGATACATAGTTATAATATTTATAATACACATTACAATGGTATAATTTGTATTTTAATAGTTGTTATTATGTTTAGTATTATTTTATTTTGTTCATTTGAATATATATTTGATTATTAACAAAATCGTTTAATTAATCAAATAGATTTTTTAAACTTTCCATAAATACTTTTTTACTTTCATAGGAATAACATACCTAATATAAAAAAAACACGTTACATAATATTTTGTATCAATCATATATACGAATAATGTTATTATGATAATAATTATATAAGTATATTATATAATAATATAATAATACATTATAATAATAATATTTTTTACAACTTGTAGTCTGTATAAAATAAATGTATAACGCACTAACATTGTAAAAAACATCGTTTTGGCGTGACGATAATATTGATAATTTAGTATATTTTTTTCAATTATTTGTTCTTTTATTCACTTAGATTTTTATAAAAAAAAATTACCATTGTACAGATTTTACTCTTTAACACATGACTAAAAAATATATTATTCATTGTACAAACATTATGAGAAATTTGTTACTTAGATACATAATTATAATATTTATAATACACATTACAATGGTATAATTTGTATCTTAATAGTTGTTAGTATGTTTAGTATTATTTTATTTTGTTCATTTGAATATCTATTTGATTATTAACAAAATCGTTTAATTAATCAAATAGATTTTTTAAACTTTCCATAAATACTTTTTTACTTTTATAGGAATGACATACCTAATATAAAAAAACACGTTACATAATATTTTGTATCAATCGTATATACGAATAATTTAATAATTAAGTGTTATAATTTTAATTATATGACCTTCATAAATATATAAATATTAATATCACGTAATAATAATAAATAGGTAGTTCTATATTATTATTGTTAGGTTTTTTACAATTTAAAAAAATAATATACATATAAAAAATACATTGAACAAAGTTATATTTTATTAAAACTATATAGGTTATGTTAGATAATTATACAACTTACTAACAATAATGCTAATTATTTATCTTTTATAAGTTAATTATAATAAATATAATGCTTATTTACGAGAATAAATGTATATATTTATATATTAATATATATTCAAAGTAATATTGATAAAAAAATATCAAAAGTTTAAATAATTATTGTTGTTAATAATATACGTAAAATTAATTTCGGTCTTTCTTTTACCGTCTTATACAATATATTTGCTTTACTAAACTTCCTACCTCTGCCCTTTATCTTCTTAAAATAAACTCAATATATTTTCTCGTGTTTTGTACTACTCATCCACCTAAGCATTCTTATTCTCATCTCATCAATGTTAGGATCTTTATTACAATACCCATCCATATTTAACTCTGAGTTTTTACATCTTTCCCGAAGTCATTATCATTTTGTAAAACAGAACGAAAATAATCAGTTAAACTAACCTAAACATCTCAATCTCACTTACTTTATCAACACCTACTACTTCTCGTAATTATTACTTATCAAATTGCTCCTAGTGGCTTTTTTCCAAACACTTCAATATTATATAAATCTATATTTGAACGTTGTAACTAGATTAAAACAACCAACTTAGTTTAATATAATACAACATTTTTTTATATAGTGGCAAGATTCAATGTGATAACAGCAACGATATTTCGAAAATGTCACCGAAAAATCTGATGTTGTCGGTGTTACAAACGCAACCGTCGAGACAAGCGACCTCGACGTGGGTGCATTCGTCGCCGTTCAGCGCAGACTCGGACGCGATCGCGAAAAAAGGCGAAGTCGCGGAACTACGCCGGAAACTGTTGGTCGAATTATCGTCACACAAGTCCCGGTTGGTGGAGCTGCACTTGCGCCGCGAAGAAGTCGACAGGGAGGTGAGTTAATCTATGAAAATACATATTATATTTGAGCTCGGAAGGAATAATCGATCAGATCGGATTTCCGGTAAATACCATAATAATATCGAGGTATTAACTTAAAAAAAAAAAAAAAAACTTTATTTGAAAATATTAAAACGTGTTGCTGTTATAGGTAATGGTTAAACAAAAAAAAAAAAATGTATAATACATAATAATATTTACATTCATTGACATTCTTAGTTTCCTTACGAGTTGTGTAGTTTAAAGAAAAAACTTTTTTTTTAATTTCAAATAAGTACTTCACAAATTTAATTTTAATTTGATTTTTTTTTTTTTTACATTTTCTTGTGCAAAATAAAACCAAACAGTTATTGATAATGTTACACTAATACTTATTCCCAATGTGCTAAACAGACGATCATCGAGAGTGCGTTATTACGAGCCGAACTTGACGCCGCCGACGAAGAAACACGTCAATCAGAGAACATCGTAGATGGTTTAGACCGCGCCGTAGCCGAGTGTCGGAAAATAATGGAATTGTGCACCGTCAAAGAACAGAAACAGAGAGCAGCAGCGGACACAAAGTTGGCCGACAACCGGCGAATACTCCAAGCGTAATTCACTCACAAAATAGTTATACATTTGCATGCGAATAATTTTTCATTTTAAGCATTTCGACGAATACAATGAAGAATTCGTTTTGTTTTTAAAATTATAATAATAATAATAATAATAATAATATATAAAACTCATTTGTAACGAACACGATTTTAAACGTCTTTTGCTTAAAATAGTTGCCTAAAAATATGTTAAATTAATCAATCTTTTAAAAAATGGATATTATCAATAAATTATGTTATTTTTATTCCATGAAAATTTACAAATATAATAGAAGAGACGTTTAAATTTACAATGTTTATATCTTTTGAGTTATAATTATTATGACATTGATAGTTGTTATAGAAATTATTGCATAGAGTAAAAGCAGGGGAGATGAATATCAAAGAATAAGTATTTCTAATAGGTGATGACTAGATAACACAGAGAGTGACATAAAGATAGCTTTTGTGAATTGACGAAAGGTAAGAGATAAAGATCTATAAGGATGTAGAACTAGGGCAGCTAGTTAGCTTCTAGTTGGGAGAGTAAGGCGAGGTAAAAGAAGAAAAGTTATAATTATATATAAAAATGTATTAAACTTTACATAATTTATTTTAATCATTGTATACATTGTATTCAAATGTAGGTATTTTTTTTTTTTTTTTTTTGCAAACAGATTACGAAACAGGTTGGAATCGATTGATGACGACGATGAATTAAAAACCGAAATTAAAGATTCCATCGAAAAACAGACAGAATTGATGGAAGCTGAACAAAAAGTGAGTATAGTTTTGTCGTTGTAGACGAGTAAATTTATTATATAACCTATTATAGTATAGTATTATTATTTATTAGTGTTTTTAAAAATTCTCAATAACTTGATAGCTAAATACATACATTTTGCATCTAATTGTTTTAAAAATATCGTCTTGACAAAATTATTATTAATTTCAATTATATTTAAGGTAGATGATTTAGTAGAAATAATTTATTTAATAGAAAAATTCCAAACATTTTAAATCTCTAACATAGGTGTGATCACGGGTTTCATTTACTTCAGCAACACCTGTCAGATGCAATTGTTTCAAATTTCACATCAGATTTAAATTTTTTCCTGGGCAATTACACCATTCTTATATAAATACATAGATAATATATTATACATATTATACTCTAAAGAAATACTCATATATTATAATATGTTTTATGTTTGTGCAACTGTTCTATATCAGTGGTCAGCAACTTTTTTGGACTCTCGGGCCACATTCAAAATTTAAAAAAGTTTAGAGTGCTGGACAATAATACAAATTTGATAGATTTATTAAAAAAAGTTTAATTAATGGGAGTTTAAAATTTTAGTTTATATTTATCTTATAAATAATATCATATTACAAGTATCCAATTACTATAGTTATTGCGGGAAGTTTAAAGCTGGCCGGGGATCGCCAACCATTGTTCTACACCGATATTAATTTATTACATTTATTTACTTTTTAATGTGTATTTTTCTAATTTAATTATACATAATACGATATTTGAAATGTAGCAGAACCAAAATAATAAGTATTTTATTTATATATTTGCTATGAATCTCCCCCAGTCATAAAATTAACATCAGCAATACCTGCAATAAAATCCTGAACATGCTATATGATCTCAAAATAAGATTTTGTTTCTGTGTTTGTTTCAAGTGATTTTATAGTTGTCATAATAAATTATTCTTTTAGATTATGAGATCTAAATTTGGATTCTGTCCGTCAAAATACTTCGCCGTAAATTTTTATTGATGTAGAAAATACAACGTGCCATGGTTGTGTGATATCTAAACGATTGATCAAGGTTACCTCAAATTTTGGGATTAAATTGGACCAAAATAATTATAAATTTGTATAAAACGTTACCTATAAGACTATAAAATTAACCAATTATCGAAGAGTAAACGCGATTTAATTTAACTACGAAAAACCAAAATTAGAATTAGAATGTTTAGTGTTATTGTTATAATATGATGTGTAATGTATTTCATTTGGGCCAAAAAGTCGTCTGAAAAGGACAAAGTTTCCTCAGTTAACGGTATACATTATATTATTTTATTGTGATGTGTTTTTAGTCATACGAAGATGTGGAATTTGGATTGTTGGAAGAGGAGGCCGGGTGGCTGGCACGCAGGGAAGAATTGCACAGGGATCGATCGGCAGCGGTGGCAGTGAGACGAGCTCGACGAGCCCGAGGCGAATGGTTGAGAGCACAACTCGACCAGTTGCGAAGCGTGAGTGACGACCAATTGCGATCTCTACAAGTTGACATCAACGTCGAGACATTATCCATTCAACAAGTAAATAATATTGTTTATTTTTTTTTTCAAAATAATTGTTATTTGTCAGTAGTTTTCTTTGTTACGATTTTGTTGACGGATATTTTAATTTTGTTTAGCAGTTTGTTTTTTTAATAACTCTGCATACCTAAACTCGGTGAGTATATGGTATATAATATTATACGTACAGATACTACAGTATTTTACAAATAGATTAACAAATATTATAGAAATGTCCTCAATTGAATGAAAACGAAATATGTAACCAGCTCACTGATAGTCGATAATAATAATTGTCGTCCATTGTTATGATTTGTCGTGTAACGCAATATGATTTACAGGGACACAAAAAACTCCTCGATCTGGACGCTGCCTCCGCAGAAGACGCGGCCAGTGCGCATGACCAACAACACCGTCGAACCAGGTATCATCTGACCGACAACTCTCCGAAATCCTTGGAATGGCCTTGGGATCAGCATGTGCAGTCACCCATGTCGCCACTGTCGTTGTCCTCGATGTCGTGGGACCAACGGTCGAAATCGCCAATGTCACCGTGGTCTTCTACTTCGGCAAACGTTACTGGTCTTCCGTCGCCACCAGAAGTGGAAGCCACTGCTAATAACGTCAACGGTCTTATGACCAGCAGCATGACGACGACATGTTGCAGTAGTGTAGCCGGTAGCAGTGGCAACGAGGTAATTATTATTATTCGGAAGTTTTGTCGGTGACATTGTTGGCAACGTTGTAATGTAAACAGTTTTTAGTAATTGTGTTTTTTAAAAGAAATCGTTTATAATATGCGATTAAACGTATAAACGAGCAGTTCGGAGAAACTTTAATAATTCCAAACCGATTTTTCGAAATTTTATTAGTTTTTGGGTTATACTTACTATTCAGAGCTATGCTTTTAGAATACAATTTATAGTATGTATCACTGACACGATGGGAAACGAGGATAGTATAATATGATAAGTATAGATATGATGTAGCTTGCATGGTTATTTCAAATTCTATGACATTTAAAAAATATTTTTAGAACATGCTGCAATGGATTTACAGGGGAAAGAGATTTATGAGAGTTAAGAGTTAAAATCTCAGAAACCATTATACGTATTATATATAAATTGTATGTAGGTTTAATTTATACGTTATAATATAGTTTATATTTGGATGGTGATTTTTTTAAATTTTTTTTTTTTATGGTCCTCCCACAAATATGTTCCTTATATTTTTAACATGTTGAGAAATCTCTGATGATGTAGAAATTCCATTGACGGATACCAAATATTATGTGAAATTATTTTAATCAAGAAATCGACAATTTGTTTAAAAAATAATTCTCCGATCTTTACCGCTCTCGATGATAAACAATTTATAGTTACCTATTCACTTTGTTGCAGATCGTTAATTTTTGATTTGAACTGTTGTTGTTGTCCACAAAGTTTATTTGGTTTAGACACGGTTAGGTCAATGGTAGCTTTTTTTAATTATCTTTTATCTATATTGGTTATTGATACAAATAGTATCGTCCGATACGATTTAGCGGCCCCGAAATAGATCGCAATAAATCAATATTTTGTTTAGGGGTTTTTTTATATGCGTACGTTGTTGTGTAGGACGGTGGTGGCAGACCGACATCGGAAGATTCGGCATCGAGAATGTCCATGTCGACGATCTTTGACGGCGGAGCGGCAATAAAACTACGGGAGAAAAACAAAACGTCGCCGTCGGACATGACTAAGGTTAGAAGACGGTTTGGTTAGGTACCGTATTTATAAGATATATATTATACAAGGCACTGAATGTTAGTTCGTACTGTAATTAAATTAAATAAAAAATTAACCAGAAACGACGAGAACATCTATCCCAGTAATAAAATATAGATAATTTGAACTAATAAATTATATAGATTAAATTAGCTAAAAAATTTGTCGAAAAAATGTGCTGTAGGTTAGTTTGAATAGGTAGGTTAGATTGAGATTTGTGTGCCAAAAGTTGTTATTTTCTAACTTTTTTCCTAGATTTGCGATTTTTTCGACGTAAATTAAAATGTTCAGCATTTTCCCTCATCTTTAGATAATTTTACCGGTTTCATGAAACTGTTACAATATCGTGTTGAATGTATGAAACAAGACAGTAACTGTGTTTTTGTCGTTCTATCGCAGAGACCGTTGACCAGATACCTTCCGATCAGATACGACGGTGTCGGCGCGAACGAAAAACGGATGGCGTTCGACCTGCGCGCGCACATCGAGTCTGCGGGCCATCAGCTGGACGGCGACGACAACGGCGGCGCACCGTCGGACAACCGGCGGCATTTTTGGATCGACGGTTCGTCCTGCCGCGGATACTTGAAGAAACTCTCTGGAACAGGCGACGGGAAAAACGCGCGCCGCGGCGGACGCAAATGGCTGAAAAGATGGTTCGTGTTTGACAGGCAGTCCAGAACGCTGTCCTATTATCGCCGAAGGTCCGACGAGGATGTCACCATGACGAAGAAATCCCATCCGCGAGCGTCCATTCGTTTCCAGGTAAGGATGATGATGTTCAGCCGTCACCAGACAATCCGTCCATATTGCTATTATAATAATCCACTCACTTTCCTCCCAAAATAAAAAAAAAAAAAAAAATTCTGAAATATATTCGTGAAATACAATATAAGAATTAAGTATCGAATTACAATTTACATCTCGTATCAAACAATATTTCAATTGGTTTTTCGAGTTTTTACGAAGAGCCAACATTTGAGTCATTCGATTTTTATCAGTTGATATTTTATTTTTAAATTCATAACGGTCTGATGGTCTAAACACATATTTCGGTGCACGAGGTCCAGGTTCGACTCTCTAGCAATGAGTTTTCTTTCGCGTTCTTTCTAACCTCTGGAGCAAGTAGCAATCAATTACCCGAAAAAGCCCAATAATTTGTTTAAACATAAAACGTTCTAGAACTATTTTCGATCCCTCGAAATGTGGCTAATGCCATATAGTATACTGCATACCGTTACCAGGGAAAAATAAGATTTAAAACTGCTTATTTAAATATTTAAATATATAAAGAGATTAAGAGATTATAAAAGTTGCGCAAGTAGATGGAAGTAATAAAAAATTAAACGTTATCGAAAATACGAAAATATTGTTATTAGTAAGCGCCTATTTTTAAACTAGATGTCTTCAAAAAAAAAAAAAAAAACCAATGGTGAACATAAACAGCAAAATTTCAAAATTTTACAAGTTAATCGATTTCAACGACTGAGTAAAAAATATTACTTGTTTAAAGTTATATTTTTTTAGCACAAATATCTCTTTTTTAGTCAAACTGTTAGTTTAAACACATAGACTTATATTTACTCTTCACTTGTAATACTCGTACGTACAATATTATGAATTCAAATAAATAATAATGTGTTTTTTTTATTTTTATTTTACATAAGATATAATTCAAGTCATTCAATGTAATATTTTCTTAGTCTTTATATGCATCAAAATAATATGATGGACTTATTGAAAAATACAAAATATATAACATTAATAAATCGCAATACACTTTTCGACACCTCACGCTTACAATATTTACGATCATAAATGATTTAATAATTATCTAAAAATGGATAACGTTGCACATATTTTCTATTGCGTGCATTCATTTTATCATGACATTTTGACGTAGATTTATTTAATTTCAGGTTTTAAACAAAAATGTTTCTTTTATAAATTTAGTTTAAAATATTTTATAATATTTTAATGTGATGTGTTATTTTGTATGTATTTTATGCACTGAATAGATAAAATTAGGATTTGACAGATTTTCATAATTTTGTGGGTATTTAATTTTTTTTTTTTTTTTTGGTTATCATTATAATATCATCATAATTTGTGATGAAATAATCATTGTGGTGTTTGAATACTAAAAAAATTCACAACATCCGAAACAGCTGAACCCATAACCCAAATATAAAATTCTAGTGAAACTTACTAAAACTTAGTCCCTGTAAATTTATGTTAGGTTAGGATTAGTAAACAGTCGTCGACCATGCACGATTGAAATAAAATTATTAAAATGTTTATGAAAAAAATAACTATTTATCAATCCCGTTAATGTTCCAAAACGGTTACCGTTCGATGATTCTACGATGACTTATCGTTTTTGTTGTGTTGACATTCATGCAGGACATTCAAGAAGTGTACGTCGATCACACCAATGGCAGCAAAGGACAGGGCTGCGCGTTCGTGGTGAAGACGGCCCAGAGGACGTACTACCTGTCGGCAGTGACCGGACAGGCTGTCCGCGTGTGGGTGGACGTCATATTTACCGGCGCCGAAGGATATCGAGAATATTTGAAAGCAACACCAGCGGCTCCCGGTAACGACGATGGCGATAATCAAACCGATTTCTGAGACAAAGGCAGCAAAGCAGTTTTATCTGAAACTTCTTTTGCAAACGAATACAATATAATAATGTGTATTATTATGATTTTTCATTACGATGTCTAACCGCCGTGTAATTTATTTTTATCATCAAATATTGTTTTATGTGTTTGTACGTTTCGATTAATACGCCTACATGCGTTATGTGTTAGGTTCGAATAGGGGTGAGAAGTTATTTAATATTTTAATACGACATTGACATTTCGAATAATATTGCCCATATCCCGTGAACGGGAAACATATCGTCTAACATTGGACAAAAGATCAGATAACTCTGACCATTATTCCGAATTCCTTTAATTGGTGCATTGAAATTCCATTTATTTACTTAAATATTACGCTGCAAAAGTCAAATTTACGGAATGAAATGTAAATTTATGTTAAAGTTACAAAATTAAAAAAATCCATTTCCCATAGATTTTGTGTTTGACTTATTGTTTTACGCGTCATATTCCATAAAAAATACGTGATTTTATTAGAAATGCATTTATATGCAAGAATAAAGAAAATTCTATATAATAAAATCACTTAAATATGTAAAATAAAAAATGTTATATATTAACTCAATAGGCTATAGAATATATTTTTATTTCACCTATAGTTATAAATAGAGGGCACAAACAAAATTATACAATTTCTATAACTTCTCATCCCTAGTTATAATTAGTCGATTTTATGTAAGTTGACTCTAGGTCAGTAAATAATATTTATCATTATTTATAGTTAACTGTTTTTTATTTTTTTTTTTTTATGTTTATCAAAACTATAATTATTGATTTATTTTGGTGTTATAATTAGATTGTGATTGAGCCAATGTGTATATCATACAATCAAGTTGCATCTAAATATAGATAGTTAGATTTAAGACTACGGTTATCTACACCGCATAGATAATCGTGTTTAAGACTAATCGCATATTCAATACTTAATTATATATGTATATAAAAAAAAATTGTTTATTATAGTCAATTTGGGCATTTCAAATTATTTTATCGTTATCACACATACTATTATTTATATTTTAGAAAATTAAATGCCTAATAAATAATATTACAGTTTATAAAATGTTTTAAGCATTCATATTTGTGATTAATATTATAATGAAATACCAAATTTAATTTTAATAGTTTAAACAAAATAATATAATAATATAATTGTAATAAATTAATACTTATGGGTTTAGTTATATTCATTTTATATCAATTTTAATTTATTAACAGAATGATTATTCACAATAATGATTAGTTTAAATGTCAATCAGACATTTATGACAATATAGCATAATATAATATGTACACCATACATGGCTAAATTCTGGGTAAGTTGATTAACTATTTAGTAGAAAATTAAATAAGTTATGATTACTAAATTTTTTTTTTAAAGTATTATAAATGTGTGACTAGTTGTTATATAAGATAAGTACCATTCAAGAATTGTAATTCCTCATAAAAGAAGCTGAGTGAAATAACTAGTTGAAAAATATTGTATCTACCAATCATTGTTCATTATTTGTTTTATGACACTCGATTGTCAATACTTCTCATCAACTATTTTTTTTTCTAAGCCTATTTATCTAATTTCTCCACTATACGTTATATCAATATTGTTTCCTACAGAGAAAAATATAATGTTAAAAATAGTTTTATTTTGTATTATATTTGTGTAAATATATCCATGAAAATGTAAACATATAGTTATAATTAAGGCTGAGAATGTCTGATATCTACTTAAATATATCAAAATATTTATGCATTTATGCAATTAAAAAAACAAGCAATATGCTCTAAAACAAATTATTAAATAATGTACATTATTTAATTTACAGTAAAAATATTATATACAATTTATATTTTAAAAAATAATATTAATATATAATATAATAATTATTTTTTATTTACAAATTATGATTGATATTTAACATTCGCTTTCCCCCGCATTGCATCTTGCTTATGGTATTATATACAATACAGTATTTGCTTATGCTGTCACATACACTTTTGTGATTGTGTTGTTCTGTTATACACATAATACAAATACAATTTTACCGGAAATAGTGTGAATTGAAATAATGAATTGTATTTTTACATAGGATAATTAGTAAAGATAATTTTATTTTACACAACACTTTTCCAAATATCTATTTTTATTGTCCAAACATTGAATAATTTCAAAATATATTCTTAATTTTTATAGTACATTAAAATATGAATTTATATGCAAAATAAAACGTTAAATATAGTACCTTCCTTGTAGGTAATGTAAAACATATTTGTAGATTACTCACATTATTCTGTGGCCATTTTAGATAAATATGTAAAAAAATAGAAGTCCTCAGCTTTAGTTGTAATATATTTTATATTTAGGTACTGTATTGTTAAATTTAAATCATAAAGTTGTTCAACAGCTTAACTACTTATGTGAGTCTTATTTCGTTTTGTTATATTATTTAGTGAAATCATTCATAAGTAGCTATCTGTATTATATTATTCTGTTTTAAAATGTTTGGTTTAACTTTGAATAAAATTATGATTAAAATATATGAATTGTATTATAATGATTAATATCGTTAGTTTTAATCATATTATTTCGATATCAAATAAATTGTGTTTTTTTTGTGATAAATTCAAAATAATTATTATAGTCCAACGAACAATTAATTTATTATACTGTAGGTCATTAACTCATGAATGCCATATGAATTTAAAAACAAAGTTCAATTAAATATAAAATAATATAATTATATGATAAAATAGTTGAAATAATTCAGTTATATGGTAAAAATGTATTTTGTTTATTTTAAAAATAATATATAATTTCAAGATAGTCAATGTAAAGAGTGAAATTTGATCAAAATAAAATTGTGTCTGTGTTTAAACCATTATAAAAACAAATAAATAAATAATATTTTTTTTTAATTAACCAGAAACAAAATTTAAAACCACAAACTGATTTATATAATAAATAATATTTTTAGCAAATTGAATTCATGAAAATGAATATGTTTTAAAATCATTAATTGTACAATCTATTGTAATAATAAAAAATATGTTTTTATATTTTTGCTAATTATTGTTATTTTTTTTAACTTTTAAAATTTTAAATATACCTAACTCATATGACCTTTAGCTCAACTAATTATTTTAATTTAACATAATATCTGTTTGATGTTTATTTATTATATATTAGTAAATCCTGTTTATCTAAAATATGGTTAGTTTAAGTAGGGTTAGGACTCCCAAATAGTATATAATTAGTTTAATCTTAAACATTGTAAATTGTATCTATATAGTAGAACTATTCTAGTCACGTTTATGTGATAGTAATCTATGTGTACGCACTGTCACGAAAATAGTTAAATTTAATGGAACATTTTCGAGGTTACTATGTAACTATTAAAAATCTCATCTGACAATAAACTAGTATTTATTTAAAATTTGAAAACAAATATATACTTTTAATTATAAGGCATAAGGTAATATTATATTTTGTTCACATACGTTATGCAATATATTACCTATAGGTATATTAAAATGTAAAATATTTTATGGGTAGTATAAAATATTAAATCGTATAAAATTTATTTCAGATGCATTAAGAATTCACAAAAAATATAAAGGTAATATAATTAAAGAAATGTATATATCCCTTTTGGAACGTAGCCCTTGCATGTACTGCTCAGATTAAATGAAATATATCTATCTAATCTGTGTGATGTAAAATACCTACTTAGCTTCGTATCAAAAATAAATTTGTTATTTATGTTATAATTTTAAAATAACATCAAGATTAGATTTATTTTAAATAAACTACCTTTCTAGTAGGTATATAAGTATACATTGTAATATAAGTAAAATGTTATTTATTTACTTTATCAGTAGGTACCTAATCAATTATGTATTTAAATTTTTTATAGAGTTGTTGTTTAATATTTTACTTAAAAAAACAAAATTTACCAGAATATTATTCATAATTTATTGCAAAGAGATTTATTAAATACCTACATTATATTGATTAAAAAATGTATTAATGATAATATACTGGCTATTATAAGGGAATATATTAGTTTTATATGTTTTACTATAGGTAATACAAATATATATTTATAAAAAAAAATATTTCCAAGAAGTAAAAGTAAATTGTAGGTATACAAGTTAAATAATTGTTATTATAATGTAACAAAAATAATAATAAAATAAAATTTACATTAAACCTTATAACCGTGTACAAAAAACTTTAGAATGTTATGCATTTATTAATTTTTAAATAATCAGATTGTTGTATGGAAATAAATGAATAAAACGTAAAATGTTGGGTCATTTTTTTAAACTGTTTTTTAAGTTTTAACATATTAGTTATTATCGATCTACCGTATCTTATTTATTTCCAACACCTATAATATAATATTATATACTAACCCAGAGGTTCTTAAACTTTTCAGGCCATGCTCTTCCCCTACTTTGGTCAACCACAGACGTGAGTCCCCCTCATAAATATAATTTTAATAGACATGTTTAGAGACCTTGTTTACCATGTTTACAAACCATTTATAGATAACGGGTCGTATGCCTGTATGTGATATATAAATATACTTGTATAGGAGATACTCACCATACACTATATACAGGACGCGATTATTATTACGAAAATTTTACAAATCTTTTACTGTTCTACCAATACAATTATTATTTTTAAAATTTTCTTCCACACTTTGAGAACCTCTGCACTAACTCTTTATACGGGTTATTTTTTCGGGATAATTATCAATATTAACATACAATGTACGTACATAATATCGAGATTACCATAAATATAGAATAGTTTTGCTTTAAACTCGGAATTATCGGTAGGTTACGTGAACGCTAATCATAAAAATAATTTTAATAGTCATGTTTACCATGTTTACAAACGTTTTGTAGATAATGGCTGATGTTGATTGTTGCTGCCTGTATGTGATGTATAAAAATATACTCACTTTACACTTAATATACAGGATGCGATAAAATTATTACGCAAATTTCACAAATCTTTTTCTGTCCTACCAATAAAATGTTGAGAACCTCTGCACCAACCCTTTATATATGTTATTTTTTTCGGGATAATTACTAATATTGTATACCAATATCGAGGTATATATCGAGATTACCATAAATATGGTGGAGGAGGTGCTGGACCTTCTCGAGGTCCCCACTGTTAAGTAGTATTGTTTTTTCATTACGAGATATACCTCCTCAAAGTGCCTACAATACGAAACCAAACAGCATCAACCAGGAGGCGCCGCACGTTGTCAAACCTCCCGGCCTTTTTTGTGAAAACAGCCATTTTCAGGGCTGTCCCCTATCTCTTTTTAAACTTACATTTTTTTTAAATTTCCAATGCCTCGTGTTAAATACGTCTCCCTTTTCCGTGAAAATCGGAATTATCGATAGGTAATTTCACGTTTGAGATTTAGAGTTGGGGAAAAAAAAAATTGTTTATTTATTTAAAATCATAAAATGCGTTTTTATCGCGCGCGCGCACACACACACACATATGAAACACGGGAATTAACTCGTCGGACCGTCGTCGTTCACCGCGAATTATTTGCAACGCGATCGCCGCGATTTGCACTTTTGACTTTCTCTCTTGTAGAAACACCACGTGACGAACGTGTACTTGTTCCCGCGGCATCTGCAACATTTTCCGCACAAAGACGGCACTCCGTTTCGGGTCCGTTTCAACGTGGCCGGTCCCGACCAACCGGTCTTCCGGCGGCACTTGACGCAATACGATAACTTGTACGATTTTCCGGACATTTGCGTTTTTTGCGCGTACAAACGAATAGAGAACGTTTAAATAAAAAAATAAAAAAAAAAATGATAATGAAAAAAAAAAACGAAAAATGTACACCTCTATATACAGACGGGATTCGCAAATATTGTAAAATTTACGACGATAATCGATAATAAAATCTCGGACACGTAAATTAATATTAATATCGTGTTAAACGCGATGTTTAAACAACGTAACTATAGGTATATAATAGGAACGCGCGACGGTTCGTTATTATTCGATTTGGCCAACAACGTAGTCGTTTAAAAGAAAAAAACAAATTTACTAAAAAAGTTGGGGCGTTCCTCTTTCGTACCTTCGGTCCTCCGGAGGACTTATAGCTTCATTATATTCATTATATTAAGCTAAAAAACAAACAAATCCTTTTCAAAATTTTACTAAACGTAAATATATAATACTATATTAATACCCAAAACAATTTTCGAAATCCTACGATCAAAACTCAATTAATAATAAAATAATAAAAAAAATAAAAATAACAGAAACCGTAATTTTACTAATTTTGTGCTTCTCAAGGAAAAACTTTTGGGAAATTCAAAAAATGAGCTAAATAAAGTACCAACTAGATGAAATTTGGTACGGAAAAGGTACCCTATTTGTGGCAATCGGACCATTATTTCTACCCGAAAAAATGTTTTCATATATCAGAAAAAAAAATAATAAAAAGCTTATAAAAAAAATTTTCAAAATATTTTGTAAAATGATTAAGTAGTATATTATTAGGCTTCTGTAAAATTTTCAAATCGATAAGCCCAAAATTGTAGGTAATATTAATTTTTTTTGTCAAATATCTCATATCTCTATATTTTACCAAATAATCAAATAATCTGTTCCAAAATTACCACACATGTGTATTACCAATGTTAGTACTCAAAAAAATTTTCATGTTCTTACGATTAAAAGTCAATTGGTTATCACGAAATAAAAAATAAAAAATGACGAAAAATCGAATTTTTACTAATTTTTTAGTAGTTTTTCTTGCCCTAGAGAGAATTCAAAAAAAAAACAAGAGGATACGATTTGCTACCGAAAGCATACTCGACTTGTAATAATCGGACAATTATTTCTTCCGAAAAAATGTTTTCATACATAAAAAAAAAAAAAAACATCATTGTAGCAACAATACATTCCTCGCTCCGCCCAGAATCGAATAAATTTATGTAATATATGAAGGTAAACTAAACACATCTCTAGCCAGATCAGAATTTTATATTTTATAATAAATTGGTTTTAAATTCAAATTAATAAAATAATAGTTCCTGACTTTCTGTGTTTTGCAATGGTAATACAGGAAGGTATACTTATACTTATATTAGGTAAATATATATATTATTTCATATTTATTGAATTTGTATTATTTTTAAACAATTACGACATTTTTACGATGTTCTAAATTTAAACTTAAAAACACGTCTATAAATTATATTACTCTATTCATACTGACTTTATATTTTATATTATACTGTATTAATAGTACCTATACCTGTTAACCTGTTCTTAACATATCGTGTTCATTTCAGCGGATGCCATTTGTCAGTAAATTATTATAACAATAAAATTTAAATTTATCATTAAATGTTTTTCTTTATAAAGTAACAATGAAGTTATGCATGAACAATAATATAATCGTGTTATCTGTAATTGCTTGTTGTTTTTTTTATGTAGTTTACGCGAATGGTAAATAATAAATTTATATTTAAGGTATTTCTATTGTATCTATCTAATATATTATGACGAACTTTAGAGGAAAGAAAAACAACAATTATATAATTAACTAATAAATAAGGTAGAGGACTTGTAGCTCTAAAAGATCGTAAAGTATGCAACTATATAATATGAACTTTTAATGATATTTATTGATAACATGGAATAACATTGATCTTTATATTAAATTATATTATTTTTGTGTTACTCACTCGGTTTTTGAAAAGTTTTGAAGTTTGAATATATTATTTGCCTGTTTTCCTTTTGAATAAGTGATATTTTGTGAATGTATTTATGTTTTACTAAATATTATGCGACATTAAACCTCTTTATACTTACAACTTTACACTCATATAGTTAACATTTTATAAAATTCAAAATATATTAACAACAAAATGATTAAAAAATATACAAATATGCATTTTTATACAAAATATAACTATATACTTTTCCACATAAAAATATTCATTTCATACTCTTCTTCTTTTGTGACTGTTTAAATCAAATATGCTAATGTTACAAGTCCTCTATATTTTGTATTAATCATTTAAATTGCATCCAAGCAAAATCAGTTCAGATTTTTTTCCAAAAGAATAATATATTAAATTGTCAGTACATAGAGGTACCTACTATACTACCTTTATTAATTATATGTAGTACATACCTATATACTCTTTTACCTAATCAGTGATGGTGAATAAGATATTTAATAACAATGAAACGATCATGCGTTATTTTAAAATTGTCTGTGAATCTGAGTTTTTATGTAATGAAGATAAAATGTTGACCACAAAACTTTTGGTTTTACAAAGTTGTGTTTTTTGATATATGAAAACATTTTTTCTGGTAGAAATAATCGTCCGATTACCACAAATAGGGTAAGCTTTCGGTAGAAAATCCCGTCTAGTTGGTACTTTGTTTAGCTCATTTTTCGAATTTTTTAAAAATATTTCCTTGAGAAAAGAAAGACTACCAAATTGATTTTAGATTTTTCTTGATTTTTAACGTAGGTACTTGAAATTTTTTTTATTTTTCCCATAGGTAGTTTTTACACGTCGTCGACTTTTGGAACAACTTATCAGTATAATATACTAGTAATATTGAATTATATTGAGTTTCGCTCGGAATCGTATTTTCTAATGCAATATCATTGCATTCAAATCTTAATTATATTAATCACTGATTTTTCTGAGGACAGAAGGGACGAAGGAGGAACGGCCGGAATCGACCTTCCCAATTTTTTTTAACAAAAAATTACCCAGAATATCGATGGACTTAGAGAACCAATATGGTCATATATTCTATCAGTACTGATTGTTTAGTTGGAGCGTGTTCTGGAATAGTGGACCTATACTCAAATATATTCTCTACAGTATGCCGGTAAACGCCTAACAACTAAACCGACTGTTCGCTGTCAAGCTTGAAGTTTTGAAGTAATATCATTTTATTTTCCTGAAATAATTTTTTTATCGTCTATTATTTCATTTTATAATTTTATTAAAAAATTTAACTATCTTTACAAAATTGATGGAATAAGATTTAACAATTATACGTAAATAATACCATTTTAATGTTTTTAACACCTATATAATTATTACATTAAATATTATTTTTGTCAATTTCATAAAAGTCGCTTTTCAATTTAATTTATAACATAATATCATATTCATTAATTTCAATAGATAACGAAGAAGAAAACGAGGCAGAACGAGCAAAAAATGGTTAGTTAATGATATTTAATATAATAATATTACATAACGTTTTGTCATCGGAAAAACACAATTTTCTTAGTTTAATAATTAAGTAATAATAATAGTAATAATAATAATAATAATAATAATAATAATAATAATAATAATAATA
>CM023362.1:10128665-10208119 GCA_013282895.1 Eriosoma lanigerum
TAATAATAATAATAATAATAATAATAATAATAATAATAATAATAATAATTATAATACAAAATATAAAAATGTATTTTTTTAAATTTTTAAATGAGACGATTTTTTTTTTTAAAAATGACATAGGTAATATTATAGACTGTTGCCAACTATTAATTTTAAAGAGACCGCATTTAAACATTTAAATTTTTTAAGGGGGTTTTTCGCATATATACATAGATCTGGGACACTCTATTTTGATATTTGATAATAATAGTCAATTATTATAGGCAATATAAACTAAAATATTTTAACTAAACGTTTCCTAAAATAATTTTATATTATTTATTTTTGAGACGATTTACATGTGGTTGAAACTAGATTATATTATATTATAATAAATATATATATATATAATATAGATATAATTAATACTCGTCTTACATTTAGTGCTATATTTAAACTAAAAATGTGTTTTTAAATCGTAGTAAATCAGTGTCAATTAATATTAGTCAATAACAGTTTTATAATAGTTTTTTAATATGTTCATGTGTTTAACATATTTTACTGGGTATACATATTGCGTCTCAAATAAATGAATAATATTGATGAAAACAAAGATTGTGTTCCTAATATGATTATACAATTATAATACGTGCGTTGTACGTAAACACTTTTTCATTGAAAACAATACAAATTTAAACATGTTTTAAATTGTATTATGCTATATAAAATGGTAATTTTCTACACGATGAACTAAACTTGTATAGTCCAACTTTTATGCGTTATTGATTTAACTGGATATAATATATAAAATTCAACAAGTGGAAACACGACAAACAATAATGACCTATTTTTAAGTCTAGAAAACATGAAATACAAATAAAATTATAAATAAATTATATATAAAATTAATTATGATAAATATTAATAATAATAATAATAAAAGTTAAAGATTGTATACTGTCAGATGCACTTTTCAAAAATACTCCATTACGTTTAGTTCAAATATTTATTCTGTTATTTTTATTTTACTAAAATAAAGGTACAATCAACATTTTAAATAATATATATTTCTAGATAGTGTTTTGTACAATTTTTAAAACATTAATATTATAAGGTTTAAACTTAAACTAAAAAAAAAATTGACGAAAATCGATAGTGTGGATTATTTTTTATGGGTCTATGAATTTTTATTTCTACTTAAATTGTGATTAAATATTTTTACAAGTTTTTTAATATTAATTAATTAAATTATTATTATCTATTGCCAATTACATTAAAACTATTATTATAAGAATATATATATATTTATATATTGATGTAGGAATTTAGGTTATTTCATATTAAATTAACACAATATAATATGATGATTTTCCCTCGTAGTTGTTTTTTTAAACGGAATGATTAATCCTTATTTTAAAATTTTAATAATAATATTTTTCATTGGGACAAACATTATCTATCATTTCCTAGAACAGAAGTAATAAAAGAAAAACTTTCACCATGAGTATCCAGTCAGTTTTTTATAATTAAACTTTTTATCATAAAATATTATCTAGATTGCTGTATTTTTTTTTTTTTATGAATTTATTTAGATTTTCAATTTTAATATTAATATTAATAAATTATTTTTCATTTATTTTGAGTTTAATTTAATTTAACATTAACTTTACTATATATTTATTATTAATATACTAATTAGGTAAAGCTAATTATATTATATTTCCATTTTTATTTACACTCAATGATCAAATGTCCGAATATATTAAATATTAATATTAATTGTAAATTTGGAGACAAAAGATTAATAATATTTAATGATCAATGATGATTTATGGATTTCAGTATCAAATTAAAATATAAAAAAAAGTGTTGATACATTTAAAAATAAAAGTTCACATAGTTATAACGAATTAATAGTAATAGGTAGGTATAGACACTAATAAGATATACTCAATAAAAAAGTATTTTACTAAATTTAAATTAAGTACGCTTAGTTATAACAATGTAAAGTGTGTACCTATTCCAATTAAATACAATTATTCTTTTTATTTTTTATTTTAGCTTGCGTTGGTAATATGTTAATATTTTTTATGAAATAATTAATCGTGATATTTAAATCTTAAATTATACCTATTATTCTATATTAATATACAATATAATGTATCGCGTTAAAATTATTACTTAATGCGAAACACTTAATATTATATATCAATAATTCAGTTATAATTATATTTTTATTTTAGTAACTTAAATAATTCGTAGCCTAACTAAAATATTACACTTTACTTGTATATCACTAAAAATATTTCACCAAATACTTTTTTAATAATATGATCAGTATACGTTATTATTTCTTATTTACAAAATGCTTAGTGTTTTTAAGAATATATTCTATATTCCTCAGTTGTAGGTATTTACATACCTATTATAATAAAATTAACATTATATATTGTAATAATTAAAATTTATAATTTAACAAATATTAACATTCAATTAAATTAATAGTAATATAAATTAATAGTTTACTAGTTTATTATAAATATATATATATACATCTCGCCGTCACAATCTAGTAATTTTATCATAAAAGGCTAGCTAGTAATACAAAATCGATTTAATCAATATATTCCCTTAATAACACTACACTCCAAAAATATTGTTAATAAATTATCATAAATTATCTAGATAAAATTTCAAATATTTATATGAAAGTGACTTTAGGTTGATGAGAAGGGATTGATTGATGGAAGCGACGGGTGTTTTGTGTGACAAGTAATGTTGTATGAATCAAACTGTTGGTCATTGAACAAAAAATGGAACAGAGGATGTGTAGCGAAGATGACAGTGCTTAGATGGATATGTGGATCAACTAGATCAGGATCAGGTAGAATAAGAAATGAATAGTTACATAAGGGGAGTCACAACAATTTTGGGTAAAATAAGAGAGAATAGGGCGAGTTGTTTTGGACATGGTATGATGACTGAATTAACTGAAATGACTGATTCAGAAGCAGTGAGTCAAGTTGTCATGGAAATTATTGTGGTGGTAGGAGGAAGAGATTAAGATCAATGAAGAGATAGATGGAATTGAGAACGATATGAAGATAGCTGGTGTAAATGGATAAAATGTGGGTGATATAAATCTATAAAGGTGTGGGACTTGGGTGGCAAACTCCATATTATAGTTGGGAGATAAGGCGAAGAAGAAGAAGGTACGAAAAAGATTTTGCTATCGCTTACATAAAAAGTATAAAGTACCCATTTTGATCCAGAATCATTAATGGTAATTTTTTATTTTTTTTTGTATTTCCAATATTAAAGTTATTTGATTTTATATCTATATATACCTACGTACACTATTTTCACAATAACACATCATTTTGTCAAATTTTAAGCTATACGTAAAGTACCTTAAAGTAGGTTGTTTGGATGCCAATAACACTATTCATTATGAGTTATGAATTTATGACCTATCATTTTATTTTTTATACGAATTTTATGGAAAATCATAATAGTAGTTTTTGTATTTATAGGTACCTTCGTGTAAATGTAAAAACAAATAATTTTATTATTTAAAATAAAAAAAAACAATAAACTATTTGTTTTCCCGTTTAAAAATTATCAGTAATGATTCCAATCGAAATAGATACATATGGGTAGGTAAGCGATTACAAAGGCACTTTTGTATTTAATAATTTGATTTAAGTAATTTATAATACTTCATAACAATATTTTTATAACTAAATTTTAGGGGAAATTTCGTTTATATCTGTTTTGTAAAGCAATATTTAATATATTACAATTGCTGGATTGTGATAGTGAGGTGGTGGCAGTCGCTGCCACGCAGTAAGATGGTAGGTACTATGTAATATGGAAGGGTGGTGGCGTAATGACCGTTTCCGATATTTAACTATATTTCAGCGAAACTTAGAAAACATGGTTTTAGAATTGGCAAGTACCACATATTAATTATAAGAACTATTAATTTATTTTCTACTTTAAAATAGTACTATATATTGTGTTAAGTAGTCAAAATAATTTTGAATGTTTTCATTATACCTTTTACAGAATACAGAGTATTTTTTTTTAATCAATTATTATATAATTATGATTGTTATATTATATAATATTATTGTAATATTAATTTTACAATTTATTTTAAAATTTTAGCTGGAGAATATTCGCAGTCAGGTAATTATTATTTTAAGTGATAAACTTGATAAACGCAATTTTGAACATAAATTTTGATATATATTTTAAAATATGTTTATAAAATAGATATATATCAAAATTAAAATATAATACTAATTACCATTAATTATAAGTTCATTTTATTCCCATATTTATTTTTATTTATTATAAAGAATTAGGTACTTAAAAAATATACAAGACTTATGAATGGCTTTACTTAATTAATTATTATGATAAATTGTATATGATGTATAGTTTAAAAACAATATAAAAATCAAAATTTAAAAAGTCTACGATAATTTTGAAAATACAAAAACTATAAAACGCTTTCCAGAAAAATTTAACATTTGAGATATTTAGCTTTTAAACCATCGATGTATGAAGCATTACTTGATAATGCGATTATTTTCACTAAATTGAGTTGGGATTGATTTATTAATAAATAAAGAAGTGGTCTATTTGGTTTTTTATATAATCTGTAGTTAGATTATAGTTAGTATTACACAAGACGTATGTATTTATTTAATATTTATAAATTATTAGCAGTTGTATATAACTCTTTTATTTTTTTTTCAACAACATGCTATGTTACCTGGCTGGTAACAATCAATACGTGTAACAAAGATGATTCTTACCATCTCGATTACTTAGAAGTGAGGAAGTGATCTCACCAAATTAATGGGAATTTTTGGATAATTGTAGCCGGCTTACTCTTAAATCCAGACACCATTACGCTTAAAAAATCGTGACTACTGACGACTTATAGATCCTATTGTTACTATTACTACTCTTACCATAAAATACATAATTATAGAAAACAATAATAATATTTTAAATTTTATAGTACCTACTTTAGTCAATTAAATATTTAGTATAATCGTTTATACATTTATGGATAGTCCTAAGATATTATAAGCCATAGATGACATGGGCATTATAAACTAAAAATTAAAGCAGTTTATTATGTAAACGTGTATATGAAACGCAAAAGAAACATAATCTGCGGTTTTTTTTTTTGTCGAGAAAAGGCAAATATCAAAATTTATATTAAATGATGAAAATAATATATACCTACAAGGCTACAACTACCCTAATTTTCTCGCTTCGCTCAGAATCTAAAACATGTGGGTATAACGTCGTATTAATATTAAATAATAATTGCATGCTATTGTATATAATATAACTTATTTTACTCATTATAGGGATTAATACATACGGTATGTATTTATATCATATAAAATAATTAACATTTGCATAACTATACTTACTTATACAGTTATACGTACTACGTCTACTGCCTAGACTACTCACCATAGAATTTATAAAGAAAACATATCTAATATATTAAATTACGCGTTAATAAATAAAATATAGTATTTAGTATTAAATATAGTAAAACTGTTTATATTTATATAGTTTGCATAGTCTTAAGATATTATATTAATAAACAGTTTAGACATTATAAATTAGGAATTATTTGTGTTTACCATGTGAGAGGTTAAAACTAACATGTGTAAGAAACGCGAAAGAGATAGATAATCTTTAGGTTTTCGTCGAGAAAATATATATTATTATAACTTATAATGCAATAGTTATTTTATTCAAATCAATGTTAAATCTATGAATTGATCCAAATAGTATTTAATATTTATACATATCACGCTGACATTATCTTCAGTATTCATGTATTAAAGCTGCAGACATATAAAATCATGTTAGTTTTACATATAATTCGGTGCTATCCTTGGTTAAGTAAGGATTTTGAAAAAAATAAAAATAAAAATATTTTTAACTTTTATTTGGATACAAACGAACACAAATTAGAAGGTAGAAAAATTAGAAAATATAATATAAATACCAAATTTATATAAATGAAATGGTGCACATTTAAAAATGACAAATAGAAAAAATTGAATAGTCTAACATTATTTTTCTTATTTACATAATATACATAATAATTATGTAATATTCGATTTATTAAATTAGTTCTATTTCAAAAGTTGTGTGATTTACTAAACAACTCTCGATTATATCATATTGATTTGAAATATGATTTACTTTATATATTTCTTAGACATATATACCATGGTTGTTGAACATGCTTTCGATCATATATTCCGTAATATAGGTGAGTGATATTTATTTACTGATATAAATCAAATGTGGTATGTAGGTACAAAGAAATGTATATATTTGAAAAGTGAAAATAATATTTAAAATACAATACTAATGTTCACAATAATAACAAATGTATCTGATAGTAATATTATACTAATATGCAGTGTCTGCTTATGTATTTTGACGCCCCCCACTCCCATCCCTAAAAAATTACTAATTTGCAATCTTGCATGGCCTGCACATGGAACATATGCCATGACTTCCCCTTATCAGTGGTGGATTCAGGGGAGGGGGCGCGATCGAGTCAATCTCCTCCTCCCACCCCCCTTTCCTACAGAAAAATTAAATTTCACATAAGGATATTTTGCTGAATGTATACCTATATAATACGTACTACACATAAAATTATAGTTTGCCCCCCCTCCATTATCTAGGGTCGCCCCCTCACCGTTACCTTGGGCTGGATCTGCCTTTGCCCACTGCTCTGCTATTATGTATACTATATAATTTTACGAATGTTTTATAATCAATACTTTACATTATATATTTGTTTAATATGTCGTACCTATAAACGTAGGTACATATTGGGTTCTTTAGATTCGTATACAAATGGAAGAATATTAGAGGAAATTTAAAATATACATTAAAAAAAAAAAAAATTAAAATTTTATAATAAAAATAATACATATAAACGGCATATAAACTTATTGTATTCCTACTTATATTTTAGTATGCTATTTAAATTGTTGACGCGTTATACCTATTTTTCCAAACTTACTCTGTTCTAATATATCTAATCAGGGGCGCCATTTCAGTATTTTAATGGGGGAGCGAAAATTGAAGCAGGCTAAGTTTTACGCCAATCGAGCCAATTTTTTTTGATATTAAAATTATGTTAGTAACTGATAACTTCATTTGCGATGCATTTTTTAAGAATGTACAATATTTTTTAATTATACCTAATTTTACTAAACATACCTATATCATTATTCACTGCCCAACACACCATAATGACACAAAATACGAACGATAAAATGGTAAAAATATATCAATTTACAATAAGTCCGTC
Source organism: Eriosoma lanigerum (assembly GCA_013282895.1). NCBI lineage: Eukaryota > Metazoa > Arthropoda > Insecta > Hemiptera > Aphididae > Eriosoma > Eriosoma lanigerum. The sequence goes on from CM023362.1 coordinate 10,136,026, forward strand.
GACAATGCTATTATGGGTTACGAAGGTGGCGTATGGCGTTTGAATATTATGTATCAGTGCGATAAAATACGTAAAAAAAAAAAAATAGGGGAGTTGTGGCCCACCCTGCTTCCCCATATGGCGCCCCAGTACCTAATTATAGTTTTGTACGTTTTCAACTTTAAACCAATAATACATATTTTTATTATTGTTATACAAATAAAATTATGTTAAATATAATGCAGATACTTTCACAGATAGTAAGTTATCAGTATTTAATTAAGATAATAATATATATAATTTATGTATAATGGTAAATTGACGCGTTTTCAACGTGAATTTATATGTTTTAAATAAAATATTACACATTATATTAACTACTATACTTGATTTCAAACATTTGAAAGTAGTAATTTCTATTAGATACCTGATTTTAATATAATATAATATTTTAGATTCAGAGCGAAGCAAAAAGTGTACCTACCTATTGGTTTAACAATGATTTTTTGTTTTTTGTTTGAAGATCCTCTTTCGGGTAGATAAATAATCTGATTATTATAAGTTGAGTAATCGTTTGGTTGAGAATTGCATTTACTTGGTACTTTTTTTTAGCTCATTTTTAGAATTTCTTAAAAGATTTTCTTGAGAAAAAAAAAACTACAAAAAAATTACGGTAAAATGTCAAGATTGCGGTTATCGTGAATTTGATTTTAAGTATTGTGGTTATACTTTAATGTATAACTATTTCAGTTTTTAATGTAAGAACTTGTACATTTTTTTGAGAATCCTCATACGTAGTTGTAAATCTGAACTGTAAAAACTGTAAAAGAATTATACTGAGGACTGAAGGAACGAAGGAAGAACGTCCGGAATTGACTTTCCCACTTTTATTTCAATTAATTGTAAAATGTGTAAAATATCGTAACTTTACTCAATTTATAATAATAAGAAAAAAGTGGGAATTTCAATTTTAAGCGTTCCTCCTCTGTACCTTCGGTCCTCGGAGAAATTAGTGGTTTATTATAATTAAGATTTGAATGCAATAATATTACATTAGAAAATACGATTCTGAGAGAAACTCAATATATTACAATACACTATACTAATAATTCATTCCAAAATTTTAGCACGCGTGTAAATTATCAATGTTCATATTCAAAGTAAATTTCAAGTCTACGATCAAGAAGTTATTATAAAATAAAAAAATTCTAAATTAATTTTCGATTTTTAGCCAGTTTTTGGTAGTGTATTTTCTTCTTATGAAATTTTGAGAAATTTAAAAAAGCTAATTAAAGTTACAACTAGATGCAGTTTACTACCGATATCATACCCTATTCGTGGTAAACTAACCATTATTTATATCCGAAAACATATTTTCAGCCTATTAAAAATCCATAAAATATCATAATATTTAATACTACTAAAGATTATAAATTTAAAAACTATTAAAAAAAATTGTGAATTTCAAATTTTCAAAATATTTTTTAAATTGATTATGTAGTATATGATTATGCTTGCACAAAAGCAGGCACACTCTATTTATAAAATATGTTATAATTATTAACTAGGATTCAGTAACATGTACAGACTGCAGGAGAATTGCAAATATTATTTTGACCTTCCTTATTATCTAAACTACGAAAATTACGAAACTTCATATCTAAATGCATTTCTAGTATACATTTATATTTTTAATTTTATACATTTTTAATAAAAAAAGTGGGAAAGTTGATTTAGGATGTTATTCCTTCGCCCCTTCGGTCCTCGGAGAAATTAGTGGTTTATTATAATTAAGATTTGAATGCAATGAAATTGCATTAGAAAATATGATTTTGAACGAAACTCTATATTATACTATATATTAAACTAATTGGTCGTTCCAAAAGTGTACCACGTGTGTAAAGTAATATATAAAAATATCTATAAGAAAACTCAAAAAAATTTAAAGTACTTACGTACAAAATGATAACTAATGCAGTTATCATAAAGAACCTAAAATCAATTTCATTAAAATTACGAGTTTAAAATTTAATTTCATTAAATTTCCGTAAATGTTGACGTTTTTCTATATTTTTTTTTAGTTTAGATATAAAAAAAATATATTATAATATTTAATTCTATCAAAAATTCAAATTTTAGAACCCAATAAAAAAAAAATTATGACCTACTATTTAAAAAATATTTTGGAAATTGATAAAGTATTATATGAGTAGGCTTTTAAAATTTTAAAACTGTTAACTTAAAATTGCAGGTTAACTTAAAAATAATATTTGTGAGACCAATACATTCTTCGCTAAGAATCTAAAATGTGATATCGATGATGTAAAACAAGTCTTTATGCTACTGTGTTTTATCTATACTTTCATTACAACGATTTTTGTTTCTTTTACATGTAACTTACCAATTTTAGCTCATTTATTTTTATCTCGTTCATAATTTCTGATCATTTGAATAATTATCTTAACTCTTATTTGTATTTTCCCTTCTATAATTTCTCTTCTTAATTTTGTATATTCGAATTAGAGAACTAACTACCTAGGTATATAATGAGGTATATATAAAAAATGTATTCATGTATAACTATTTCGTCTACTTTTTTTCTAAATAGGTATCGATAAAGAAAGTATGTTTTAATAAATAAATACCTATTTATTTGTTAACTTTAACATTATTCAACTAATATATATTTTTATTAATATTTAAGACTTTTATTCACGTAGTAATATAATAATAATAATAATAACATATTCCTAATGTACATGCCAAAAAATATTAAAATACATTTTTGTTTTTTATATTATATTATAGTAGATAAATTAACAATACAAATTGAAGGTATATATATATTATTGTATTACAAAATGTTTTTTTTTGTATTTCTGTGTGTAGTTTTTAAAAAAACATATAAAAAAGATTTTTCTAAATTATTGTTGTAATTTTAAATGTTTTAAACATTTAATTTCCCTAATTTTTAGTAAATTTGTTATTGAAAGTGACAAGGGTTTACTGTCCCTCATAATTCTTCACTCATAACCAAGATTAAATGCATACTAGAAAATATTTTTAGTATAGGCTTCTCATGCTAAGTTGCGTTACTAGAGATCTACTTAACGAAATCACCGATTCTCTGATAAGATCTACTTCACTGTTGCGTCATCTATTGTAACGGTTGCATACTTGTCATTTGACTGTTTTGCATAACGCAAGTCATAATTTTCTAAAACCAGTAAAATATAAATAAAATAACCTTACTTAACATCGGCCCAACCACCAGGTTTTCAAAGGTTTTCAGGTTAGTATAATAGGAAATAGTCAAACAGTTGTTCCTAAACTAATTAGTATTAGTTAATGAAATTAAGAGCCCTTTAACTTTTGTAAAGGCAAGAGAGACCTATTGTTAATGATCATCATCAATGATTCCAATAAATTCATCGATCTCTAATTGGTACGTTCAATACAAATTATGTTGAAAAATTTTGGTTCATTTTCTGGGAAAATGTTCTACCTCTCTAATTCATTATGAACATGCCATCTGTTGTAGAGTGTAGATCAATAATTATATCCAACAAGTCAGAAGTCCTTTAATAATTGTCACAATTTGGATTTATTATACAAGAAACATATTTCTTCCTTGTTTTTTTCTTTGACTTTTATAAACCATGTAATATACAGTTATATCATCATAACGTAAAATAATTTTTTCACATACCTCCAAGTAAGGTCTAAATAACTAAATAACTTTTTAGCTATTTTACCTCTTTACACTAGGATTTCGTTTATTTTCTCATCTTATCTGATTATAACTATGAATATAATGTATAACTAAAGCTAACGTAATGAATTCTATTCACTTATTCTTTTTGCTTTTCAATCATTATTTATTTTCAACCACTCTCAGTTATTTTATTCTCCTGTGTTATTATCACTAATCATAGCGCAGGACCAAACCTAACCTAATAATTAAGTTATGTATATTATATAAATAATATAAGAAAATTTTGTCATTCTTTTTTCCTTATATTTTTAAATATTGAGACTACTTTTTTATTTTAAGACTGATGAACAAATATTAAAATTAATTTTTAAAATTACTACACAGTAATATGTTTTATGAATGTTAAAATAAATAACTAATAATATAGGTACGTCATCATTTATATTTAATTGTTTTTAATTAGATTTAAAAGTGAAAAGTAAGTCACAATCCTATAATATAGTCATTAATTTAACTGACTGATTATTTTAAGCTAAAATTGTTTACAAAGTTCTCATAAATCTAAATGTTTTTTATCTATTGGGTACTGTTAGTATTAATTTGAATTAGTGGAACTGGGTACCCATTAATCATTATGACTATCAGTTAATTATTCATTATTATTTCATTTATTTATTACTTATTAATGTAATGCACGGTTTAAGATATACATTTATATCTTTAGCCATGGTGTAAAACATGATTAAGTAACTAATAAAAAAATTAAATAATTTTACTTATACATGGTGTAAACAGAGGGGCAGGAACTATTTTTCTTGTGGGGGAAGGCAAAAATTTAAGGAAAATCATGATGTATAGTATATTTAAATAAAATACAAATACTTATTGATTTTTGTAAAATAGGTTTGACTACTATTTTAGTAGATTAAACTAATAGTCTTATTTACCTAAATTAATTTTGAATATAAAATCAAAAACAATTTTAATGTTTAAAATTTTTAAATTATATTTCTTATACAACTTTTCAAAATTAATTTTATTATATAAATATTAAAAGTAATAAAAATGTAATTTAAATACAAAACATAACTCTAAATTGTTTAAGTATTAAGTATGTAACTATGATGCCAAATTTTTAGAGGGGAAAAATTATAATTTTCTCTCCGATATATTTAACGGGGGGTTGAATGCCCCCTTTGCCCCCCTCCTCCCCAGCACCAGCGCCACTGGGTTTAAAGTAAACCACGTACACAATTTCACTAACTAATATATTAATAATCATTAGTTCGAAAGTTTGTAACGGAGCAATAATATAGCTCTTTTCAGAGCTATCAAAATAAGTTTTACTAGTCGGTACGGTCAAAACATACCGTACGGGATTATACATACGATCATGCGCGTCGTCGACTAAATATCGGACAACCTTACACAGACGTGTACAGCACTAAAAAAAAAAACACCAACATCAAAATCAAACCCAAGATTTGCTGTTAACTAGAACTGAGCACCGGAACCATCAAGACGTACAGCTGACTATAGCCAACTAACGGAAGAAATTGTTCCCGAGGAAAACTTCTTACCGCCGACGTGACGAACACTTCATGCTATGCTAAAACCGTTCTTTTCAGAACGCTCTCCCTAGGTGACGGACATATTCCACCTTACACTAAAACCGTTCTTTTCAGAACGACTTCCCCTGTGACGTATAATTCAACCAGTGCTATCGATACACACATATCTGTGTGAATATCATCTCACGTCCAAGACGTCAGATCCTCCTCAAACACCAGTACGGTTAGGTTAGGTTAGGTTAGGTTAGGTTAGGTTAGGTTATTTGTAAATAAATATTGTAAACGCGTGAAACCCAATTGTAAATTAGAGCGACCTATTTAGGCCCGCGAACTCTGGGTTACGTGCACCGACGAGACCGCTAATTTTAGCCTCGTCCGTCAACATATAAAACATCCCCTAACTAATCCACCGTAACAAGTTATATAATTATTATTAAAGTACCAATAATATGGTTAAATCAAATTTATTATTATTTGACAAATAAATTGTATCCTTGTTTAATAAAATACTAATTTAAATAGTTTAAATTATAAGAAAAACGTCAATTAAAAAAAATAATAAAGTTATTTACAGAATCATTGAAAATTATCATATACCTACAACCTATATCACAATTCACATTACACATAGAGTAGAAATAGTTTTCAACATAAAAAAGTGTAATAATACCAATATAACTAATATTGTTATCCCATATTATTTAATATTTCAATAATTAAAAACCATTAAAAAATAAATTAATCACCTTTTGTAATTTTAAATTATTTATTTCGATATTTTATTCAATATAATAAGCCTTGAGTAGATCAGGTAGAAGATTTAAGAATAATTTGGACCCCAGTCTCTTTAATTTTTAGTTTGAGTGAAGTTTGAAGTAAATCTTAAACTCAGACTATGCATTGTTTTGTTTTAATATAATAATAATTATATAAGTATATTTTCATTACTAATTTGCCTGTTTTTCACTATTTTATGTATACTGAAATGTCTGTATATTAATAAACATTAATTACTGTAACTTATTCATTTTTGATTATTATCTCTATTATTTATTAATATATATTATTTATATATATATATAACTAGTAAAATTGCCTTCAGGCGTATAAATATATAAATAAATAAATAAACATAATATTTCATTTATTAATCGAGTAAATCTCTTAATTATCAAAAGTATTCGATTATTTCCTATTACCATCGCCGATTAAACTCAAATTCCCAATAGGTATCTTTTGATATACGAGTATATAATATACATAAGCTATAATAAATTGTAAATGAATTAATTATATTTCATATGCATTTTATTATTATAAATTATTTTACTCGTTCATTTGAATACTTGACATTAAAGTAAATTAAATGTGTAAATTATGTTTATTAGATATTTTATATCTATAGCTAAATTCTAAACATTCGATAAAGATTTAATATGAACTATTATTTTCTTTGAAAATGAAATAGGTATTTTAATGATATAAGTTATATGTTATAATATGTATAAACTTAGGTATATAGAAATCTTGTTATATTTGAATTATAATCAATTCATTTTAATAATAATATTATATCGGTAATATTTACAATACTATTTTATTGTGATACATTTATTTAGAATCTATTAAAATATTTAATAACTCAAAGAAAAGTAAGTTTCTAATATTATATTTACTAATAAAGTTGTAATACTTAGTGTTAGATTAGATTTCGTGTATGTTTAATTCAATCTTAATATAATTATGTACGATGTACCTACTATTTATATATAGTTATATACAAGTTAATACATTTCAGTGGAAATTCTTATAATGTAAATAATTTTAGAGGATATTTACAATTTATTTCACCAAAAAACAAATAACGCATAAAAAAATTAATAACTATTTGTCATTTAATATTCTGGCTTAAGTAGATAGATATATAGAAATATAAAACTAAAAAGCATAGAAAAAGTTGAAAGATATCAATGTATTTTTTACGTATGTTAACAATACTTTTCTCTCGCTTGACTAAAATAATTTTAAATTTATTACATAAAACTATATTTATTGTACTATAAATTGTAACTTATAAGTTATAATAAGTAATCACAAGACTTATTTAAACTTTTACAGTAATTGATGTTTAACAGTGTGATTCCGCAACTGGGTTGTTAAATACAAATTTAGACGATCTATTTCACTATGTCAGCACATAATTTGCTCTTTACTATGCAGCACAACAAAATAACTATAGTATTAAGATAAATTTAAAGTTTAAATACTTTTTAAATAGCTATAATTCAATATTTTAGAAAATGTATGTCAGATTCTTAAAAATATTCTTCTCTTTAAATTTGAATATTAGCGTATAAGCTCTAAATTTATCCTCTACGTTATAACTTTGTTGCTTTTAATGCACATTAGACAGACAGAAACAATGCGTTGACAATATGTTATCTGTGTGCGTCTTAAATATATTTTTTTACCAAAACATTATATTTTATTATACTTATAAATAGTGATATTAATTTAACTTATAATTTACTTAACAGTAACTAATGTAAATTTATTTTTAATTATTATTTATAATTTAATCATAATAATAATTTCGTAACACTCAATTTAATGAAATATTTATATTGAATTAATAGGTAATTACAAAAGTAAGTATATAATTTGGTATGTTATTATGATAAACAAAATAATATCCAATATACAAAATTAATATTATGATTTGTTGGTAACTCTATGTAACATAATATTAAAATAATTTTTGTATCTACTTATTTTTGTGAACTCGTCAATTTGTATAACCTTTGTAATAACTAAAATTGAATATGCAAAATGTAAATCTATGACCTATATTTACGTAAGAATTATTGATAGATAAAAAATATCTAAAGTGATATCTAAATTTTTACATTCTTTTCTGTTCTTTATTTTTGATTCTGAGCGAAGCGAGAAATGTTTTAATTTTACAATGATTTTTTTTTATGCCTGAAAACACGATTTTGGGTAGAAATAATTGTCTAGGTATGCTTTTCGTACCAAATTGTATATACTTGGTACTTTATTCAACTCATTTTTTGAATTTCTCAAAAGTTTTTCTTTAGGAGAAGAAAAAGCTTTGAATTTTTTCAAAAATGTTTAATATTACCTACAATTTTGGGTTTAACATTTTAAAAATTTTATTGAACCATACTTATAATTATCAATCTATTTACAAAATATTTTGAAAATCAAAAGTCAAATTTTCAAGTTCCTAATATCAAAACTCAATAAGTTATCACGAAATAAATAAAATTTAAATAACGGAGATTGCAATTTTGCCAATTTTCCACCATTTATTGGTAGTGTTTCTTCTCCTGAGGAAAAACTTTCGAGAAATTCGTAAATTAAGGTAAATAAAGTGCCAACTTTCGACCATTAATTTTAGCCAAGAAAGTGACTTCATACATAAATAAAAAATAAAAAAAAATAGAAAACATCATTGTAAAACCATAATATATTCCTCACTTCTCTCAGAATCTAAAATGTGGTTAAATAACCCTAGCTCACACCTTATTATAAGAATGTTTTGAATAATATGTATGATCCAATATAGAATTTTTAAATTATTTATATCCTCTACAAAGAAAATTGAGGAATCATAATATAAATGATTTTGGTTATTGATATCATATTATATTCAATCTATCATCTATTTTAAATTTGGTCATGGAGGTGGTCAAGGTAAAGCGGTTACGTTCAATTAGCCAGAAGAAAAAACTTGTAACCAACCAAAAAACAAGATATGTTAAAATAAAATTTAATTTTGTTTTCCATTATTGCTAAAAAAATATATCTAGACTTCCAGAATTTTTTCATTACCTTTTAGAGCATTTTTGAAAAGTTATAGGACATTTAGGTAAATCCGTCCGTTTATAATATCAGTCATTGCAAAAAAATTTAATTTAATGTTTTTAAATTTTAATAACATTCCCAAAACATTATTTTGAAATCAGATGGTTTATAATTTTTTTCACTTGTCAATTAAATCTCATACTATATAGACCATATCAACCTAATTGTCAATTCGATAAACTTCGTTCAGAATATTTTTTTTGTATTTGTATATTAATTATATGTAATATTACACAATAATATTCCATCACTAACTTCTCGGAAGACCGAAGTCACTATACTCCTTGGATTGTTCAGAATCATTGATTGGCTTTTTAAAAATCAAATAATGAATATACATACTATTTAAAATATATGTCACTAATCATATGTTAAGTATACAACGTCTGTACGTTGTAATTTGAACGTTATTTTCAAACTAAAAATTAATATAGGTAGATGCTAAAAGGTACTCCATAACACAATAATAAATAAAAAATTAATATTGAAAATATTTAATATCATTATTATAACCTTAAATTACTAATACGTTATCAACTGGGCTATACACATAATATGTACTTGTTAATTATTCAGGATTATTAAATTATAATTTGTATTCAACTATCACCAGGAACGACATAATATTATCATATCATATTTATTTAACAATATTATATACATATAGAAAAACAGAACGATCTTTTACGTAAGTATTTTATACATATTTATTGTTATATATACTAAAAAAAACATATACAATTAAAAATATAAAGTAATTCATTAAGATTCTTCAGTACGAACACTAAGACGTTGAACGTTGAACCTTACCTAAATAATCATATTGTCGTATGTTCAACAAATAAAATAAATTTTGTATACTTTAAATAAACATTTTATTAATCAAACAAATAAAATTTTGAAAATTTTAAAATAAAATTACAATATTATGAAAACCGAAGAGACGACGGCACGACGACGTTTCACCCGGTTTTGTCGAATCAAACGACTTCTTTTAATCGAACAAATACTTAAATATTTCCCTTCTTAGTATAATCTAAGTATATTTACGTTATAGTATATAAATATTATTTGTATCATATTTTTACTACCAATCTTTATTTTATAATATAATAATTTTACAAATTAAACATAACACGTACAACTTATATTGACACCACTTGATATCACTACTCTAATATACATAACCAAATCAAAAATTCTTAAAAATTTATCACTGACTCTTATAATGTATAGTTAATTATTGTGACATAATGTGTTCACTGAGAACACACTCGCATGACTACGACAAGACTGAGACATACGACCACTACATATTTTCAAATGCAAAAGTCATCAGGTCCCAAGATCAACTGGTAAAAATTACAGAACAAACATATATTTTCCATTTTCGTGGATACTAATTGGCTATTTATTAATAAAGACATTTATTTGTGACTTGAAAATCAATAAATTATTAGAAATATTCTATAAATATATAATACCAATGCAAATATCCTATATTATTCTGATTTTTCTAATACTTTTGTTTATTGTTTACATAAAATATTCATCATTATTCTATAAAACATCCAAGTTAATTATATTTTTGTTTTTAATTTAATTATTTATAATACATACAGAGAGAAAAAAAACTCTTAATGGTACGTAGATATTCTGTGCATAATAAGAACGTTTGTTACTAATTATAATATAGCGATTCCAGGAATAAATAGAAATATTATAAATAATATAAGTTTAAACACATTATGTTGTCTAGTTAATTTTTTCTCATATAAATATATATTAGATAATTAATAATTCGACACCCTTTTTTGTCCCTAGAAAGTTTTTTCAATTGTATAATAATATGATCTTGATATGAAAATTGTCACACTCTCATCAAAATATAATTATTATAATTATTAGTATATGAAAGGTTTATTTATTTATTTATTTATTAATAACATCAATTACAAGTTATCACATGTATTGGTTTTACAAAGATGTTTTTTTTTTTTTTTTTTAATGTATAAAAACACTTTTTTGGGTAGAAATAAAGGTCCAATTACTACAAGTAGGGTATGCATTCGGTAGCAAATCGCACCTGGTTGGTACTTTATTTAACTAATTTTTCGAATTTCTCTAAAGTTTTTCCTTGGGAGGGGAAAAACTACCAAAAAAATGGCGGAAAATCGGCAAAATTACGGTTTTTGATATTTAAAATTTGTAATTTCGTGATAACTAATTGAGTTTTGATCGCTAGGACTTGAAAATTGTTTTGAGTATTAACATTGGTATTATACATGCGTGGTACAATTTTAGAACGGATTGGTTGATTATTTGGCCTAGTATAGAACTTTGAACTTTTTTCCAAAAATGTTTGATATTTCCTTCAATTTTCGGTTTATCGGTTTGAAAATTGTATCAAAGTCTAATCATATACAACTTAATATTTTTGCCAAATATTTAAAAATCGTAATTCACAATTTTTTTTTTAAAACCTTCTAAAATTTGAATATTTTTAGTAGAATTGAATATTATATATATATTGTTGTATTTAAACATTTTTTCGGGTAGAAATAATGATCTGATTACCACAAATCGGGTATGATTTCGGTAAAAAATTGTGTTTATTTGGTATTTTATTTAGCTTATTTTTCAAATTTTTTAAAAATTTTTCCTTGGGAGAGAAAAACTACCAGAAGATGGCGGAAAATTGGCAAAATTACGATTTCTATTATTTAAAATTTTTAAATTTTGTGATAACTAATTGAGTTTTGATCGTAGGGACTTGAACATTTTTTTGAGTATTTTTTGAGGTAGTGTACTAGTGAGTTAAATTTTTGGAATGAATTATTAGTATAGTATATTCTAATATATTGAGTTTCGCTTAGAATCGTATTTCTAATGCAATATCATTGCATTCAAATATTAAGTATAATAAACCACTAATTTCTCCAAGGACCGAAAGTACGAAGAAGGAATTTCCACAATCGGCATTCCCACTATTTTATTTTTATTATTATTTTGCACTTAAAGTAATAAGAAATCATAATTATAATAATTAGTTACTTTATTCATACATTTTAAATATATTAAACATATTCTTCTAAGTATTTAAATTTTTAAATTTATTTTTTCTACTTTTCATGCTCCATTGTTCTCCAAATCGACCCTTTATTTTGAACGTTGGATTTTTAGTTTTAATATTTTTAATTGTTTTTTAGTTTGTTTGTTAGGTTTTTTTAAAAAAATGTCATCATCATAATTAGCACTATTCTTTTTATTTAATTAATTTTAAGTTTAATTGTCGATAAAATTATTCTCAATCTCCTAAATAAAATAAAATTTCTTCTGGCCTCCTTGCAGTGGAATTGATGAAAGTAGTTTGTAAATTATATAAATTTCTATTTTTTATTTAGTCCGGATTCACACTAAAAGGAATACAACGGTCCATCCACTTTCTGATTACAATCTCGTTAAATATCCTTTAGTTATTTTTAAATGAAAGTATTGGTAAAGTTACCATCACTGTACCTACATTGAAGATCGACTATCGATCATTCCAAATTATATAGTTATTAGACCATTCCTTGATTAGATTTTCAGTGTTAAAATGGACAATGATGTACACGTTCTATCTATATCGTAATTCATTTTTAAAATTAAAAATAGTTTTTGTTATATCACCAATAAACATATCGAACACATCATAGGTATTATGAATTACAGTTTAAAGAAAAGGAATGTTTTCAACTGTACATATAAATATGTTTATAATAGCGACAATAATATGTGTATAATCATAAAATAGAATTTTTTTATACATTCAATTTATAATATTTTCCTAAAATTTTAGCGTTACTAGATGGAGATATAGAATGTATGTATTAAATTAATTAAAAATCAATGAAAATTTAGTTTTATTATAAGCGTACAAAGATGTTTCTGTTTATATCCATTCAACTTCCCGACTTTTTAAATATTATGACTATATTAAATATATGAACTATATTAATTGTATGTTCACTACCAAATTTTAAATTATGTTAATCAACGAGCATCTCATATATGAGATTACGTAAACTATACCCATTCTGGTAAAATTAATATATCGAAATAAAGATTACATGATTAATAGTTTTGTTCAAGTTAGGTACATAATACATTATTAAAATGTTTGTATTCAAGGTTTTATTTCCAATGAAATAAAATATGCATTTTTCTATGAATTAATATAATATTTAAGTAACTAATATATTATTGACAATTATATTTAACAAATTTATTATAATTACAATAATAGCTAAACACGTTTTACTAGAGAGTAAGTTGGTTATTTTATATATTACTAATTTAATTATAATATTGTTCTCAAGGTCTTATTTAAAATTTTTAGGCACCCTTGGGGCACTTTTTTAATTCTGCTTCTTTCTGTGTTGGAGAGGAAAAGGGTGTTAGAAATAAACGAACAAATTCAAATAATTAATACAATTTGTCACCTTCCAGGGGCGTCAATTGGGCAGGGGGAGGAGTAAGCTACAGTATTTGCTCTGATTTCCCCTGAACGGTTCGGATAGGTAAACTTGAAAAGGTCGAACAGATCCAAGCTTAGGTGCAACTGTTTAGAGTGACAATATTAAATACCTAAGTTGATTATCAAAAAAATGTGTTCAATTACAACAGGATAATCTATTTTTAGTGCAAATTACATGATATTCACGTGATATTCTATTCTTAATTCAAGGAAAAATCTTGAAAAATTCGAAAAATAACCTACATATAGGGTACCTAGTAGATGCAATTTTCTACTGGAAGCAAAAAAATAGGCATACATAATATTGTAAGACTATCAGGTACAATCTTCGCTTCGCTCAGAATATACAAATTATTTGTAGCCTGTGGGCCGTTAAGAAAGATGAATGAAATATATGCCGATGACATATATTTTTGCTACCTCCGACCTTTAACTCTGTGCACGCCTATACTGGTTACATATAAAATAATTAGGGGAAAGGGGGGACAGAGCTATCAATAAGAATATACAGTGAGTACAGAGGAGAGAACAAACGATTCACCGCAATGTAGTCGCTGGATCCATGTCTAAATATATATAGGTATGTCAGCAACTTGTGATACGCAGTTGTCATGGTGGTCACTCGTAGTGAATTCATTATCAATTATTATCAAAAATTAAAAAAAAAAAACATTTACTGATTAAAAATAACATAAAAAAAAAATTATGTGAGAATTTCTATGGACTCCTGAATAACTAACTATCTTAACAGAACCCTTTAGCGTGATCACGGATCACCGGTTAAGAAAAATTCTTAAAGAATATTTGCTATATAATTATATTATTATACATGCATTATTAACAATATATTTTGATTTTTCTTCATAGATTTAAAGAGTAAGTAATTATTTTAGATTTTAGGTGAAGCGGGTATAGAGTATATTAAGTATAGAGGTTTGAAATTGTTTTCAAAAATATTTAATATTACATACAATTTTTGGTTTAACGGTTTAAAAATTTTATAGAACCCTACTCAAATACTACTTAATCTACTTTCAAAATATATATAAAACCGTAGTTGACAATTTTTTTTATAAGCTCCTAAAATTTGAATATTTTTGCATAATTGAATATTATGATTTTTTTTTTTTTAGAAACATAATAGAAATAATAGTTCGATTACCACAAATAGGGTATGCTTTCGGTAGCAAATTGCGTTTAGTTGGTACTTTATTTCTAAATTTACTCTCTTAGCTCATTTTTCGAATTTCTCAAAAGTTTTTCTTTAGAAGAAGGAAAACTACCAAAAAATGACAGGAAAACGTCAAAATTTATGGAAATCATAATTGTAATTAAATTGATTTAGGTTTTTCATGATAAATAATACGATTTTGAACGTAGGGATTTCACACACGTAGTAAAATTATTGTACGATCTAATCTATCAGTATTTTACATTGTATTATATTGAGTTTCACTCAGAATCGTATTTTCTAATGCAATATCATTGCATTCAAATCTGAATTGTAATAAACCACTAATATCTCCGAGGATTGAAGGAACGAAGGAGGAATTTCTAAAATCATTCTTCTCACTTTTTAAATATATAAAGAAATACCAATAGTGTTTTTTTAATATTATTTAGAGTATAATAAATACTGGCTGGAGCATCATATTTTATTTGTTTCTTTTCTCCGTATGATGCTTATCATTATCATTATGTTGTTTGCAGTGGCAGATCAAGGGAGCGGTGTGATCTGGGTGATTGGGTGATCGGGGTACCCGTCCCCTCCCCCCACCCGTTCCATTAGAAAAATTAATTTCACATATGGACACTTTGCTGAATGTATACTTATATAATACGTTTTACACAAAAAAATATAGTTCACCTCCCCGTTATCTTGGGTTGCCCTCCCCTCACAATTACCTTGAACTGGATCCGCCCCTGGTTATAATATATTAGTACCTCAGTTTAATTGATTTTCTAATGACAGATGATTATATTTCAACGTCAATATATAATATAAATATATCAGAACATTAGATTAAAATACACATTAATTTTACGTTGCACATTTTCGTACGAATAACGAAAGATGGCACATGACTGCAGCGCAGATGCCAGATATTTTTACATAAGCCTACTAATTTTTGTCAATGAATGTGTGGCAAATTTAAACTCATGAATACCATAATATTGTATTCGTAAATATAATTAATTATTAAAATTCTGTTTTTTATTAATTTAATTATTATACAAATATTATTAAAGATAATTCTAACATTATATGTTTCCATTCTAACTAGAATATTCTAACTATAATATTGCCTAACTAGGCAATTCAAACCACCACTGAATCTTTGAAAATAGACTACCAATCGTATACTTATTAATGTGCTTCTAATTATATTCGCCAATAAACGTTGCTGGGAACACTCAGTGTTGTGTATTATTTAGTTAAAATTATCTTTTTATCTTATATATTTTGAAATTGAATATGTAAATAACAATAACTTTATCTAAATAATGTGAAATATGGTTATTGTCATCACTGAAACGAAAAAAAAAAAAAAAATAAAAAACAACAATTATATTTTTTCTCAATAATTGTTATAAAATTTTTTTTTTTTTTATAGGTAGACCAAGTACATATAATGGTAGGTATATATTTTGAACTATTACTATTCTTGAGCCATAGCTTTGTTTTATTTGGTTTCATATAGTATTTAGTATTTACTATATATTAGATTACCTACATAAATCAGTGGATTCATTATATTTAAACACTTTTATACTACGGATTCAAATATTATAATATTTTATAAATAAAGAACAAATACCTATTGTTTTAACTTAATTCGCTTCTAAGTTACGGTACAAATTACATTTTTTCTTTGTTAATCTAGAATACATGTGTAAGTATTATTTCTCTATAACTATGTTTATATTGTAATTTGTAATGATATTAAAACGATTTAAAATGTATAGATTATTTACATATTATTTTTCAATAATAAATGATTATAACATCTGTCAAAAGTTAGAAATATATGAAAGATCAGAAACCTTTGTAATGCATCTATGTTATCATGATATGCAAAAATTATGCAACTTTTGTACTTCCTCTTTTGTATTCGTTTCTTATTGTATCATTCACTAGTCGTAAGTATTCGGTTCAAATATTTTATTTAAATAATTATTTTATTGATGAATTAAAATATATATAAAACGTTATATTTTTCATTTTAATTACTTATGAAGAATTTTCAAAACGACAAAAGTCTATACCAGTTATTTCTATTCTTAAAAGTACAATCTAAACTTACAAAATAAATTGTTAAATCTCACCGTAAAATATTAATACCCTAGTGAAAAAACTAGCCATAATCACCGATCTATCAGCAAAAATATGTTATTTTTTTTTTGACTTTTTGGAATTATAAATGTCTCAAAAATAATTGTATGATGTATTCTTGCGCTGAAATCCTAGATACACTTATTAAGTTTAGTTGTACCCAAAGGTGTAGCGCAGGATGGGAATAAAGGGGCTTTAGCCCTTTATAATAGCTATAAACCCATTTAAAAAGCATTAAATAGATTAAATATTATAAATTAGGCTTCTATAAAAAATTCATACTGTTAAATCAAAAATTGCAGGTAATATTAAATATTTTTGGAAATAATTTAAAGCTCAAAACATCAAACCAATCGTTTTCAAAATTTTACTAAACGTAAATATTACCTATATTAATGCTCAAAAAAATTTTCGAGTCCCTACGATAAAAACTCAATTAGTTATCACGAAATAAAAAATAAAAAATGACGAAAATCGTAATTTTGCAAATTTTTTGGTCTTCTCCTAGGGAAAAACTTTGGAAAAATTCGAAAAATGAACTTAATAAAGTACCAATACGACACGATTTGCTACCGAAAGTATACCCCACTTGTAATAATCGGACAATTATTTCTATCCGAAAAAATGTTTTAATACATATAAAAGATAAAAAAAAAAACATCATTGTAAAAACAATACATTCCTCGCTCCGCTCAGAATCTAAAATCATATTATACGTATTTATATATTATATATTGTTAAAAAATTGTACAAATACGTAACACGGTAATATTGACCCGACTATTTTTATCTACTCATTAAACTTATATTATTTTAAAATATGTGTTTATATTTAAATTTTTTATTGAATACGAATAATATTGTATTAAATATATAGTTGAACATTAAAAATAGGTATTAATAAGTAATATATATTTTTAAATCAGTTGAAAAAACAATAATATAATATTGTTATATTATATTGATAGAAATCACATTTAATAATAATAATTAATTATATTGTTAAATTAAAACCGAAATATACTTTACAAGGGATTTTAATTATTAACTATGTTATAATAATAATTTTAATATGGAATTTTACATATATTTTTTATAGTTTAAGATAAACAAAAACGTATGTTTTTTTTAAAATTACCCATTATATATAAATATATATATATATATATTATATATAATATGTATATTTATATATCCTTATTGGTAGACCTATTTATAAAAGTAAAATTTATTATAAAATTTCCTTGAGTCAATATTCTCCATCCAATATTTTCGATATCATTAAAAAATAATTCACTTTAAATTTAATGATAACTCACTTCCTCCCCGTAACACAAGAGGGTTGAAAATTGACAATATTCTCCTAAAGAAAAGCTACTCAGAAATTCGAAAAATAAGCTAAGTAAAGAAACAACTAGATGCAATTTACAACCGAAAGCATACCCTTTTCGTGGTAATCGGACCAATATTTATAACTGAAAAAATATTTTTAGACTACCTATGAAAAATAATTAAAATATCATAATATTCAATTCCACTAAAGATTATAAATTTAAAATCTTCTAAAAAAAATTGTAGATGTACTATACTTACTACTGTACTATTTATGAGAATAGTCAAACATTTTTACAAGTCTCTAGGTTCAAAACTGAATTAGAATTAAAACCTTATACCAATATACTTAAATCAAATCCATGGCAATCACAATTTTGTTATTTTTCCATCATTAGTGGGTAGTATTTCTTCTCTCAGAAGAAAAAAAAAACTTTTGAGAAATTCAAAATAAAAGCTGTATCAAGTACCAAAAAGATGAAATTTTCCACCGATAGTATACCGTACTTATTATAATATGATAATAATTTCTTACCAAAAAGGTGTCTTCAGACCTTTAAAAACACAAATATCAAACACCTATGTGAAATATTAATATTTGAAGATGTTAAAAAAAAATGACTCACGGTTTTCAAAATAATTTATAAATAGGTTAACTTATATATGATTATGCTTATATAATATTTTTAAATGATTAAACTAAAAATTTCAGGTAATATTATAAATTTTTGGATAAATTTCAAAGCTCTATATTAAGTTTGAAGATAACCTTATACCTGTTCCATCTAAAATTTTATTACGTATGTAAACTATTTATAAAACATTCAAAAAAATTTCAAATCCTACCGTTAAAAATTGTATCGGTTATCATGAAGAATCTTAAACCAATTACGTCAAAATAACTATTTCCGTTAATTTTGCAGTTTTTCCGTTATTTTTTGGTAGTTTTTTTTCTCCCGAGGAAAATTGTATAAAAAATTTGAAAAATGAGCTAAATAATGTATCAAGTAGGTGAAATTTTCTACCAGAAAAAATGTTGTCAGACACACACAAAAAAAATAAATAAAACATTTTTGTAAAACCTATACATTCCTCGCTTCGTCAGAATCTAAAATGGAACCTATGTTTAGACTTATTGTTCAATAATATTTATAATTACAAACAATATATTATCTTATATTTATTTTGGTGTATAAATATATATATATAATTTTAGGTTTTGTGAGCAAATACATTAATGATGTTTTATGGGCTGATACAAAAAAGAGTATTTATTTTTTAAAATTATAATTACGTTTAAATTTAAAAATATTTTATGTTTATTATAGATAACCAGTATATTAAATTCATTGATATAATATTTTTATAATGTTCTATGAAATTCAATTTATTTATCAACTTTTGTGGTCTGAAAAGCTTCGAGACTAATGTATTATCATTGTTTCCATTGTAATATGGATATGACATAGTTTAAAACTAGATAGATAATAAAAATATTATTCTTTACATTTTAGTAGGCATTTGAAATAATGCATAGAGCTGATTAGTGATTTAATGTTTCATTTTTGTGTTGAGTAATTCTATATTAGTGTATTTGAATAGACGGATTTTTTGACACTAGACGTATTCAATAGTGTATCGAATTTTGAATAGAATTCGGTAGAAATCTATAAATGAGACAAAAATTATTATTGAAGTAAAAATTGTTGTTTTTGAATATTTTAAACTTTTGAACGTGTTAAACGTAGTTTTACATAACCTAAATAGGAAAAGAGACAAGTTGTTAAATTAAAATACTAACTGTTAAAAATTTCAAATACCATCTGTATCATTAATTTAAAACAAATTGTGCATCCTAGACGTAATATAGAGTCATATACGTATAAAGATTCAGGTATGGAAATACCTATCGTACGTGTTTGGCACCCTTAGTGGTACTGTTTCGCTCCGAAAATAGAAAATGAACACTGATTTGTATTGAAAACCACCTAGGATTGACTTATAAGTCAATTGGATGTTTAATAAGATTTTTATGTTTCTAAGTATGGTACATCAATTTTAGTTATCCAGAATGTTTCTTATTACTCCGGGACAACTGCGATGTATGGTCTTGTTGCGATAGTCCGCAGAATCCACAAACAAAATGGGAGTAACGGTTGTCACATATCGTGCTTTTTTAATACACAACGACTTATCACCGTACCATGGCCAAATATATAGGTATGTCAGGTATAACTTTGAAGAAAAAACTACGACCATGGAAAAATGAAAATTAATTTACTATGAACAATGAAAACACTTGGTATTATGACACATTTTGTTTATTGATTATGTACACATTTTTGATAAATCGTATGGACTAAAGAGATATTATCATGACTTTCTTAACCATGTCAGGAACTTGCGTAATGATAGTAAATATGAAATTTTAACTGAAATGCCTATATATTTAGCCATGCGTCGTACCCAAATTACCACGATTCGTTCCTATAACGACGCAGCACGAAAATATTGTATCGTTCGTCAACAGCCAAAGAGGACACACAGAAGCGTTTCGTATTACCTGGTACCTTAGGGATATATGGACGACAATCTGGATCATTACCGGAGATCTCTGAAACTATAAGGCCCATGTCCGATTATATTTTTCAATTAATTCGGAGCCTCCGAGGACATCCTAACACAGAACTTTTTCGGATAGTGTCAATAAAGACAATAAATATATCTTTTAGATTCTTCCTCCGTTGTATGTTATTTTAAATTGCCACCACATTTGAACTTATGTACACATATTTTAATTCTTATTCTTTAAGAAAAATTGAAAATTGGTCTGGTTCTATACTATATTTTTAATAAACAAGACATACCTACATCGTATTTGTTCTGTTTATTCTAATTCCTCTTGTTTCTAATACGTTTCGTCAGATATTAAATTTTCGTTTTTGTGTTTTCTACTAAACAAGAAGATTTTTACCTAATGGTTATAATTTATGTTTAAATAGTATAAGTATTTGGTACGGACATTGGATTATATTTAAATCTATTAGTGCACTATATATTATTATAAATTTAATTCTTTAATTTATGAAAGTTATTTTGATAATATGATTTATATTGAAATCCAAAATTTATCATAATAATTGACTGATCGTGTGGAGACAATAAAACTAAATATTTATTTTGATTTACACAAAGATAAAATAACTAAATTTTATTTAGGTTATATAAAGATAATTCATTTTTTATCTAAATAAATATCAAATAATCAACGTATAACTTTGTACATAATTACTTCGACGCTACCTAAATTGAAAATAAAATATTTTAAAATTTAATATAATTTTCTTATCTTCAGTATTAGTACTCATAAACCATATCTTGTACCTCTGATTTGATTTATAATAATTTATAACCCACAACTTACATTATTTGTACCTATAACTTTAAAATAATATATTTTTAAATTTATTCATTTAACTAATTTGTATTTGAAATTTTGAATTTATATTATTACAAGTAATACATGATAAATACTAATAAAAAGTTATTTAACATTATATTAAATATAAGGTTAAGAGTAAAATAATAAAATAGTTGTATAGTAACCTATATTAAAATAATAAATAATAAATAATTTCAAACGTCTTATCAATTGGTTCTATTTCGTCATAACCCTCTAAATAACTTCTCGAAAACAGTCATTCTACTGGTGCTGATGGTTGGGTCGTAGTGTTATATTTTAAAACGATTTGTTTAATGATAGGATATTAATTTAAAAAAATCTTTATTTTTGGAATTTAAAAAAGAAGTTACTTGTAAATATGTAGCATTTGAATTTGAATTAGATGATTGTACATGCAATAATATTAATATAAAAATATAAATTAATTTCAATAATGTATATTTATTTACTTTATAACTTTTTCATAGCTTTTTCTAGGAAAGCAAAGAATCCATCAGTATATTGCGGACATGAAAAAAAAAATTCGCCAGACTTCTATAATTATCTTCCTCTAGATGTTATCAACTAGGATTCTGTTTAGATAATAAATTAATTATCTAGACAAAAATAAGACAACTGAACTTAAAATTATCTAGCTAAAGATTAAACTGACAAAAATGTAATTTATCTAGGTATAGAAAAAGATAACTTTATTTTTATCTAAGTAAAATTATAGATAAATTTATTTGTATATTATAATGCTACTATATATATATATATATATATGTGAAATTTTTTATGGTTAAATTAATGAAGACATAACTAGGATATACTTATAAATGAATAAATAATAAATATCAATAATATTAATAAATAAGTAGTTAAGTACCTAGTCATTGTTTAACAATAAAATAATAACATGTGAAAATTATATAAATAGTTAAAATATAAACATTAAAATGTTCTTTATGCTAATCTACTTTGTTTCATCTACAATACATTGTTCATTATACTGAAAAAATATAATTTTGTTATAAAAAATTTGTTCAGACTTAGTTTACTCTTTTTATTACACTGATTATATCTTATTATAAAAAAAAAAAACTGTTGTAATTTTTAATAAAATATTGTCAATGTAATAAAAGGAGTAACCTGAGTCCAAACAAAATCTACTGAAGTAATAAAATACAAATAAAAATACAAAACGTGATAAAGATAATCAATAATTGTACTTCCGTGAATATGTGTGATAAATTTATCTACAAAACAATCACGATTCACAGTATTCAAAAAAAAAAAAATAACACCACTAACTACCTTACTGTTTGAAAGTAGTAGGATATAAAGGTATGTTCAAAAATCGCCACCGCCACCGCCACCGTCACCGCCACCGCCACCGAAAAGAATCCGATCTTTACATATTATCATAATAATTAATAATATACATATTTATGTACTAAGTATAGTAGTAATATATAATAGTTTATATACTCGATATACGGTCGCGGGTAATGATTAGTAAAAACCGATTACATAATCGCAATTACCGTATTATTATAAATATGTATATTTCGCTGCCCGTGCGACCGCGCGCCGGTAGAGACGACCACGATAAGGCGCTTCGTTTAATTATCGTATATGCCATATGGCATAAATATATATATAATAAATAAATCTGCACTTTTAAACTTACTGGTTAAACTTACTGTATATAACTTGTTTAGTCGGGCATCATTCGGGCATCATTCGTCATACAGGGTGTTCCAGATCTACTTTTTTACTTTCTTACTAATTACAATAGCTCTATAAAAAATTAAAATTTATAAATGTAGTTTTTTCAAATTATTATTTAGGCAACGGACTATAATATTACCTTGATTACTTATAAATAGGGTTAGGAAAATGAAGCACTAAAAACCTACAATAAAGGAATTAAAAAATTGCCAATAATGCTACAAAAAAAGCATTTTAACCAGGAAAAAACTATAAAGACGAACATTTTTCAGTTTAGCTAAAAAAATATTTTTAATATCAAAAAATAATTTATTAAACACATTTTTATATGTTCACATCAATTAATTCTTAGAACAACTAAACAGCTTATTGCGTCTGAAGTCCAGACATTAACGTATTGCGTAACCACTACTCCCCACTCGATAATCACTTTGACAAAATCTAAGAATCTATTTTCAGAATGTTTTCCGATAAAGCGTTAATATTTCACTACGAAATCACAAAATATATATAATAAATAATAATACAATTTAAATTAATTAATAAATAAGAATTTAGATAAATATGTACGTAAATGTTCTAAAAATGTTAAATATGCGTATAGTTAACAAAAACTAATAAACTGTCAAAAAATATCAAAAAAACATTTATTTACGAATATCATAAAAAAGCAAAAAAAGCAAAAACAAAATTATATTTTTGAACTCTGTGATGAACAAATCGAATTATGTTTTTGATTAGCTATGTCCTGGAGTACTATGAAAGAAAATGCAAATGCTACAAAATTCTAGCTCTACTTATACGTCAGTGTACCTAGTAAATCGTATTGAAAATTAAAAATAATGCTGTTACATTTAGTGTGACATTATATCCCTTTTTTATTGTAAAAATTACTATTAATTTTAGTTAACCCAGTAAAGTAAAATTAAAGTTAATATAAAAGTAACATTAGTTTACATTTCTTATATATTAATTCATAAAATGAACACATTTTATAATTTATTTTAAAAATATACAAATATGAATATATTTATTTTAGTATAAATATATTATTTTATTTTCAATTTATATCTTGGTTTTTTTTTTTAATAATTCGTATTTTTTAATTTTATAATATTAAAAGATAAAACTGTTATTGTTGCACGTTGAATTTAATTGAAAAATATTTTTTTTTTCATAAATGTATATTAAACTTGATTTCATTGAAAAATAATTTAAATTTAGTGTGGTATGCTTAATTTTGAGCAATAATTACTTATTCTGGTGATATTATAATCTCTAATCGTAATAAATATACATAACAGCACAATATAAGTGAAATATATTATTAAATACATAAATCATAAGGTTAACATAAAAATATTAGAAAACGTTAAACGACATACGGTACGTCTCACCATGAAATTATATTATATTATGTTATATACGAAAGAGAGAGTGACTAAATACAAATTAACTTTACTTCAGCATTTAACAAGTTATTGCCCAGCGTTGGTTTTTTTATAGTTTTAATATGTCATACTTACTGTTATCTATTTGGGAAGTGAGTGGTGTGGAAAGTGCTTGAACCATTGTTGATAGCATTCACTTACTTTGCTTATAAAAAAAAAAAGGAATAAATGGTCGTCCGAATGTCCGATGCTAAATATTGTGTGATCTCATGTACTTTGAGTTATTATTTTAATTTACTCTGTATTCATAAGGTCGTATAAAATAAATATATGTATCAATTGTTAGACATTAATAATACAATTGTTAATAAAACATTCTGCTGTAAATAATTATATGTTTTAACTTTGTAAATCCTTGTACTTAAATATATAACACCTATCTAAAAATAAAAATCATTCTGTATGCTTGTATGTAAAATATATATTAAAAACTTAAATATTTCATATGATAATGCCTTGTAGTGAATACATATAAAGTGGAAATTAAAAGCAAGTTATTTTTTTATAAGCTCATAATATAATTAGTTTATACTACAAATTATATAAATGAATAAACTAAAAATTAATTTATCATTTTCAATATAAATGTTATCAATCAGAATATTAGTTTTGTGTTCACATACCTATAATTAATATATTTTAAAAAACGTTTAACAAGCATATGTAAGTAAACATATTTCATTCGCAAACAAATTATTCCTAGATATAGGCAATTGTAGTTACTTTTATTGACACGAATGTACTTAACACAAAGTACTTATTTTAATACCTAATTCATATATTTAAATATATATAGATTTTTCCACGTTTAAAAGTGTTTTAACAATCTGACGTATATTTCAAAAACGTTAGGTATATAATTGTCAAACAATATTTAACAAACTATCGTGTACCAAACTATTATTTTAACAAATTGAAAAGAAATTAAATATAATAAGCGTTAGGTATAATAAAATATAATTTCAAACTATGATTATTTAATGAATTATAATAGTAAGTATGAAAAATGTAATATTTTATGTTTTTTCTCATCGATAATAGTTACAAATATTTCATATTATGTAGTTGTTTTACTAATTTTCTTACTAAACTGATATTATGGAATAAAATGTATGTATTAATCAGAAAATAATGTAATTTTAATGTTAGAGTAGATACTAAATATTAGAAATAATAACGTCCATCGTGTTAATAAAGTAAAAAAAATTTTTATGGCACATTTTTAGTGATCAGTACCTACTCAATAGTCTCTTTGTATCTAAATAATAAACAAATATACAAAATGTATAATACTAAATTGCTTTATGAATTAATTAATAAAGTTAAATTAATTATAAATCACTTAGGCCGGTTCTTACAATTTCCGGTAAAGTGTCCTATAAAATGTCGGTAACTTAATGGCAACGTCTTCGGTTAAGTATGGGTTACAGCAATCACTCCTTACGACTTATGTTTAACAATCAATAAATTAACCTCACTGATAACGCATTTCGATATAAGTGATAACCCAAAACCACTTTAAACGAACAAATATTATTGATATGCGGTGCGTAAATATTTAAATCTCAAGTTTTAAGATTACGTGTTTATATTTTATAAATTGTGTGATAACATAATGATTACAACAATATTATCGGAAAATAATGGTTAAACAGAATAATAACCGTTAAAATCTGACCGCAAAATACCCAGTTTACGGTAACTTAACCGAGACTTTTTACATAACCGGAGTATGTAAGAACCAAACCATCCGTAAAATATCTGTAACCACCGGTTAGCGACACAATAGACACAGTAGACACAATATCTGTTTCGAAGTAGGAACGGAGAGGGGTTACGTTGATTTATAGTTGTAAATTTACGCCACCAGGGAAATAATAAAATAATATTTAAATTTTTTCATAAAATAAAAATTGTTTTGCGCGGAAAAGAACCATGATGACTATAGACATACTTAAGACACAAAATTGTCACACGAGATATGTAACAACATTATCTATACAACTAAATGGAAAAACTTACTTATTTCTACATTCTACATACTCCATTGTAATATTTCTACAACATATACTTTCAAAATTTCAATTATATAAAAAAATAAAAATATTGATAATTAATGTAATATTGAGATAATAAGACATAAATAATATGTTTAATAAGTTTATAACATTAAAAATACTAATTTATTGTTAAAAAGTAAATTAAGACAAAAAAATTATAAATATAAAAAAAAAAAAAACTTAATATCTAAATACGTTATTCAGTACTTAATAATTTACTTAAATACTAAATTGCTTAATACGTATTTTAATAATTTATCATATTTTTTTTTCTGATTAGCTAAAAAACTTAGTAAGTTCAAATTTTCAAAAAGAATTTAAAAAGATTTTTTTACGAGGATGACAATAATAAAATGTATTTGAATATTAGTTTTTACAATAATTAAAAATTGTTAATTATATATTCAATATTTATGAATTGTACAGAACAATTAGAGAAATAATTATGACCGCTGCGTATGTGATAAGTTCTTGTTACGAGTCTTTACAATTTTCTCTTGCACTGTAATTTCTACATGATATGCAATATGGGAAATGACTAACGTAAACACTAATTTATTTAAGTGCCAGAATTTTATATAGACCACCAAGTTTTTTTTTTTTATGGATAGGACTAGACTGAACTAATGTTAGGTTTGTTCTTATCTGGACCGTGAAATAGTGCAGGAATTTATTATGTATTAGATTATTATAAAAACAATTATGTAAAAAAATTTATAATTTTATAATTTTTTCTAAACAGAAGCTCGATCATTGTGTAAGTTTTAATTAAAAATTAGTTTTAAATGAGACAAAACTCATTGATTAATTATGATAAATTAAAAAATTATATATATAATAATTATATTCGATAATGATCATACAAATTTTAATTTTGAATGTTCCAACATATTTTGCTTTATTTATAAAGATATTATAATTGTATCAAATAATACAAATATTACAATACTATATAATACTACATATATATATATATATATATATATATATATGGATGTATTATAAAATTAAAAAATAAAATTATTTTATATTATATAATACTATTATATTAGAAGAAATAACAAATAAATTAATGTTCCAGGTCTATTTATTAATTACAATATCTTTGTCAAATTTTTGTAATTATTTAACTAATTTTATCACAAAATGCAAAATAATCATATTCATTTATCAATATTTCTCGACAAAATACTATCGTCATTGTAGATACAACTATTTATGAATCATTTACATAATATTATCATAGATAATATTGTGATATATTATGATATAAATTATCAATATTATATATATATATATATAAATTATCATACAAATAATTACACCATAAATATGATTTTTCAAATAAATGATAAAAATTCCTAAAAGACGAAATCTGTATTAAATTAGAATGTCAAAATATTAAAATGTATATGAAAATATATTTTTTAAACGTATCATCTTCAAATTTAACACAACTTAAAAAATAGAAATTATTTTTAAAAAATGTTTTACTAGACGTTTAAAACTAAAAAAATAATAAAGGTAATAAGATTATAGCTCATTACCTAAATAATAATTTTAAAAAAAAACGTATTCAAAATATTAATTTCTTTGAGGAGGTATTGCAATTAGTCAATAGAATTGGGACATTCTATATAATAATATATAATATTATATATGTCAAAATGTCTTTTTGTATTTCTGTTGTGATTTTAAAATATTAAACAAAATTATTTTCCTAAATTATTATCAATCCCTATATTGTATATTCCCGTAATACTGACTTTATTTATTTATCGTATGGTTAAAATATTACAACATTAACACACAACATCAGTACAATAAAAATGTATAAAATACAACTAAAAATAAAAATAAAAATCATATATAGTCAACATATTATACTAATACATATAAAAACAAAAGTAGAATAAACCACAGTTTGATGTCTAATTTAGTTATCCAGTCTGCGGTTTTCTCTATTAGGATAAATAGTTCTCTTATACTTCCTAGAAATTTCCTTTTTGGGCAGTCCATTGTAATGTGGTTAATTGTTTGCTGACTTTCACCGCAGTCGCATGCTGGGTTGTCCTTCAGATTCCACCAGTGCATAAGTAGTCCGCATCTATCAACTCCTGTTTTTATCCTGTTAAGAGTTACCCAATGATTCATTATTTACTGTTTATACTTTATAGAATTTAATAAACTATTTCCCTCGTGACGCATTTTTCATTACAAGTAACATGTATTTATCGGCTCTCATACTACTCCACTTATAACCAAGATTAAATTCATCCTTAAATATTTTTTTTTTTAATATTGTCTTCCAAATTCCTGTACATCGATTGTCGACTTTATCGTTTGAATTATTATAGTTAATATAATCTAAAATATATTCATGACCGTGAAAAAATAAGGAAAGAAGGAATAATTTTATAAAATATTTTTTTTTTAGTGAAGACCAGTATTTTCTTATCTTGTCACAAATAATGAATTAATTTAATCAAAAGATTGATTATTAATAGTTGGAAAAAAATAAACAAAAGTCCAACTTCCAATCAGGCTGTAAAAATATTTTATAAAATCGATGGGTGGGTGGTTGTTAAGTATTAAATATTGTAGTTATTTTAATGTTAATAAAACGTGTGTGTAACTAATAAGTAATAAAATTAATTTTTTTCATAAAATTGGTACATATACTTATATGATTAGATATATATATATATGCCTTAAATATATTAACGAATATTTGTAATCTTTTTTATTTTCTGCGGAGCGTTAAATCGAAATCGAGAAAAAACCAATGATTGTAATACGGGTTCTTAATAAACTAAATATTGGGATGTAGAGTACGATAGTACGAAGTAGACAATATAATGAGGAGTCGAGATTTAAATGAGGATATATCAAGTCAAAAGATAAACTTACGTAATTAAATATTATGTTGTTGGTTTAATTTAGATGAAATTTACACCTATTAATATTATAAAAAAAAATTTATTTTTATTTAATAAACTACCTATATTGAGTTGATTACAAAATGTGTGTTCTTCAAAACGGCGCATGTAGAACAGCATTAATCAAGTAATATTTGTATTATCTTTGAATATGTTTATAATGCTTTGACATGATTCGTGTTTAATTGTTTTAGAGTTCAATGCAGGTTATTATTTTAACAACCTGTAAAATATAAATAAAAAACCTTTAACACAATAAAGAATGTCTCTTAAATATTTATAAGTATGAGGGTGGCTCGTAGAACTCTAAACTATTCCAATACTTATATCTAAATTTAATTAGTACGATCGATAAAAATTACGTTTACAACTTTGCTCCTTTCGTTGGGAAAATCGTCCACCTCATTAAATGATAATGTACGTGTGAAGTCCTTTTAATACATAATTTGGTTATACTTGAAACATATTTCATCCTTGTTTTGTTTTTGACTCCGATATTAAATCCGTAAATTCACTATATCATATTCTTACAAAAATCATCTCTAAATTACTTTCCGCTTTATACTAAGATTTTGTTTAAATTAATTAAATTAAATTAAAATTTTTAATATTATATTATATTTTAAACTTTTAAATTTTAGATTTGAGCGAAGCGAGGAATGTATTGGTTTTACAAAGATTTTTTTTGATGTATGAAAACACTTTTTCGGGTAGAAAAAATTGTCCGATTATCACAAATAGGGTATACTTTAGTAGGTAGTAAATTGAGTCTAGTTGGTACATTATTTAGCTCATTTTTCGAATTTCTCAAAAGTTTTTCCTCGGGAGGGGAAAAACTACCAAAAAATGGCGGATAATCGGCAAAATTACGGTTTCTGTTATTTAATTTTTTTTTATTTCGTGATAATTTATTAGGTTTTGATCGTTTTGATGAAAAAATTTTTTGAGTATTAACATAGGTAGTATACAAGTGAGATATTATGATATAGAATGGATTATTAGTATAGCATATTGTAATATATTGAGATTCGCTCAGAATCGTACTTTCTAATGCAATATTACTGAATTCAAATCTTAATTATAATAAACCACTAATTTCTATGAGGACCGAAAGGACACTTAAAATCGACATTCTCATTTTTTAATTTTTAATTAAGTAAAATTCTATTTAAACTAATTATAATATTTCCTTTTACATATACCGTAATAAATCACTTATTGCTTTCGTCTCTCAATCAATTTTTTTTTCAATCCTTAGATTGGTTGAATTAATTCGATGGCTCTCCACTCGTCCCTACCCATCACAGCTACTTTCAGTTCCTTGTAATGGGTTTTCCCTATGTTTTCTATGATCTGTTTCATAAATGGTGTTCTTGGTCTACCTCTTCCAGCTTTCCCTTCTATCTTTCCTTCATTATTGTCGTTATCTAATCACTGTTTCTCATAATAAGTCCAATCCATTTTTTTTTATTTAGTTGTACAACCTAATATTTTAGTTATATGCATAATACCTTACATTGTTATAACAAAAATTTTTTTTCTAAAATCACTAATCAATAATATTTGATTTTATACTTAACAAAAATAGTAAATAATAACTTATATTTAATTGTTTTTAAATAGATTCAACAGGAAACTGTAAGTATTAATCATAGGTAGTTAATATTATTCATCCCCAGCAAACCTTGAGTTGTGAATCTACTCATTAACAGATAAGATATCGTTAAATTCTTCAGGTTATGCTTCAATCAAAGTATTTTCCCTAATTACTCCTCCAAATTCAATCTTTAAGACTCCCCGGGTACGTTAACTAATTGTGGTGTAACTGTATAATTATGTATAACTTTAACCAACTATTTTATTTTTGTCCTTTAGCTAGTAATAGTAGGAGTAGTAAAATTTTAGAACAGATTAGTTTATTTTCTGACTTATTATAATGATTTGTAGTTTATACTAATATGTAACTTTATTCTCAAAAATGTTGAATATTATTTGCAGTTTGGATTTAATGGTTCGAAAATTGTATAAAAGCATATACTTCTTAACCATTTTACAAAATATTTTGTAAATCAAAAATCCCTATTTTTTTTTAATATAAAATAATGTTTTAAATAAAATCTTTTTATATATTATGATACATTTATTCAGAGTCTTTTAAAAATATATTTTCTTTTACATCAAAGAATCATTGTAAGTTTTTCCTTGTATTATACCTATAAAGTTTTAGTAATTATTAATTGTAATACTTATTTAAATAATTTGAAATATGTTTAGTAAAGTGTTTAAGCTCTAAATTTATTCTCAACATTATAACTTGTAAATTATTTTTTCTATAATGTACGTTTCATAGACAAAAACAACTAATCATGCTCAGATATTATTTTAAAAATTTTCGACTCAAATAACTTAATTATGTATGAACAGCAATAATACCTATTATATATTTATATATTATAAATATATAATGTTATATCAATAGAACTCACAATATGAATTTATTAAATATTTATATTTATATTCAGTTTAAAAAAATATAATTTTATTTAACTAACACCTATACTTACGTATTGTGGGTATAAATATTTATAAATTTTATTATTCATATTATATAGCCCAAGATGATAAAAATTATCGTAAGTATTTTATGAATTTTTTTTATATTTTATATATTTGTGTAATTGTGATATATAACGAATAAAAACGTATAATAATTATACTAAAATTTGTTTATCATATCTATAAATTGTGACATCACTATTCTAACCAAAAATATGAAAACACAACACTGTCTCTTAAAATGTATAATTAATAATTATGAGATAATGTACTTTTCGAAAAAAACACACGAATAACTATGACACGAAGACCACTATTTATTATAGTATCAAATAGTCATCAGGTTCCAAGATTTTCTAGAAAAATTATAGAACAAGAAGAAGAAGTTCAATTTTTGTCGCTGTTTATCAATCAAGTTAATTTATATGACTTGAAAGTAAATGTAAATGTAAAGTACATCATACACAATAGTACACTACCTAAATAAATATTATTTTAATTATCTTAATATTCTGGTTCATTGAATACCTGCATAAAACATTGATAATCATATACACATATATATTTCTATTAAATTAAATCTACTTTAAAGTTTACTTAAAAAATAACCTTACATTTATATCTATAATTTTTTTTTTGCTTATAAATATTTTCATACTTCTTTTATGTTATAGATATTAATTATATATTTCACAGTCTATATTTCTTAACTTATACATTTTTTATTCAATGTAAACAATTCGTTACAAATTCCTACAGATTCCTACTATTTAAATGCATACTTTATTAAATTTTCAATTGCAATGAATGATGGGAGAGTTCGCAGTAAGGGCACGAACACCATTTATATTAATCCTGATATAGAAATAAATAACTTTTAATAAAAAAAAAAAGAGATTAATAAAATCTTAAGTAATAAAAATAAGAAAGATAAACCAACCCAGTTTCAAAAATTATATATTATTATAAAATCACATAATACATATGACGTTTAAATGCACAAAATATAACACCTAATATATTATGATTAAATTAATTAAGGAGACGAATTCATAACCTTTTATGGTAAATATGTTTTATCAGTATCACGTTATATCAAAATTAAATTCTACTTGAATATGATATATATAAATATAAATAAAAAATGAAATAATTATGAATAATTTTTATCCATTATATTATTAATATTAAATTGTTTATATGTATTTATAATTGTATGATACAAGTAGATATAGGTTAGTGACCTAACTCGTGTTTCATAAAAATATAAAAGTTTAAAGATTAAAGTTATTTAAAATTTGAACATTTTAAATTTAAATTTAAAAGATTTAAGATTTATCTTTAAATTCTCTTAATTTAATCAAGATTTCAAAGATTTATTTTAATTATTGGAAAAGTCATATTTTTGACATAATCGTTATAGCGTATATATTGTGTGATACTGTGTTATAGTGAGATACAGTCATCATAATATTATTATGATATTTTGGCAGCTATAAAATACATAGGTAATAATGATATAATTATGTTTGAGAACATTTTATAAATACTTGGAGCGTTCATGATAATATTGAAAAAACAAATTTTACGTGCTATGATATTAAATTATTAAAATAATGACGTCAGAAATATCATTTCTCTAGTAATTAAAAAAAAAATCCTAAAAATCGAAATTTTGATTATATTGAGAGATCAACACATCAAAAATCTCATATAAATATAATGTTTAAAAAAGCTTTATATTTTTTCAAATTTTAAAAAATAAAAAGTTTTTCATTATTTTTTTATATAACTCCTTTTTTTAAACAAATAATAAAAGTAATATTACAGTTCGCTGCCTAAATAATAATTTGAAAAAAACTTCATTAAAAAATTTAAATGTTTTGCGGAGACATTGTAATTAGTAAATAGATCTTGGACATTCTGTATACAGTCCACTATCAAACGTTTTCTTATGCAACCCAATGGCACAATAACAGACTAAATGTAAAAAATATATATATTTTTTAAATTAATCACAAAAAGAAGTATGGAATGTCGATTGTGGATGTTCCTCCTTCGTCCATTCGGTCCTCGGAAAAATTAGTGGTTTATTATACTTAAGATTTGAATGCAATGATATTGCATTAGAAAATAAGATTTTGAGCGAAACTCAATATATTACAATATGCTATATTGCTATTCATATATCTAATCTAATCCATTCCAAAATTTTACCACGTATGTAAATTACGAATGTAAATATTTAAAATAAATTTCAATTTCCTATGATCTAAACTTATTTAGTTATCAAGAAATAAAATAATGAAACCGTTATTTTTTCGATTTTAAAGAACTCTTACATTAAAAGCTTACGAAAAAAATTGTCAGTCACGATTATCAAAAAATTTTGTAAAATCATTAAGTCGTATATGTCAAGACTTCGATGAAATTTTCAAACCAATAAAATAAAAAGTGCAGGAAATATTAAACATTATTGAAAAAAAAGATTAAATTCTATACTTAGAAAATCAATCAATTGTTTCTAAATTTTTTGTTGTAATGAAATTCACCTAAATAAATACTCAAAAATTTTTTTAAGTTATTACGATCAAAACTCAATTAGTTATAACTCAATTAAAAAAATTTAAATAACAAAAACCGTAATTTTGCCGATTTTCCGCCATTTTCAGTAGTTTTTCTCCTCCCAAAGAAATGCTTTTGAGAATTTCGAAAAATGAGCTAAATAAAATACCAACTAGATACAATTTGCTATCGAAAATGTAACTTACTTGTGATAATCGGATTATTATTTCTACCCGAAATAGTGTCTTCATAATTAAAAAAAAATATCATAGTATTAATTTCTACTAAAATTATTCAAATTTTGGAAGCCTATAAAATAAAGTTGTACCTTACGATTTTGAAAATATTTTGTAATAAGATTAAGTAGTATATGATTAATCTTCAAAAAAATTTTTAAAGCGATAAATCAATAATTTCCGGATATAATTAACATCTTTAGGAATAAGTTAATAGCTCAATACATATTCAGATCAATCGTTTCAAAATTTTTATCTATAATGAAGAACACTTATGTTTACACTCAAAACAAGTTTCAAGTCCCTACAATCGAAATTCAGTTAGTTATCACGCAATTAAAATTTTTAAAATAACAAAAACCGTAATTTTGCCGATTTTGCACAATTGTTTTGGAGTTTTTCGCCTCCCAAGTAAAAATTTTGGAGAAATTCGAAAAATGAGATCAATAAAGTACCAACTAGACACGATTTGCTACCGAAAGTATACCCTACTTGTGGTAATCGGCCCATTATTTCTACCCGAAAAAGTGTCTTCATACATAAAAAAAAAATCTTTATAAAACCAATACATTCTTCGCTTCGCTCAGAATCTAATACGTGATTCTATTGTTATGCATATTCCTAAAATTGTACATTAAATGTTCTCTAGTAAGCCTAATTTATGATAATTGAACTTTAAATGTATCTTATTAATTGAATATTTTAATTAATGATTGCTAAATAAATTATATTTTTTTATATTAACAAAATTGGTATTTTTGAAGAAAACAATTATGGACAAATGAATGGTAAATATAGTTTTTATGAGTTTACTCATTATTTTGTCGTAATTTTACTGTATCGGTATCAAGATAAGACGTTGAAAATTATTTAAATAAACAAGTAGTATTTAATAATTTTAAATAATTGATTAACTTATCTATTTTTCAACTGTCTAACTATTATTATACACCTATAGTATTATATTTTAATATTTATAGCCTTATCATAAATAATTTTTTTATCTAGTTTATAATATTTTATTTCTAAATCTATGAATTAAACTTGTATAAATGTTAAAAATAAAATAATTATATACTTTGAATTTATTTTAAAACTTAAAAACAAAATGTTTTGTTAGTATATTAGAAATTTTATCGTGTAATTGCATTAAAAAATTTAAATTATATTAAAAATATTTAAAGCCTAATAATAAATTAGTATGACATTTTAAAAACCTGGTTAGTTGCACAATATCACAATAATTATATACGACATGTACTATAAAAACATAATATGTATTTATGTCATAATTCATTTTTAAAATTATAATTAATCATAACAAAGATTCTACAATTATTTGCAATAAATAGTTAAAATTAGAAAATTGAAATGTAAATTATTTTATATTTATTAATTTTAATTAAGTACTATTTCTCCGACTTTTTTTTAACTTCATAAAATTTAAGACCATTTTTCATTATACCAGAAATAAGCTTTAGTTATATTCCAACGATTCGATAATATATAGTTTTATGAATTAATTATATGTGTTTTGTGGATATGTATAATTGATCAAGTTTAGTGTTAAATATTAATTACAATTAGAGTGATATTATTAAACAAATATGTAAAGACTTAATCGAGTAACAAAAAATGTTTTAAATATTAATAGCGTCAATGATTTGGCTACAATTTTTATTCGTACACACTTATAAATTATATTATACTAATGTTTAAATTTCGTACATTTTTATATAGAGAATATCTTGAATTATAGTAAATATTTTATTCTTATTTAATTGTTTTGGAATTTTATGACAAAGGAATGAGCAAAAATTTACTGTATTTAGAAATATTTTATATGTTTAAAATAAAAATATTTAGAAATTATGAACATTTTCTTAATGTAGTTTCAATTATTATTACGTAAAAAACATATTTAATCAGACGTATTACAAATAAAATAACGCAACATTAAACTGCATATTTCTCCATTTGTCTGGATCTTATTAAATTATTTTTTCATGTAATAAAAATTGTAAAAATAAATATACAAATATAAATTAAATAATATTTTGTGTAATCCTAAATGTAATAATTGGTCTAATAATTGTATAAATAATCTATAATTTTAAAATTAATTCACCCAATTTTCAAACGCAGTCCAGGCGTTTCTAGTTTTGTACGGAAATTACTGCGTTTTGCTCGATTTTAAATAAATTGTATTGTTAGATAACTTCTATGGTGTAAAATATTTTTTTTTAGAAGTATTAAAATTAATTTTAAAAATATCTAAAATATAAACAAATTATTTATTTATCATACATTAATTGTTATACAATAAACAAAGTAAATTACATTTCAACATACAACATACTAGTAATTATATTTTCAATGTTATATCATTCATTAGGCGTAATTTAATTTTTTTGTTGACAAAACAACATCTTCAACTCAAAAGCTAAAATTTGTTTCTACAGTAGACCTTAGAATTTTATCGGTCTGTTGATCTTTAATAAAACTTTAAAATTCTGAGCGAAGCCAGAAATTTATTAGTTTTATAAAAATGTTTTTAATTTCTGAGCTAAGCAAACAATGTGATGGTTTTAAAAACAAATTGTTTTTTTTATATTTTGTGCCAGAAAACATTTTTTTGGGGTAAGAATAATGGTCCGATTACCATAAAAATAGAAAAACAAAAATGCTTTCGGATGAAAATTATATCTACATGATACATTATTTTCTACATTTAGTAGAAATAAAAAACTGAAAAATAAAAGAACTTTCATTAACCTTAAAAAAAACTTTGAATCGCCGTAAAGTGGTGAAATATTGATAAAAACGGACATTTGAGGTGTATAAAATGTAGGAAATTTAATTTTCTTTCATAAAAGACCTTGTTCGAAATTATCGGACTAATACAAGACGTTCATTTTTTTGCGAATTGGGATATGACTACCATAAGATGATGGAATATCGGTAAAGTTGCGGATGACGGAAATTTGATTTTAGACTATTTTAAGTTAAAAAATGCCTTTTTGAACGTAGGGACTTAATAAATATTTTGGGGTATTCTCAAAAATAGTTTATAGACATGCGGTAAAATGGAACAGATTATCAATATTATATTATATTATATGTCTGGCTTTTTAGTTTAGTGTTTCTCAGAATTATATTTTTGAATGCAAAACAATAGTATTGCTATAGTTTAATTATACTATATAAATTTTAAATAAATAAATATAAATATATAGATTTTGATGTTTTTAAAAAAAGTATCTCAGATACTCCGGGTATTTGAGCAGTAAAAATTCTGAATACGGTATTTCGAATATTTTGTTGGGAATACTAAGTTTGAAATGGACACAATATTTTTGTCAACAAATTATATCTCTGTTAAATTTAAATAATTTATATATTTATATATTTTTCTATGTTTTATTATAATAATTACTAAATATTAAGGACAACCTAGTTTATGTAACATTATTTTCTATTTTTGATAGCACAAAACTATTAATTAATTATATAGTTTATAATTTAGGAAAGTAAATTATGTGATTTAAAAGTAATTTTGATTGGATTAGGATAGTTTGCCTTGTCCTATATTTATTATAATATCCAATATTATAATAATTAACAACAATATTCTAGTGTTGATTTAAATATTTAATATGATGTAAATAATATAAATAATGATTCAAATATAATAATTATAATAATAATAGTAATAATAATGAGAAGAAGACAAAGTTTTTTTATCAAACTATTATTGTTTCATAAATTTCTTTTATGTTTTTTTTTGTTTATTTAAAAAATAAATACAATATTTCACTGGGAGGAAAATTAAGAAATCATTCATATATTTTTGGGTATTTTTATGAAAAAAAAAAATTATATTATCTTCATTGGTAATAAACAAATAGTAATTTAATATGATAATATATTATTTTATAATAATTAAACAATTGTAAAAGTGTTTTATACTATATATTGATGATAATCCACACCATATATTATAATCATTGATTATTGATCAATCTATCATCTGTGTTTTTTTTGTTATTATAATATAACTAATAATATTATTATTATTATAATGGTTTTATGAATTGTGAAGCTATACAGGTTTTATTGATATCTTTTGATTGATGACTATAAGCATACGACCATGTTTTTATATATCATATACTAAATGTAGGTAAAATATTGAAAACAAGATGTTTAGAAAAAAAAAAACTATTTTAAATTAAATTATCAAAATGTTTATAATAGTATTTATTAGGTACCCAAAAATCTATATCATGTAAGTTTATAGTAAGGCGGCGTATTGAACAGGCAATATTAGTACAGAAATGTATACGTGGATACAATATTATATAACCAATATTTTCTTACTTTTTGTTATTATTATTAGATAATCGTATGTGTAAATTAATTGGAGAAGTTAAAAATTTGAGTTTAATGCAACTATAAAGGGCTAATAGTAAGCTATGATTTAATGAATATCTAATGATGTTATCATAGTTATCAGATCAGGTTAGCGTACGGAATATGAGTATTAGGATAAACCCCCAATTTTATTGAATTAACGGCGGAAAAAATGTAAGTATTGTAGTATTAGTAAGTATATAGTAATATATAAGTATATATAATAGTATAAGTATAGTAAGTATTCTATTTATATGTAATTACAATTGTATTTTTAAAATATTTATGTTCATAGATACGCGGTTATGAAATAATTTAATATGGGATGAAACTCATGTAAATATTCAGCATTCAAATAGCCTTTATCTTTTCAGTTATTACATTGGTTTAATGTAACGTCAATTCTTATTTGTATTATGTTTCGCGTATTATAATTACATTAGTAAATAGTAGTATATTCGTACACTTATATGAAAAAGCTGTGATGATAAATAAGATAATTTATATTTATGAGAAATAATATATGACAGATAATAAAATAATACAATTATTTCATACATAAACCTAAAAAGAAATCATAAATATCAAATAAATTTTGAAAACTAATGGTAACAATTTTTTCGTTTGTTAATTTTCCATGGTATACCATTTACTAGTAGGTATCTACGTATAAATTATATAGAAGGACTCCAAATTTAGAATAAAATTAACTTTATTAACTTATATTAAAGTATACTATTATTGTTAGTATAATTATATAAAAAAAAATACTTGAATATTAAAAAAAACTATAATTTAACATTACCAACTTTATTATATTGAAATTTCAGAAAAAGTCAACATAATTAATTTTTTTTTTTAATTAAATTACGTGATAAGTTTATAAAATCCTTTTTTCATTCGTGAACATTTATAAAATTATAGATAACATGCTCACCGTATTTTTAATATGGATATGTAAATAATGAATTGATATCTGGTTGTGGTATATTTCCATTGTCATTATCTATAAAATAAACATTAATTCTTTATAAGTACCTAAGTATAAACTAAATCTGTTAATAACATTTATTAAACCAAATGATAGGAATGCCCGGATTCAACTTTTTCGGTATTTATAAAATTATAAATCATAATTTATATTTATTTTAAATAATATGTATAAGTTAATTTCTAATTGTAATATTCATGTAAATTGTAAAAATATGTATAAACTAAATAAAAAGTAACTTATAATTGATCAATTTATTATAAAATAATATTTTTTAATTAAACTGTTTAACTTATTACGTTTATTGTGCGAATGTAAAAATACATGATTTGACATGTCACTTTATAAAAAAAAATATTCATTTTTAATTATAAAATATTAAAATCAATTAAAAATACTTTTAAAATTATAATATTACTAAATACATTTATAAATTATTACAACATACTGTTATTAAGAAATTATATATATTTTTTAATTTGATAACTCTAATGTTAATTAGGAATTATATTAATTTAATTCTAAATAATCATGTTTTTTTATGATTTATAATATTATTTTAAAAATTATAAGTACTATCAAAAAATCATTTTATTATTTTTCGAAATAATAACCTCATCCTGATTTTTTTTCGCATAGCTATTTTATAAATATAGATATTCAATGAGAATCACAGATGTCAGATATAATATACTCTATGTTTTCCAAGCCTAGGTGCAAACTATTATTTTAATTTTATATAACATCAATTTTACCTTTGGTCTTATATACTTATAGTGATACTCATCCCTGTTTTCTCTTTTGGCAGCAGCGTTGAATATAATAATATTATCAAGAGTATTACTTATACTTCAGTTATTTACCAGCTGAATGCGTTGTTTTAACAACTAATTACAAATAATAACAAATAAAAAAGAGTCTTATGTTTTACTTGTGTATATCTGAGGTCTCTATTAGCTTCAATGAATTTAAATATACCTATAAATAGGTAAATATATCCAAAATCGTTTATAGATTTTAAATATATATTTTTTATTAGATAATATACAAATATATTATCGTAAGTAGAAAATTATAATAAATTGCTTATTATAATAAATGAGTTTATAATATTTATTAAACATTTTGTCTCGAAAAAGTGATTAATATAATCTCGAGTTACATTTATCGTGAATGAGTTTGAGTGTTAGCTAATGAGTAGGTAAATACCGGTTTAAAGCACAGTGAATAATTGAAAAGTAGATTCTCTGCATGCAAGACGTCACTTGGTGGTATTAAGATGGGCTTTAGCCCTCTTAGATACGCCACAAGCTCTTTTAAAATTTATCAAATACTTTATACTCCCTTAATCTTTTTCGATTGGGAACTATAGCTAATCCAAAGATAATCATCACGTTACACCTATGCCTCTACAGCATTTAGAGGCTATTTGAATACCAAATTGTTTACATGAGTCTCACGGTAATCTACAAAACGACTGTGTTATATCGATATTGTTGTTTATATTCGTAGAATTATGATGTAGTGATGAAAGGTAT
Organism: Eriosoma lanigerum; assembly: GCA_013282895.1. Taxonomy (NCBI): domain Eukaryota; kingdom Metazoa; phylum Arthropoda; class Insecta; order Hemiptera; family Aphididae; genus Eriosoma; species Eriosoma lanigerum. The sequence continues at coordinate 10,178,289 of CM023362.1, forward strand.
GTAGGTTTTACAATCATATTTCATTGTATGAATAATATAACAAAGAGATATGATCATATTGAGAAACTTTGACATAAAAAAATCAACAGGTTTCTATAATAAGATGTTACTTTAAGGAAAATTGGTTAAGTAAAGGCGACAAAGTTTTTTCGGAAGTAATTTTAAAGGTAAGGAAGATGTTTAGGAATGTGGAAATTATAAAGATATAACACGCTTGAGTCATAATATGAAGATCTGAAAAAGGTAATAGAAAAAAAAATAGAAGAAAAATTACGGTATCAAGGTATCAGTTTGGTTTTATGTCAGGAAATTCGACAATAGAACAGATATTTTCTTTGAAGCAGATTGTTCCCAGGGGAGCCAAAAGGAAATTGTGTAAATTTTTTTTAGATTAAAATTACGCATATGATAGAGTTTTATGATAGGTTTGAAATTAGGCATTAAGAAAAAATGTTTACGGAAGTCATATATGAGGCAAGAATGACATGAGTAAAGAGTATATATAAAGAAACAGCAGATTGTAATGTAAAAGTGGTGTGCATTAAGTTTTGACTTTAAATCGTTACTTGTTATCTTGGGTAATAGTTAAGATAACAAATGACATACAGAGTGAGGTTCTATATAGCATGATGTTTGCAGATGAAGAATTACTAGGAATAGCGAGTTTGGATGATATTAGACTAATCGGCTTGGCCAATAGAGAATACCGCTTAAAGGGAAAGGAATAATGATTAGTACGATTGAAACTTAGGTGATAAAATATGACTTTGTAGGAAATGATCTTTATGTATCAATTATGGGGAAATTAGAGAGGATAGGTATAGGTATGTAATGATGAGAGATGATTCAGAGATAGTGAAAAATGTCATTAAAATTAATGTAAAAGTGGTGGAGAAAGACCAAATAAAAGATGGAAACATAATTCATGATTATATGAAGATAGCTAATATGAATAGAATAGCATGTAGTTAATCGTAATTTATGAATGTATAAGAGGGACTGACGGTGTACAATGTACAATGAAATATCACCGACACGGCGACGATGAACCACATAAATGTCACTCAAGATATTTATATATTATTGTAAATTTGTATATATATATATAACTATCTAATATTATTTATTATTTAGGTAAATACGTGTTAAGCGAAAGTAGAAACTTAGTATTTATAAGAGAATATTTTAACTATGTATTATTTAGTTTACGTGAGCAAATATATTATAATTAATAATAATTGTAGTTATATGCTAATGATTTTAATATAGAATATTTATATATTTTTTAATAATAATTTATTATAGTTGAAGACAACATTCCTTGTATGACACATTTAAATTTATTACATATATATTATATATAGTATATTTACATAGAATAATATGTACGTAAATACATTTATAATTCAATAAGCCCTTTAACTAATAAAACAATATTGTATTTGACTACCAACATAAACGATAATACGAAATAACAGCATGATCCTTGAAATTATTCGATTGTGAACAATAATAGTTGAATATTAATTTCAAGTTAAATGTGCATAAATAGGTAAATACTATTTTTTTATTCTTCGATTTCTGTGAAAACGAACTAACAAATTATATGTCTTTAATTAAATTACAATCATAAATCGCATCGTAGCCCAATTATGCGCACAATTTAAATTCTAGTATTTCAACATTTTAATTATAATATACAAATAATATTATATTACCTTATAATTATTAATATAATTTTAGATTATGTACAGCAATACATAAATGATGTTTTATGGGGTAATTCAATAAAATGTATGTATTTTTATATATAATAATTACATTTAAACAATAATTTTTTTAATTCAGAAGACCGGTTAGTGTAGTAGGAAATAGCCAACTGACTGCTTCTTAACTGGTTAGGATTTGATATATCACATTGACGAACACCGTAGAACCTTAGGGAACGAGGGTTTTGCGTTGCAGTGCCTTAGGATATTAGTTAAATTGTTACTATAGATTTAATTATATACAATTTTGTTAAATTTAGATAATCGTCGTGTATCGAGAATTTCAATGTGTACATACTTAACTATAACAGTTTTTATTTTATTCATTTAATAACGCGTGACTTTAATTAAACAATAACAACATATTAAATACTATTCACGTTCAGGGTATGCAAAAAAAATGATTCATAACGTCATACGGATTTCCTTATTATATGCTATGGATAAATATCATAAGAATATCTAAATCAAATTAGTAAATACTTATTTCTTACAATCTGTCCATATTTATATTTAATACTCAACTGGCATTGAATAAAATCATCATTATATGCTTTAATGCTAGGTTTAATATATTATGGTATGTTTAAATTATTATATATATTTACATAGGTTCTTACCTAAATAGAATCTGAAACCTTCTGGACTACAATAATAATGCTACATGCTATAAAAACAATTTATACCAAAAAATTTTTCCAAATATCATTATACGAGGATTAAGTAGTACTAGTAATTCCACAGGTTAGAAAAATAAAAAAAAACATTTGTACCCAATTGTGTATACGATAAGGTTGAAAACTAAAAAATTCTACAACATTTTATTTGCTATTTTTGTCGATTTAAAATATTTGAATAACTTTTTATGGACAAAAATCGCAAGTCAACAATGAATTACATCATGTATGGTAGAACATACTGTAGTTTAACTTTAGGAAAAAGTGCATACATGCTACTATATGTTGCAATATCTCACCTCGTTACACAATTATCTTCTCCTACAGACATGATAACAAATTAAGTTCAGAAACCATTTATTATGTTGGTTTGTTTTTGGATCACTAAGTGTCTACGGAGATCGACAAAGTGACTGTCATTTCAAAGTGGCTCACTATAGAGGAACAATTAAGAACTGTTCTACCGAGATAAGTGTTTTTTTTCTCAACATATAGTGTTAAACGTTGTACCTGCATACGTTCAGTTTATGAACTTTAAAACACAGTTGCATGCTCCCGTATTGTAATCAATTAATAAAAAATAAAAAATAAAAAATATTTAATACAATCATCAGTCAATATGTATACCACAAAAACCTGTATGAAAGCACATAGGTACATTAATCGTTAATGTTATCATCACAATAACAACCAAATAGGAAACAAATGATAAATTGAATAATTATCATAATGTAAATAATCAAAAATATATAACATATATAACAATTATATACACTACCATTACAAGTTAATAGTATATCGAAGTTAATATTCAAATTTAATTTGTGCAACCAGTCAACCGAAAAACGTAAATTTATATATCTCACAAAATATAGGTACTGTTAAAATAGCATTTGTGTGGCAATTAAATAATTCTATAACTTTAGAGGTTAGAAAATCGGTTGACCGAATCGACATGTGAAAATATTAATTTAAAAATATAAATTTCAGAATTTATTATATAATTCTTAAATATATAACTTATTATTAGATTTTAATGAGGAGGCAATGAATCCAGCGGAATTTTGCCAACATCCAGTAAAAGATACACAAGACTTATATAACAATCTCCATCCATATTTATAATTAGGTATGATCTAACCATAGTAATGTTAACAAAAGTATATTATTGTTTGTATAAGTAATAAAAATAATGAACATGAAAATTTAAATATGTAAAATTTATTATTTATTTGTAATTTGATTTTATCTTTATAATAATCAACTATTCATAAGATATAATCCTTGAGAATTGTAATATAAATTAATAAAAGTAAATATTTATTTGTTAATTTAAAAATGAAAAGCATTTAACATGTTATGTGTTTTACCAAATTGAACTAAAATATTAATTTGAAAATAAAATAACATTATACAAACTAATAACTTATGTTATGTGTATGTAAAATAATTTTGTGATTTTAAGTTATAATAATATTAATATCCATATATTTTTAATTATGTTGAAGACTGCGAAACGAAGATTGTATTGAGTTTACAAAGTTATAAAATTATTTTCTTTAGAAATATAGTTCTACTCCACAAGTAGGACATGTTTTCTTTTAATTCAAAATTAGTAACTACACCGTGGATATTAAGTAATATATTGTTATTAATAAAACAGATATTGACAAAGTAATGTCGTTTCAAAGTGACTTCTTAGAGCAATAATTTAAAATAGTTTTTTTTTTCTAAACATCTAGTTTTCAATATTGTACCTACATTTAGTATATGATATATAAAAAAAAAAATGGTCGTATGCTTATAGTTCTCAATCAAAATATATCAATAAAACCTGTATGAAAGTGCATAGCTTCATAATTCATGAAACCATTACCTATTATAACAACTAAATAGAAAACAGATGATAGATTGATTAATAATCAATGATTATATTATATGGTGTGAATTATCATCAATTTATAGTATAAAACACTTTTACAATTTTTTAATTATAATAAAATAATATATTATGACATTACATTACTGTTTGTTTATTACCAACGAAGGTAATATAATTGTTTTTTTTTCATAACAATACTCAAAAATATATCAATGATTTCTCAATTTTCCTTCCAGTGAAATATTGTATTTATTTTTTAAAACAAAAAAAAAAAATACAAATACAAATATAAAACATAAAAGAAATTTATGAAAACAACAATAGTTTGATAAAAAAAAATTTTCTTCTTCTTCTTCTTATTATTATTATTATAATTATTATATTTCAATTATAATTTATATTATTTACATCATATTAAATATTTACTACTATTTAATAAAATTGTGGACTTTTCACGGTTGAAATCTTGAGGAAATTAATGTAGTCTAATGAAGTTTTTTTAAATTATGATAAACTTGTTACTCCGTCCAATTTGCACATGCCAATTACAATTTTAAAAAGTTAGCAACACCTTTTTTTACATATCTACTTTTCTTGTATTTTTATTTGGATCTTAATATACGTGAAACATTTGCCGATTTAAGGAGTATTTTAGTTTAAATAAAACGATAATAATATTTTAATAACAAATATAATATGTGCATAATCATAACGACATTATGTACTTACGTTAATACTTTTACTGAAAAAAATGATAAAACTTTTGGGTTTTCAAATTATAATATACTGTAATAAAAAATTTAAAAAAATTTTCTGTTGAAGGAAACTCATCGAACATATTTCAGAATGTATTGTTGATTCAACTGTATTATATATTATATAAATAATTACAATATGTCAAAAATCAATAAACATAATTATCTATTTTTAGGCATACGTATTTAAACATACGTAACGATTAATATTGATTATGATATTCAAATGATAATAAATAGTTCATAGTTTTACTTTACATCACGTCAACACATCATGCATACTTTAATGTCATTAATGACTGAAAAACGGATACAGTGTACAGTCTAACTCGAAGTAGTCAAGTTTTAGTAATCGAGATTTAATATTTAATTTAATAATTTGTTTTTATGGTATAAATTATTATTTATTAATTAATTATATAATATTATACAAGGGACATTAATCAAAAGATATAACTAATCATTTCTATTATATAATATGATATTTAAAATTAATTGGTTTAGTCATTTATTCACTGTAATCAATTGAATTATTAATATAACAATCGTATAAATGGTTTGAACTAGGTACATTAGGAATATATATATATATATATATATATATATATATATATTTATATATATAATTATATTCTTTTATTATAACAATTAAGTATGAATTATTTTTTTATGTGACAATTCCATTTAAATATTAATTATTAATTGCCGACCTTTTCTGATTATATTTATTTACATTCAACTTTATAAATTCTATAAATCACTATAATGTATTTTGTCATACAATAATTATCTATTTTCAATTAATCTCTATTATTTTATTTAACTTATTTTTTATTATCACTCATCATTCGATCGCATCATGATTAAGTTGTGTAACATAATATTTAAAATATATGCATGATTTTCGTATATATAAATGTACTTTTTACTGTGTCATTTCTTTATATTTGTCAATTTTAAGACTAGTTGATTATTGTTTTAAATAAAATGTAATGATGAAAATAAGAATAAAAATTAATTTCTAAAATTACTACACAATAATATATGTTATGCATAACAAAAATAGAAAATAATAACTTATATTTAATTTTTATTATGTAGATTCAAATGTAATAGTAAGTATTAATCTTAGACTGTTAAGTAAGACTTGGTTTCTGAATAAACGCGTTAGCAGATATGAGATCGTTAATTTATTCAAACTATACTGGTATCAAAATCTCCCTCATACTACCTTCAAATTAGTTCTTTATGATTTTTCAGTTAGTCACACAATTTTGGTGTGGTATTTTTCAACTTTACCCATCTACTCTTATCTTTTTGTCCCAATTTGGCTAGGAGTTGTTAGGATTAAGCAAATATGGTTGTAAATATTGTAGTAATGTGTGATCAGTATTATCAGTTCAAATGAAAATGAACTTGAAATTTTCGTAAAAATGAAGAAATTTTAATTTTAATTTGTTAAAAACACACTACGATGTAGTGTCCGATGTTATAATCATTGGAGCAATTTATCTTTAAATAGTTCATTAAATGTCGGTTTTGATGGTGCGGAAAACGAACTGCACGAGGAACGTTTTATATGATGTGATATATTTATTTAGAAAGTTTAAGAAAAATATTAAGTTTTAGTAGTACATCAAAAAACCGTAAGTTATTAATTTTATACATTTATACTCATAAAAATTAATAGTTGTATTTAACAATTTTTAAATATATATTTTTAATTCACTGTATGTCAATATCTTAACAAGAACATGTACTTATAAAAGTATATATACGTTCTAGTGGCAATTTTTGAAATAATTAATCATAATATATTTAAATAGTTATAATCTTTTTTAAATAAATAGTTTATAAAATAATAAACTCTCATAAATATCTTTACTTTTTAATTGTTTTATAAGTTTTTGAGCATGCTTAATATTACTATACTTGATATACATATAGCCCAAAAGAAAGAACTAAGTCATAAGTGTTTTATATATATATATATATATATATATATATGTATACCTATGACATGATGACCACTACATATTTTATAATCCATCAATCATCAATTCCCAATTATTATTATTATTACGTTAAACTTATCATAAATCGATTGAATTATAATCGATAAACACTCAAGAAAATTGTACATGCCAGTATTGAATTATCATTGAACAAAACAGTAACAAAACTAATAATTTGACATAGCATTAAAGAAACTAAACTAAAAGCAAATAAAGTTGTAAAAATAAAATTATTTATATTTTATAATCTTACAATATAATTATTTTTGAATTTGAATTTTTTTTTTTTTTTTGTGTGTGTGTCCTCATTGTACCTATACGCTTACTATCTACGATATTATGCAGTTTCTTATATAAAGGCTTGGTCTATACATTCTGTTTATTATAGGCTTTAAATTTAAATCCTCTATATATTTTTTGATGAATAATATTAGGTCGGTTATTTTATGAATCAATATAATTTGAAAATAAGATTAATAATAACTAATTGTCGATTTTAAGAACCAATAAGAGACCATGAAGCCTAATGAAGTAGAGCCTAATTATTTTCATTTATCCATATATTATATAGTAATTTTAAATAATTTCAGATAAATGATATTATTCTTAAGTTTGGGAAATGTGTTATTTTATCTGGAATATAAATGTGCTGTGGTTATCGCTTATCCTATCAATTTAAATAAAAATTGATCCTATCCATCCTAGCAATATTTTGTTGTTTAATATTTTTAAAAATGTTTTGTTAAAAATTTGTTCTTAATTTTATTTAATTATATATTGTGTAAATTAAATAAAAATAAAAAATAACGAAACACAAAAAAAACAAAAAATATATAACATTAAAAATGTATGTAACAATAAATAAAATATTTATTTTTTTATTCCAGCCATGCTTGTAAGTCGATATAAAATTTGGCATACACTATATACAATAGGAAAATACTTACAACAATGCAAATGAACACCATTTAGGTTTATCAATAAGTTTTTAATTAAAAAAGATATACAGAAAATCATAAATAATAGAAAAAATACTGGTAAACCATCCATGGTTTAAAAATATTATATGACATTATATTTGTTAGGTTTAAATACACAAATTAAATATAATATATATTTTAATTTATTATGTAGATGGATTTATTAACTATTATTATAGTAATTAATTTTTATCTGTATTACATACCTAAAATTGTAGGTATTTAAAATGTTTTCTATTAATCCTATTTTAAATTTACAGTAGGTCAATAGACTAGGTTAAGATTTCAAATACTATTAATAAACAATATTAAATTAAACAAGAGAATATTTTTGGGACCTAAATTTGACCTGCATGAAATCATATTATTATATATTATTATAATACATCTATATTATATTTTAATATTTTTAGCCATGACATAAATAATAATTATATCTGGTTTATATTATTTTATTTCTAAATCTATACATTAAATTTGTGTTAGTAATTTAGTATAGACTATAAAAATAAAATAATAATCTGTCCACCATTTTTTTTTACCAAATTTAATACCGTCAATGATTTAGTTATAATTATTATTAATATGTACTTATATTAATTTAACGCTATTCATTAAGTTATTTTTATATTATAATTAAAAAAAAAAAGAAGATATTATATTAATATATTATTCTTGTTATTACATTTATGTAGGAAATTTATGATATAGCAATGATAAAACATTATATTATATTTAGAAATCATATAAAGATTTTTAAAAATTTTGAAGGTGTGGAAAAATTATTTCGTATTTGTAGATTTATTTGAACATAAAAAAATTAATTAATTAAACCTGGAAAATGTAATAAATGTGCAGTAAAAATTATTAATATTTGTAAATTATATTATTATAAATTTGAAAATAAAATAAAATAAAATTAAAGAATAATGTTTGTAGTGCTTTTATAAGTAATATTAAATATAAGGAACTAATTGAAGATATACAAACGCAAAAGCTTTTTTAAGAAAACTTCAAGCGAATACAGGAGTCTAAAGATATTTATTGTACCTATTCGTCTCATATTAACTGAAATCATAGTGATCATAATCGAGTGGAGCTAAAACAAATATATAGCATAGTTAAACATTACCAGAGATATAATTTTTCTTTATTCAAAATTATGTAAAATAAATCTAAATAAATATTTTTTTTTTATTTATTGTAAAAAAAACCTTCGAAAGATTCTAAATATTGTAATATTGATCTAATATAATTAAATATAAATTAGACATTCTTCGCAAGAATATGTAATCTTAACTCGGTTTATTACACGCACCACAATCGTTTCAAGTTTTATTCGTTTTCAATTTTTGAGGGTAACATATTGTATACAATATACAAATCGTATTATTAGACAACTTCTATATTTTAAAAATATTATAACAATTAGAACGTAATACATTATAAATTACAAACCTAATAGACTTTGGTCAAATTGTCGTCTCAGAATGAAAAGTTTCTAAATCAAATTTTTTGAAAAATGTTTTTTTTTTCCATAATATTAGTTACTGTTCACTGTTCTATAATTTAATCTTGAAATCGTATCGATCCATTGATTATTTAATGAGATATATAAAATGAAAAGGTTCTAACTCATATAAATATGAATGATAAGGGCGAAACTGAGAAATATTCGTTACAACCCTTTCATTCTACACATTAATTGAGAATGAAATAATTCTAAATGATATTGGATGTAATGTTTTAGAATGAAAAGGTACTGCAGTAAAACCATTGATACAATACAAATAATATTTTGCCATAATAAAATAATATTCCTCTTTGCATTACCGCCAATTTTTATTTGGCTAAAAATGTGGTATTAAAAATTGTCATAATATCTTATATATATATGTCTTATATATTATATCAGATAAATATGAATAGGTATATATCGTAAACTGCATATCTGTACTCCATAAATAGACTATGTTATATTGTTATCGTATAATGCAACAATACCAGTATACCACATTACGGCATTACGACATTTTTGTTTTGGTTTTTGCGTTTATATTTTGTTGTCTTAAATTCTTAATATTAAAATACATTTACCTGCAACATGTACTTAAAGAGGAAGAGAAGCAAAAAAAATGATTGCACTTGCTAAAACTAATTCCAAAATTGACAAGGATATTAACCCTTTAATTGTATTCAACAAGTAAGTTTGTATAATATTTTTTTACATTTTTCTTATTTTTATATGTACGAATTGCTATTGACCACCGTTAAATATAGGTAACCTTTTTTTTTGTATGTACATAGTTATTTATAGCATACCTATAGATTTAACACATACAATTTAATTTTAAAAACAACCTTACTTAGTACATATACTTTAACTATATAGGTAAAAAAATATTGTATAATTTAAAATAAAATAATACTATATAGATGTTTAGTAATTACATACAGCATAACAATATTATTGTTAGGTATGTAATTTATTTGAGTAGTGATATTTTAAATACATTTATTTGTACCAAATACTAATTTTAATACTTCTAAAATAAAAATAATATAGCTTTCAATATTTTAAAATACAAATTTGAAATGTTTTTTAAATACATTTTTTAAACTATTATTTGAGGAGTAATAGAAACAATATTTAAAATATTTTACTACACTGCATAATACTATAATTATTGTTTAATTTAGAAGTGCATCTACATTTATGATGAAACATGCAAAGTTGGCTAAACGATGAAAAAATTTTCACTTTTAGAAATACCAGAAGAAAGTAAACCAAATTTTTTGTACCCTACTTAATATTTTAATCAATTAATTTAACTATCGCTTTTCAGACTTTTTAGTTCATCTACAGCTGTTGATGATATTAATATTATATCTGAAAATAGTATGATTGATAGAAATACCAAAGTTTATGATCAGAATTAAATATTATTTGAATTAAAATTTATATTAGACATATACCAAAATTAAGCTTTTATAATTTATTGTATTAGCCTGATTTGTGATATACGGATGATTGTTTGAATAACCTTAAACTTAATACTGACATTTTTCAATCGGTGACTGATTCACATATTCAATATAATAGATAAAAGTTTTAAATAAATTTAAACCTAACTTTTTCAAACCATACATATTGTTTTCAATCTTATCTTATCTTAAGTGATCTTATGAGAATTATGAAGAATTTTTAGACCTATTAAGTCAACTTTCTGACATAGAAAACCCAGATGAAAAAAACTATATATTTGATAGTGAAAATAATCTTGATACTAAATCAATTCTACATGATAGTAAGTAAGTAGTGAAGTAATTAATACTTAAATATTGTTTAATAACCTATAAGTAATTTTAGTTGTATGAATACTAATCTTCCATTATATTTTGTAGTTCCGATATTGATTGTAAAAGTTTTTCGAAGAAAATAGATACCAAGCAGATTAACACATCAAATGAGACAATTATTAATATTCAGAATAGGTAACAACAAAAATTAATATTTATTTCAAATATATTTAGACAGTCTTTAAGTAAATTATAATTATTAACTTTTAATAAAGTTCTTAAATTTTGTTTTGAAAAGAGTAACCTATATTAGTTGAAAAATAATTTTTCTGGTTTAAAAGTTCCTGTTTGGAGGAATCGCCACCAAATATAATATGCTATTATTTAAGTCATATTAAAATAATATAATTTACTATTTTCTTATTTAACTGGTTAATGCTCCACAATAGTTAAAACTCATTAATTGTTATCGGAAATTACCAATAATTATGGCATTATACATGAATAATACATTCTAGATTTTTTTAAGTTGAAACAAAGTCGTAGATATTAATGTACTTCTCTTATATTAAAACATACAAATATAATAGTTAAAGTTAGTAGTAAATTTTTACAGGTATGTTAAAACTTAATGATCACATTTAAAAGAGTTACGTTTAAACCATATAATTTTAATTGAATTAAAAATTATTCATAAACATAATGTAACTTATTCTAATTTTATATATTATTATGTAAATTAATTTTATTTATTTATTTTTATTTTTAGCTTGGTTAATTACATCAGTACTGAAGAATCTGAGTCTGAAAAATCTCCTGTAAAGTGTATTAAAATTTGTAAATCCAGGAAGCGTCAGAAAAATCCATTAACACGGAAGATTAACTTAAAAAAACAAAATGTTAATAATAGTGAAGAACATATAACAAAATCAGGAAAAACTATACTATTCAAAAATGTAAAGTTTGAAAATCTATGTAAGAAAACTTGTGTATTTAAATGTAGAAACAATTTTTCTAATGATTCTATTTAAGAAATTAATAAGAGTTATTATCTACTTAGTCGAAAAGATAAGTATGGTTTCTTACTAAATTTTACAGAAAGGAAAGATTGTGTAAAATCTACCATTCGTAATTTTTCTTTTGCATATTATTTAAAATTAGGCGCAGCAAATAAAATCAGAGTGTGCAAGATTTTTTTTTTAAATACTTTATCTATAAGCCAGAATCCAATATACACAGTTCATAGTAGTAAAAATAATTTTTCATTAACACCACCTGACGAAAAAAGGGTTAAAAAAAACAATAAGTAAAATTCCATCAGAATGAAAAGATAATGTTCGCCGACATATTGCTTCATACCCAACAGTAAAATCATATTATTGTCGTGCAAATACTGATAGACAATATTTAGATTCAACTTTGAATGTCACAAAAATGTACGATGAATATAAAATTTTATGATCTGCAAAAGATGAACAATTCATTTCTATTAATTTTTATAGAGAAATTTTCAATAATGAATTTAATTTATCATTTTTCTGCCCTAAAAAGATTTATGTAACTTATGTGCTGAATATGAAACCTTAGAAAAAAGTAATAATATTGATGATAGAAAAAAGGAAGAATATGAAAATCACATTATAAATAAAGAAGTTATGCGTATAGAAAGAGATGATGATAAAATTATTAATGCAGATACTGCTGTGATTTATTTTGATTTACAAAATGTAATAACACTACCTAGAACAAATGTTGGTTATGTATTTTATAAGCGTAAGTTATGTGTTTACAATATGACTGCTCATTGTAATTTGTCTAAAAAAGTATATTGTGCCATATGGTCTAAAGCTATTGCAGGACGGTTAAAAAATGATTTGGCCTGTGCCGTTCTATGTTGTTTAAAAGCCATTTTATTAGATAATCCTAATATAAAAAATAGAATTACATAGTCAGATAGTTGTGTTCCTCAAAATAGGAACAGTATCATTTCTACAGCTATTATTCATTTTTTAATAAAAAACACACAAATAAATTCAATAGTTATGAAATACTCAATTGCTGGACACTCTTGTATTCAAGAGGTGGACAATGCATATTCACAAATAGAAAAGTTACTAATGCACATAGAATTATGGTCACCAATTGGATTGATTAGAGCATTATTAAATGTAAATCGTAAAAATCCATTTAAAATAATCCAAATGACTATTCATGATTTTAAAAAATATTACAAAATGTCCAAAAATTATAAGTTTAATGTTATACCGTATGCTACAATTGCTCAGATAAAATTATCGCTATCAAATTTACGTAATGTAAAGTATAAAACCTGCCACGGAGAAAAATAATTTTTGGATGTGAACATATCTGTAGACAATGAACATCATTTTGAAATTAATACTTTTAATCAATTAGATGAAGTATCATTGAATAATAAAATAACAAAAGAAAAAGTGAAGAATATAAGATTATTATATCATTTAATGACCGATACTGATAAACTTTATTATGAAAATATATTTTATGATGTATAATTTTTTAAAACAATTTTTGTTAAGAACTAAAAATAAAGTAAATTTTTTTTATGTATACATTATATTGTAGTTTTTTATTTGTATTATTAATTTCTTATATTTTATTCTTGAGAACAGAAAATTTTTGCATATTAATATATTTATTATACAAAATAACTTTGAAAATATATTTAATAATTGTAGTTATAATTTTTAATGATATGTGTATCTACCAATGGTAGATTTATGGTGGTGGATATATGTGTCATATCCCTTAAACTTTCAATGTTTATAGTTTTTCAAGAAAATACATATACAATATACATTTAATATTATATATCATGACATTTTTATAATTTAAAGCATTTTTAAAAATATTTAAATAGCTGGGATAAATTTTAATTAAGTACATTTATATAGGCATATATAATAATAGTCAATATAATAATAAGATCTGCTTATTCGGACAAATTAATGGGTCTTAGAAATTTTAATTTGTTTTCAAAATATGTGTCGGTCTTAGGCGTGACTAGACTTCACTCACAGAGGCAGTACATTACATAATGGCCTAAAATTTTTTCAGCAGTTTAATTTTCCTTAACAACTATATAATTGCATAATTTAGAATTTTAGATCATAGAATTATAGAGAAAAACAATTGTTATATTTAATATAATTTACAAGACATAAGTTATCTAATACATAGATAATTCATATTATACAATTAATTTATAAAATTAACATTTTTATCTCTTGAAGTTATTTAATACTAATAATATTTATAGTATAAAACAAATCATAAAAAAGTAAAAAATACTATTAGGCTTTAGGTATAGACTATAGTATACCAAAATATTAAATTATTCTTTATTCCATCGATTGAGTGCCAATTGGCCTTTTTGGACATAACTTTGGAGCTTCAAGAGCAGAATATGCTCCCGCTGCTACCACTGTAGTTACTCCTATGGTATAGTATCGATACATATCTGTGTGTATTCATGAGTAATTTAGTACCTGTTTATGTATTTATTAATAAAAAATGTAATTTTTAATATATATGTTAATGACATGTAGAAAAATGGGTTTTTAATAGGTAAATTGTAACCATGTAAGGACATAAACTATATTATTAATTTGTAAATAGGTATTCATTTTTTCTTGATGAACAATTTATAGTTTCATATAGCATCATATTTTATTATAATGACAATAAATAAATTAAACTATGAGAATGATAATAATTAATAATATAGTTATTAATGAATTTGAAAAGTGTTTCTTAGTAGTTTCCATTAGGTACATTTGATTTAATATTTTATATCTAAGTTCAAAAATTTACCTATAAATTAATGAGTGTGAAACATGACATTTTTAAAAATAAATTTGAATTGATATACAAAATAATAAAATAAAGGTGCACTATTTAATAATATTGAACACATCTTAACATACTTTATAGTAAGTAAGTGAAATAATAGTTGGTAGGTAGGTACTCAACTTTAAAAATCTAATATACTATATTGTATAATAACTAGCAGTCCCCTCAGTTTTTAAAACGAAATTGACTTTACTATTAAAGATTAAACGTGTTGTACTGATAATTGATTTATATTCATATTATGTAAATTATAATTTTCACTATATAGATTATAGGTGAATGTGTAAAAAAAATTTGCCCCCCCCCACCAAGACATTTTATCTTAGTTGTGCTTTTGAAATCAACGTAGCTAAGGTTTTACTACCAATTAAATTCATGAGACATTTTGCTATTAGTTTATACAATATAAAAGATACTCTAATAATGACATTAACATTTAACAAATTAAATTTAATAAAAATTATAGATAAACGAGGCATACTTCGTAGTAAGTACTTTTTTTTATGTATTAATAATTTATTATTATAGTATTACTCTATTGGTATAATTTGGCATAAAATATTAATAAACTAGTAAAAGCAGATTGCAAATGTATTATTATAATTATTCAATTTTCTATAAAGTTAAAATGTTATTAATTTTGAAATCGGTTTGTACCTATATAAGAACCTATATAGCAGTATTTTTTAATCTTCCTGAATTCATTCCTATATATAAAAAGAATTCAATGTTATGTACATAGTATGTATGTACTACATACTCTAAAACAAATCAGACGCGTCTTCACAGATCCCTTACGGAAAAAATTTAACCACAGATAACTGGTTAGGAATCTCTTTCGTAGGTATATACTTAAATATGCATTCACTATTAGTTTCTAAAATACATTGTCATTTTCTTTTGTAGATTTTTCCTGTAAGTTATTTATTTTAAATATATAAAAAAATACCATTATTGTAATTTTTGTAATATTTGAAAAAAATTAATTAATTACTTGCTAGAGCATAATTAATTATAAATGTATATTTGTCTTCTTCTTGAGTTATGTCTTATCATATTAACATCACACTATATCTACCTATAACTCATATAAGGCCACTATGAATCAACGTTAATACATTGGTACCAGAATGTCAGATTTATATATACCTTCCTTACTTTTACAGTCTATACTCAATTGAATTATTAAGTAATACTATTATTTTTTCAGTTATAAAATAATAATAAATATAAAGAGTTGTGTTATTTAATAAAAATATTTCTAATAATTTAAAACTATTATTTTTCAATTCCTTATGATTTATGATGTACTCGTATATCAATTAGGGATGCAATGTTTTTTGTTACTCGGTGAAATGTAATATTCAAATAATTGTAATATTATATAGATTGCTACATTACTTTATAATATATTATTAGAGGTTAATGGCATTAAGCCATTTTTTTTACAAGATAAGCAAATTTTATGTATATTATCTTTTATTTCAAACTGTAGTTATTTATATTTAATTGACCAAAATAAGTCTTTAAAGCTTTTGTTTTGAAAGTGTGTGCTATTTTTTGATTTCCTATTGAGTAGGTACCCATACGTTGAAAATGAGTAGTTATATGAATTTATTGAGTTAATGTTGATTGTTATCAACGTATCGCGTATATAACATAATATATAATATAATATAATATATAAAATTTTAAATAACAGAAACCATAATTTTGCCGATTTTCTACCATATTTTGGTAGTTTTTCCCCTCCCAAGGAAAAGCTTATGAGAATTTTGAAAAATGAGCGAATTAAAGTACCAAAAAGATGCAATTTGCTACCGAAAGTATAACCTAATTATGTTAATCGGATCATTATATTTACATGAAAAAGTGTCTTCATACATAAAAAAAAATATCATAATATTTATTTCTGTTAAAATTATTCAAATTTTAGAAGCTCATAAAATAAAATTTCAACATATGATTATGAAAATATTTTGTAAAAAGATTAAGTTGTATATGATTAGACTCTGATAAAATTTCAAATCGAATAAGCAAAAATTACAGGAAATATCAAACATTTTTGGAAAAAAATTAAAATCTCTATATTTAGTCAGAAATTCAATCAATCGTTTCAAAAATGTTTTCTATAATATAAAAACCTTATGTTGACACTCAAAATAAGTTTCAAGTCCTTATAATCAATACTAAAATAGTTATCACGAAATTAAAAAAAAAAAAATAATGAAGCCATTATTTTTCCGATTTCAAGAATTTTTATTTAAAAGCCTATAAAAAAAATTGTCAGTCACGATTTTCAAAATATTTTGTAAAAATATTAAGTAGTATATGGTTATACTTCGACAAAATTTTCAAAGCAATAAATCAAAAATTGTCAGAAATATTAAGCATTTTTGGAAAAAAGTTCAAAGTTCATACTGGGCCAAATAATCAATCAATTCCGTTCCAAAATTGTAACACCTATGTATACTACCTATATTAATACTCAAAAAAAATTTCAAGTCCCTAAGATGAAAACTCAATTAGTTATCACGAAATTAAAAAAATTAAAATAACAGAAATCGTAATTTTGCCCATTTTCCACAATTTTTTTTTGAGTTTTCGCCTCCCAAGGAAAAACTTTTGAGAAATTCGAAAACTGAGCTAAATAAAGTACCAACTAGACACGATTTTCAACCGAAAACATACTCTACTTGTGGTAATCGGACCATTATTTCTACCTGAAAAAGTGTCTGCATACATTAATAAAAAAAAAAAAACATCTTTGTAAAACCAATACATTCTTCGCTTCGCTCAGAATCTAAAATTTTTATAATATAAAAAACCATGGCTATGTTCATAACCTATTCTTAATTATTAAAATTTGTATTTTGCTGTAGTAAATGCACCTAGATATGATAGTACGCATGTTGTTATTATAGAATTATTATTATAAACTTGTTGTATTTAAACATTTTAAACATGTTTATGGTATAAATTAATTTTTTCGTTTATAAAACTAGAATGCATGAGTAAGTTTATTATACTTAAGTTTATATTACTTAATAATTATGATTCTTAATTATTAAAACAATATTATTTAAAATGAATAAATCAATCATACTTTATTCTGTAGTATTAAATTATTCACATACTATTAGTTTTAATAAATATTTAGTTTATACACGTCAATGTCTAAAATGCTAGAACTGTTCATAGAAACTCGTGTTCTGGAGATTACTCTAGATCATGTAGATCTCTCTCTTACCATAAATCCTCCAAAATTATGGAGAGGATCAATAGAGAGAATAAATAGAAATACAAACTATTTTTTTCAAAATGTGTTATTAACACATTTTAATGTAATTTATAACATAATGAATTAAATTTAACATAATTTATTGTCGCTGTATATATTTATATTTTTTTGTATATATATATTTAAATTATATAATTTAACACTTTTGTCAATAATTATTTTGTTCTATGCCTAACATCACTTTAATTTGACATTAAAGAACATTGTCTATGAAATTTTAAGTGATAAAACAGCTTTTACCCTTTATCTATTTAGACTCTATAGTCATTATAGAAATATGTTGCACACATATTATTTAAAAAAAATATTTTATTGATCACTTAAAATTTATATTATAATTTTTGCATTCATAATAAAAACTTATGAAGAAGTATCTTTAATATACATTTATTTTGGTGATTTTTAAATAACAAATGTTTAAATGTCAGGTATTTAAAATTTTAAGAATCCAAATTCGTGCTAAACTCACTAATAAATTGTGACTACTTATGACGATACAATTTTTAAACAACAATAAATTCATAGTTAATTATATATAAAGGTAGTAATTTTATAATATTGTTATGATAACATACATGGATGAAGAAATTATGCATGCTTATTACTTATAAATAAAACTTAGAATTTTTTTTTTCGTTATTTTTCTTTATTTTTCGTGCGATCGGAATAGTGGATTGTATTAAATTTGTTTTTGTCAAACATCATATGATAAACAAAGATGTTTATTAATTATATAAATATATATAAATTCTAATATATCACGAGGTGGTGGTCACTTACACTTCAACGAATTGTCCTTCTAGACCGTTACACACCGACTGAATATTGTCGAATATAGTTGAAAATAATCGGAAATAATTATGCCGTGAATTTTGTATAATATGATTTCTACCCGAGCCGTTTAGATTACACGGGTTTTCTTATACCAACGCATTTTACGACAATTATATAAAATTGTAACCAATTGTTCTCTTGCTTTTATATATGTGTCTCAGATTTGTATTATCAATCTTTTTCCCACCACAAATATAAAAATATACATAAATAGATCCAAAAATGTTAACAAATTTTACAGAATAATTTTTTTTTAGATGAAATTGTAACATTTGACAGTACGTACAGTAAAACCATTTTACATCGGACCTTCTATAAAACGAATTAATAAATGTATAACTAAAAATGTCAACAATCCCGTTTCAAATATATTAATGTAGTTAGTAGCATAATGATTAATAGCCTCTATAAAATGGAATCTTCATTTACCGAAAACAGAATGTAACGTAACATTTAAACATTTTTATTTTATAAAAATATAAGTACTTTTTTTAGTCATGAGACTACAGTTAGTAGAGAACACTTATAAGTTAACTTTAATTATAACTTTAACTATTATTATAACTTATTATATTCTGAGCGAATCGAGAATTAGGTACTTATTGGTTTAACAAAAATGTTTATTTTTAGAATTGAAAACAGTGATATTTAATGTGTTCTTAGAAGTTTTAAAACACTTTTATGGGAAACAATTATTCTATTACAATATGATATCTGGTACTTTATTTAGCTCAATTTTTCCAATTTTTCAAAAGTGTCCCTATGGAATATGCAAAAGTACTAAAAATTGACAAAGCTGCGGATTCACTCAGAATTTATTTTCAAATGCAATATCATTTAAATCTTAATAATAATAAATAACTAATTTCTCCAAGTACCGAAGAAATGAACGAAGGACATCCAGAATCGACATTTTCGTTTATTTCGTATATGTAATTTATCCAAATTGTGATGTAACTTTAAAAGGACATTAAATAGAGATATTATTTGATTACTTTATTTAATTGGATGTACTTAATTATATTTCAACTATTTAATTATTATTATTATTATACATTTATTATGTATATTTTAACATTTAAGAATAATATTTAATTGTTAATTCATAATAATAATATATGTTAATATATTTAACAGTAAATACGTCTGCCTAGTATTTAAAATATTATGTCTAAATCAATTCATTATACTTGTATTAATGTAAATAATGTAAATTACATTAATATGTTAACCATAAAACACAATAATTTGGTTACAATATTATTAATACACCCTACAACTAATATTTAAATACATTTTTCAACTTAATTATATTTAATAATATAGAGATCAAAGAAAATTTTGGTAATTGTTTTATTCCAATTTGATTATTTAGGAAGTTTTTTACTAAAAAATGAGGAAACATTAATATAAATTTATGTATATAAACAGGATGATTCTTTAATCGTAACAAAAACTAATGAACAGAAAAGAAAAATGCCAACACATAAATTGTATATAATATATAACATATATAATGGAATAAAAATAAATATGCATACCATTAAAAAAAAAAAACTATTAAACCTAATATTAAAGCAAGAAAAAATAAAAAGTAAAAATAAAAAGTAATAGGTAAAAAAAATTTTGTAAAAAAAAAAATAATTGGAAAACATAAAAATTAAATGAAAAATGAATGAAATACGATAAAAGAATCACCCTGTATATAATCTTTAATTATATAATATTTTCTATTTAAACATAAACGAGTTATAATTAGGACGTAATAAATTAAATACGTACGTACTTATTATCTTTGTTATTCTTTCTTTCTTGTAATTTTTAATCAATAATTGATAAATAATCGTTCTATAAAGTTTTATTTTTAACAAATATTCAAATATAATGTAATACAATTTTTTTTTTACCATTTTATTTCATCAATGTGGCGAGTGCATACCTCAGAACCTAAGCACCTTATAAGCATGAGCCGCTATTGGTGAACACAATATGTCAAAATATGTACCTGTATTAAAAAATATAAATTGTCCATGATATTTTATAAAATATTTAACCTACATTGAATTAAATTTTGATAAATAATGATTACTGAAATTGATGTATATATTTTAAATTAATATTTTTTAGAAAAATACTTGTCTCCCTACCATGAGGTACAAATTATGCATCGTATATTTGGCCCGGCTTCTATGGAATATAGTAAGCGAATATATTATTTTTAATTAATGTAATTAATAGAAATTATGCAATTAATGATATTATATGTATAAAGTATTATATCTTTTACAAGATTACACTTTATTTGCGATTTTTGTAAACTTTTAATTAACAAATTTAGGATTCCGCTTATAATCATAGAATTATTTTGATATACCCATGCAAAATGATTTTATTTGTTTGATGATTTATCAACAAAACGAAATTACTGTAATTTTTTCACAATCTAAATGAACAATAATTATACAAAATTATTCTATATTTTTACTCCAGCATTTTTATATATTTTAATTTTAAATTTATTAGAAAGAAATAATAAGTCACGTATGTTAATTTCAAATTCATTATAAATTTACTATAAAAAGTATATGCTTATCAAAATTACAATGGTACTAATTTTAAAATATCTAATTTTTATACCTAATTAAATATAAAGTACCTAGTCCTTTATTTTATACCTTATAATACACATGAAATATTTGCAATATTTAAACTCGATTTCAACATTATTTATCTGTATTATGATGTTTAAAATTAAGAACTAAGGTTAGATAAATTTTTTGGAATACATGAAGTATTACAGTTCTAAAAAATGTGTTTTTAAATTATCACAATACACATGATTGTGAATAAAAAATATAAAGCAACTTCTTTATTGTCCCAAACAATTAAAATATGTTCACATAATTTAGAAATATACATTAAACATATGTATCTAAAATTGTAATAGTTAATACTTTATTTTGTTATATTAGTATGATTTTACTCCTTAAACTTCTTAACCTACTTTATGAACATTTTGGCCAAATATTTAATTTTTATATTATGATAACTGAACCTCCCTCTGAAATTTTCAATATTTCAATAATTTCTAAACGAGATTTTGTATTAGATGAAATAAAAATATATGTTGATCGTAAGTATTTAATATTATTATACACTGTACTTTATTTTTAATATTTGAAATAAACCTAGGAATTATAATAGATATAAATTTATTCCACTGAATGTTGATCGAAATCTGTCATTTAGGGTATTTAACTCAGTTAATATATTTTGTTGTTTGTTTGTCGTTATCAATTTATAATTTAATTTTATATATTACGTATTTTCTCTTATTATTAGATTTTTTATCCCTTAAATGTTTTTATATTAGAAATTTAAAATAATAAATCCTTATGAAATTCGTTAAGTCATAAATCATAATATTCCATGTATATTATCTATACATAATTATTAAAATACTCAATAATTTTCTTCATTTTTCAATACAAATTTTTATGTAGGTCAAATTATAATAAAAAGAGATGAGTATTTTATACTTATTACCCGTATGTTATGCGTTATCGTTCATATAATTAAACATAATATCTATATACCTAAAAGAACACGAATTATCAATTATAATATTTAAAAAAGTGGGAAGATCAATTTTTGATGTTCCTTCTTTATTTCTTCAGTCTACGTAGAAATATTATAACTTAGATTTAAATTCAATAATATGGCATTATAAATTAAGATTTTAAGCGAAACTCAATATAATACAATCCAATAATATCTTATCCTATTTTTGGAAATCGGACAATTATTCCTACATGAAAGAGTGTCGTAAGGCATAAAAATAAAAATTCGTAATATTCAATTCTACTAAAATATTTAAATTTTAGAAGTTTATAAAAAAACTGTCAATTTTAAAAATATTTTGGAAATAGATTAAGTAGAATTTGAGTTGGCTTCTACAAAATTTTGAAACCGTTAAACCAAAAATTGCATGTGAACATTGGAAAATATTTCAAAGCTCTATATTTAGCCAAAAAGTCAACCAATCGGTTCCAAAATTTTACTAAACGTCAATATTACCTTGCTCCGCTCAGAATCTAATAAAATGTCATAGAGCAAGGATATTGTAATTTTGAGATTAGAAGAAGTTATTAGAATAATTCTACCATGCAAATGTGAAGCTGATATTTATCAATTTATAAATATATATGATTCAACCAATCATTTTCAAATTTTTTTCTTTAATTATTTTATACATATTTTATACATAAAAAAAAATATTTGTAAAACTAATACATTTATCGCATCGCTCAGAATCTAAAAGCGGAGAAATATTATCCAGGTTCCGGCTGTTCCTATCATTTGGTATTATAGGTCTTATGATCGTATAAATTATAATTGTTAAAAATTAATGTTAATTTTATTGACACAGAAGACCAATTAGCCAATCAAAATTTCCCATATAGTTATATTAAATTTTAGTTATAAGATATTTAATTATTTTTATTTATATACATACTAAGAATAATAATATACTTTAATATTATGTTAGAGATATTTTATTTCTAATATATAATTTATATGTAGGTATTTTTAAATGACATCCATGGATAGTTTTCGCACGAAAAGTTGTTACTATTTGTGTGATTTTAATTTTCAATAGGTATAGCACTTACCTAATTTGATATTTATGATTTCTTTCTAGGTTTTAATATGTACAAAAGGACTTTTTGATTTCACATTTTAGTATATTTTTTGGCAACTGGTTTCTTTTTACAATATATGTCAAAGATAAAATATATTTATAATATAAAATACCAATTAATTAGCTAAAATTAATGAATAAACATTATTTTAAATTTTTTAGTGGAAGATAATATTACATGTACGTTATGTCAATTTTTTTACATACATCAACATATATACATATACATATATCTTACATATTATTTGCGATATCAAAGATTAAATGATCTTATTTAAAAATAAAGTAATAAGATACATTTCTAATATAAATAGTTATGTTCGTAAAAATGTTATTTTTTATATATATTAAAAAAAAATATAAAAACATTTAGTCTAAATTAAAAGGCATTAATAATTGATAAAGTTATTATAAAATAAAATTTTTAAATAAAACTGTTTAACTTTTTACATAAAAATATGACTTACATTGATTATTTAGTATGTCAAATCGGTATTTAAAATAATTATTCGTTTTTAATAATAAAATGAATAATAAAAACTGCTAATATTATAATATAACTGTCTAATAAATTTTTTATATTTTATTTTAATCTAATTTTTTATTATAATCTTCTGTTATTAAGTAATATTCTTAATATGATAACTCTAAAATTAATTAGGATTAATACTGAATAATTTCTAAATAATCATACATAATATCTACATACCTAAAAGAACACGAATTATCAATTATAATATTTTAAAAAATGAAAATTCAATGTCGAATATTGTTAGGTTATGATAATAAATTTAAAAGTATAAGTTCGTCCACTTTTCCATCCGAATCGTAGTTGAAACTAAGGTCTAGTTTTTTTTTAAATCTGCCATCATTACGTTTAACGACTGATTGTATTCAAAGATGACAAAAAACTACGTTGCAATATAGGATCGCACCAGTCACACAATTTTTTTTTTCTGCCTTCATCTGCTCTGCTCTGACCTACACTGCGCCTCAATATCGTATTCCAGTATATTTATGAATTTTATGAATAAAAAAAAAAAATGAAATAATAAATTAATTGATTTTATGTACATTTCAAAAAAGTTATTTCTATTTTTATTAATATTTAAGTGAATCGTGGAATATATATAGGTTATGATAATATTTGTGTTATTTTCAACATATCGATAACATAGGTAGTTGATGTATGAAATAATTGCGTACCTTCCATTTCGTTCCCTAAAAACAGTAATATTATAAAATATTTTTTAATAATTATTTAATCTTAATTATAGGAACCCACATAATACTCGAATATTTTATTAGTAAAATGTATTTATTTTATGACAATTATTTATACTCTTAGTGTCATATAAAAGAAGATCAGAAATTTAAAATACAGAAAAAAATATTTATTATCCTCATACATATAATAAATGTCTTTTTTTATCTTTTTATTCTGATGGAAACGAGCAATGTATTGGTTTTACAGTTATGTGTGGTTTTTTAACCATAATTGTTATGGATTATTTCCGTTTATTTTATATGAAACAAATACGAGTACATACCGATTATATCTATCTCTAATAAGTAATAAAAAAAAACATAATTAATAAGCATGCAGTTATTATTGAATCTTAATAAGACGTTATACCAACTTATTTTTTCATAATGTTGTTTTTGCCTATCAAACAAAGAATATAACAAAGTCATAACGACACAGAACTCAAATTATTTTTAATTTAATCTTTTTTTTATAATATATAAAAAAATAAAAAACACCCTACATAATTTGCATAATAGATAATTTGGATAACCAAAGTAACTCAAATAATATGTATCACGTGAGGGAGAAATTTATCCATTGATAAAACCCTGCTTAAATATTATATTTTTGTTTTTACTTTTAAATAAAGTCAGTCACGGTGTTACGCTTCAAAAAAATACATATTTTAAACTTTAAGCACTAACATTTATATGCAACTTTAATAAGAAGCATATATTGATGAAAACGTCATATAATTTTGTACAATGTGGTCTAAATTAAAAGATGTAAAATAGTGTACTTATTTCAACTTAAACATAATTAGAGTTCTACATTTTCTTATATTCCCCATTAGATAAACGGATATAGCATTACAAAATATGTGGTTGTATGGCATCCTCATAATGTACAAATTAGGTAGATATCATCATTATATATTTTATAAGTAGTCAATTGAAATAGGTATAGGATTATTATATAATGTTCATAATTCGTAAAGAGTGATCATAATATTACCATAATACGAAAAAAAGTTGATATTTCATAAATTTTTAAAAAATACGACCGTAATTATTTTTAGATTTTGAATTAAGAAAGGAATGTATCGGTTTGACAATGCTGTGTTTTGTCTTCTTTAGGTAAGATTGTATATAAAAAAAAAAAAAAAAAACACGTAACATTTTTTAAAATGTAAATAATGATTCTATAACGAGTTACGACAAATATATTTTGTTCTTTGTAGAAAATTGTATATAGTTTATACTTTATTCCGATCATTTTTTTTTTAAATTTTAAATAGTATTCAAGCGTTAATAATTATAAAATTTCACAAAATATAAGTTTCAGTATCATTTAAATCCCCAAAAATACTCATTTCAATACATATACCTCCAGCCGAAATATTTAATGTTACCTAAAATCAATATTTTCAATATTTCAATAGTAATTGCTTAAAAATTAATAATCATTTTAATGATTTATAATATATAATAATATTTAGTAGATGCCAAGTCATGTTTTATTATTTAATTTTAAATGTAGTAAGATGGTAAAATATCAGTTTTTTGTAATCTGATATCACCAAAAATTTTATTTGACAATATTTTTATAGTATGATAAATATATGCATTAGATTATTAAGGGAATTACATAATGGTATTTTAATTTTAATCTAAATATAAATACTTCGTTTTGAAGTTACTAATTGATATTTTTTTGGAAAATCAATATAAATCTACGAAACTACTGGAGTGTCCATAAGCTTAAATCATTTACAAGTGTTTGGTTTGGAGGATAGTTTAAATATCTTAGACAGCTCCATTAAAGTTACGAAAAATTCATCCCAACTATTTGCTAGCAGCAAGTATGATATGTTTGAAAATCAGTGCATTAATAAATGTAGGTATGATTATTTGGAACTAATTCAATAACTTAGTTAAAAATAGTTTATAACATGAGAAAGCAAAAATGTTAGGTTATAACCATTATCAAAATGTTTATAATAGTATTTATTAGGTAAACAAAAATCTATATCATGTAAGATGGCGTATTGAATAGGCAATATAGGTACAGAAATGAATATGTGAATACAATATTATATAACCAATATTTTCTTACTTTTTGTTATTATTATTAGATAATCTAAAGTGTAAATCAGTTAGACAAGTTAAAAATTGGAGTTTAATGCAACTATAAAGGGCTAATGATAAGGTATGATTAAATGAAATACTAATGCTTAAATCATAGTTATCAGATTATGTTAGCGTACGGAACATGAGTGTTAGAATAGACCCCCAATTTTATTAAATTAACGGCGGACAAAATGTAAGTATTGTAGTATTCTATTTATAAGTAATTATAATTGGATTTTAAAAATATTTAAGTTCATAGATACGCAATTATGAAATAATTTAATATAGGATGAAACTCATGTAAATATTCAGCATTCAAATAGCCTCTAACTTTTCAGTTATTACATTGGTGAAATGTAACATTCCTTCTGATTTGTATAATTTTTCGGGTTTTATTATTACATTAGTAAATGGTAGAATATTATACATAATAGTTTATATATTTAATATATAATAGTATATATTATAAGTACACTTAAATGGATAAGCCGTGAATATAAATAAAATATTTTATATTAATGACACAATCAGGTGTTATTTTAAATCTGTTTGGCAATTTGAGACTTATGATGAAATGTTGACTAAAAACATGCCTTATATTATGTAACATTTTGTCATTGGAAAAACAAATTTTTTTATTATAATAATTTAGTAATAACGAAAATATAATAATAATTTAATTTTTATAATTTAAACAATGAAATGTCCTTTTTAAATTTATTTATAAGACGGCATTTTTAAAAAAAGTACTATAAATAAATTACAAACTTTTCCTTCTAATTAGTAATTTTACATATTGCATACAACAATTTTTAAATTTTCATGGAAATATTGCATTTAGTATATAAATCTGGGACACTCTGTTTTTAATATTTTATAATATTAAAATCTATCATTATATATTTAAAATTTAAAACATGGGAAGGTCGTTTCCGAACTTTCTTACTTCACCCCTTCGGTATTTTGAGAAATTATTGGTTTTTTATAATTAAGATTTGAATACAATGACATTTCATTTGATAATGCGATATTGAGCGAAACTCAGCCAGTTATCCAATTTTTTTTTTTAACATAGAAATAAGAGAGGATGTTACATTAAATTAAATAAATTTGAGAAAATATTTTTACTTTTAAAAAATTTCAAGGTTCTACAAAATATTAGACATACCTACCGATAACCAATGTAAAATTTTCAAATTTTTGTCACATATGTTAAATACCTATGTCAATACTTAAAAAAAATTGTTTAAGTCCTTATATTCTAAAATGCATTAGTTATAACTTATAATAAAATATTTATTTATAATATTCATAATTAGAATTTCTGTGAATTTTGCAATTTTTTTTCCCTAAAAATGAATTTTTGAGAAATTCAAAAAAATGGATAAAGTACCAGGTTTACATAATTTCCCACTAAAAACATACCCTACTTGTGGTGATAGTACCTTGTTTCTGAAATTAATCGTTGTATATCATTGTGAAACTATTTCAACTTTCTTTCGCTTTGAATTAAAATAGTTTGTAAATATGTTCTATAGTCATTTGTACGTATAGTATTAATTAATTTTTAAATTAAGATTTTAATTTAATTCGATATTCCACATAATAGTATGAATAATGCTTGTTATTTTTAAATTAACAAATAAATATTTATTTGTAGTAATTTATGTTACAATTCTCAAGAAATATCTCATAAGAATTTTTGATTATTATAAGGATAATACCAAATTACAAATAAGTTTTTAATTTATATTTAAATATGTATTAAAGCATAGTTATCAAATTATAAAATTAATATTAATAGACGTTATAAATCACAAATGCTATTACATAAGTATCTACATTTTGTGAGTTCTATAAATTAGAACAGTTTGGTTTCCAAACGAAATTTGATTAGATTAGGATAGTTTGCCTTGTCCTATATTTATTATAATATCCAATATTATGATAATTAACAACAATATTCTAGTGTTGATTTAAATATTTAATATGATGTAAATAATATAAATTATGATTATGTTTCGGGTTTTATCATTACATTAGTATAAATTACATATTATTAGTACACTTATCGGATAAGCCGAGAATATAAATAATATATTTTATATTAATGATACAAGAAGGTGGTATTTTAAATCTCTTTGGCAATTTAAGAAATTTAAGAAAATTTTTTTATCAAACTATTGTTGTTTTCATAAATTTCTTCTATTTATTTATTTATTTATTTTTTTATAGATTATTTATATATATAAATAATCGTATTTTATAGATTATACTTTAATTGAAATATTGTAATATATTTTGTTTTATAGTTCTCTTATTTTAGTAATATTTACAAAATTATCAT
>CM023362.1:10217592-10237157 GCA_013282895.1 Eriosoma lanigerum
GATTTAAAAAATATTTTGGAAATAGATTAAGTAGTATATGATTAGACATAGTTAAAACTTTTAAATCGATAAACCGAAAATCTAAGGAAATATTAAACACTTTTGGAAAAAAAGTTCAAAATTCTATACTTGGCCAAAAAATTTACCAATGCGTTCCAAATTTTACCGCACTTGTATAATGAATATATGAGTACTCAAATATTTTTTTAAAATCCTACGATCAAAACTCAATTAGTTATCACGTGTAAAAAAAAATTGAAATAACGGAAAACGTGATTTTGCCAATTTTCGGCTATTTTTTGATAGTTTTCCTTCTCCAAAAGAAAACTTTTGAGAAATGTTAAAAATGAGTTAAATAAAGTAGCAACTAGATACATTTTGCTACTAAAAGTATACCATACTTGTAGTTATCGGTTTCAGACATAAAAAAAAAATAATATTAAAAAAATAAAATAAAAACATCTCTTTAAAACCAATTCATTCCTCCCTTCGCTCAGAATCTAAATATCATAATTATTTAACTCATTCTTATTAAATAAAATATTATTTTGCTATTATTTAAATTTTAAATATTATATGCGTTTTAACATTTTAAATATGTTTGTATATAGTTTTTCATAAAATGTTCAATACATTCTTGATATAAAGTTTAAGATTACAAAATTTAAACTACGCATTAAATATTATTTTTTAATAGATTGTGTAGGTTATTTTTTATGGATCTGTAAATTGTAATATCTAAAAATTGTAATTTAATAATTTATATAAGGTTTTTAATATGAATAATTATGCTTAGTTAATATTATTTGAGAATAATCGATAATAAAACAATTAAAAATTAGATAAATTGAGAATAAAACGATTGTGTCAAAACAACTGTGAAAAACAAATATATGGATTTATTGATTTACGTGTTTAGGTAATGCCATATTAAACTAATTTCATCGTTTAGACTCGTTTTTCAAACGAAATGAGTCATTGTTATTTTCAAATTGAACTGTTTATATAATCGTGTTGATTGTGTTTCTTTTAAGAATTTTGTATTTGTTTTAACTTTAATACTAAAATGAATAAATTATTTTTATTCAAATATGAGTTTAATTTCATTTAAGCCTAACTTAACATTTTAATATATTATTGAAATACTTTAATTTGGTTATTATATTATATTATATTTCCATTTTTATTTATCCTAAACTATTGAATGTCATGTCAGATTATAGTTTTAAAGTTTAGTTTTAATTGTAAATTTAAAGACAAATCAATGATTTATAATCTCATTAAAACATTGGACATTTTTTTTATAAATTTTCAATAGTAAATAATTTAATAAGAAGTTTTCATATGTAAAATTTACTATTTATTTTAATAGAATCAGTGGAAGTACTTATATTTTGTCAATCTTTTAAATATAAATCGACTAAAAATACAAAGCTTCCAATCTCCATAACAAGAAAAAAAATCCCAGAAAAATTGTATTGGTGAATTATAATATTTTTGGTGGTCTTTTAATATTACGAAAATAAAATTACCTAATTAATATTTAATTTTATATTACTTTTATATTTTTTATATAATAATTTATAGGTTCAATTTAACCAGTAAATTGTTGTTTCAATATTGTAATACAATATTCTTTAAAAAAAATTTTCTTTTCAATTATGAATTCAATAATTAATTTAATAATATTTTGTAACTTATATATTAAAATCAGTCAATAATAAATTACTTTAAAAGGAACTTAAAATTAATTACTTATAAGTTATAAAATTGCTGTACGTACTTGCATTATTTCGCGTTTGCATGGATTGGATGCATTGGAACGCAAGACAAGTTTTTCTGAGTAAAGGTAAAAATTATGTGCGATTGAAAAATCACGATTTTTTGTAAAGGTTTGTGTCGGTGACATTTATTCCTTACGCTCATAAAAAAAATAAAATACACTACTATTCACATATTTTTAGCGAACTAATAGGAATAAAAACATTAAGATACTTAAAAAAATCATTAAAAAATATTTAACTCAATTTTAATTTTAATTTCAATAAGGTATATAAGATTAAATTCACATTGTATTATGATACTAAGTTGTATTCCAATTAAATACAATTATTTTTTTATTTACATTTTCAGATTGCACGAGTAAGGTTAAAATATATTAATTATTTATATAAAATAATTAATTGTAATATTGAAACATAAAATTGTACCTATTATATATATTCTATTTAGAAGTACATTAACAAATCAAATGACAACTATTGAACTATGCAAAACGCATTTCTTTAATAATAAGGTGTATTATTACTATTTTTACTTTAGTAACCTTACTAGTTAGTAACCTAACCACAATAAAATATTATGATATTATAACTAATTAAGTAATTAATCATATTTGCGTTGTATTTTTGAGAATTTGTTTTGAAATTCTTAATTGTAGGTCTCAATATAATTTAATTAACATAATATTGTAAAATTGAAATAACATTTAATAATATTAATTAATAATAGCGATTATATATTCACATTTAATTCTATACCTAAATTTACATTACAAATGTTTAAAATGTAGAAATATTAGCTTAATAATTATTATATATATATTATATTATGCACATTTAACAATATTTCAGAAGCTCTAATAAAGGATCGTTTTAGAATTGGCAAGCCTATTAATTATGATATATTTATAAATTAATTATAATACTTTTAAAATCTAACTTATATTATTCTATGTCATTTTTACAAATATACATTTTGTAATATCAATATTAAAATGATGCTCAAGAAATGACCTTATTGATAATTTTTATGTATATAATTCTTAACTTTTAGAAGATTATAATTAAACAGATTTTTTTAATGTGCTGAAAAATTAATATTTTATTTTATTCAAATAATTTAAAATACAGATTTCCTAAATTTACTTAGCGTATATTTCAAATTAGTTAACTCATTGTATTTTCTAATACACTCTGATTAAATATAAGTAGTCAATATATTTCCAAAATAATAGTCAAATAAATTATAAAAAACCAAATTAACTTTAATCATCTTATAATTTGTTTTAAATTTTAGCTGCAATATATAATCCATTTGAAGGTTATTATTATTTTACGTACCAATATTATATTTTAAATTAGTTTTTAGCAGTTTTTCTTATCACATTAGAAAAATATTTGGAAATAAAAAAATGATAGGAATAAAATGCAAACAAAACACAATTTTTCACAAAGAACAAAACATATTTGTAGTAATAGAATCATGATTTCCGTTTGAAAACTATATCTTGGTATCATTCTAGATCAACATCTTATATGGAGACTAGTCTTAAAATTAAAATTAATTCTGATAATAATTGAATACAACTTATTAGACATCACATTAAATTAAATATCTTGCTTAAACAGCAAATGAGTAGAAATTCCTTTCGGAATATTCTTTATGTAAAATATTATCTGGCAATGAAGTGTAATATGTTTTTATTTTTATTTTTTATCACACCATCTTACATAAAATTGTCATGACGTTCTTGCTATAATATGCTTCTTCTTAATGTTGTTAAAATAAAAGTTAGTTCAAATAATAATTGACTATAAATTTTTATACGTCACTTTAAAGAAAATACTTTCTACAACAACATCATCAAATTCATTTAGGTCTATGATATACAAACGTGGGATCCTGTCAAACCATTTTACAACATACAACTCATCTTAAACCCAAATCCCCAAATAAAAACAATATCTTATTGTAATGAAACTAGAACCGCGACTGACTTCTTTAAAAAGTAAAAACAAAAATATATTTTTTTAGAAGGGTTTAATCAATCAATAGTTGATTTCCTCTATTACGTGATTCATGTTATATGAGTGACCTATATTATTCAAATCACTTAACATGTAAATTATATATGGATTGTCTTTTATTTTTAATATATAAAAAATAAGATATAACTTTAATATAATTTGAGTTATGTGTTGTATTATTAATTATACTTATTTTATTACTTATTAGAGATAGATACAATTGGTATGTACTGGAATTTATATCATATAAAATTAATTAACAGTTTTACATAACTTTATTATATTTTCTAACAACATACTAATATAGTACCTGGTAACAAACATTACCTATAACGAAAATGTGCAAACCACACATATCTAAGAAACCAATACATTAGTTGTTTCTATCAGAATAAAAAGATGATTTAAGATATTTAAATTATGTATAGGTATAATCACCTTTTATCTGAAACTATGAGTATTAATAAGTCTTATTTAATAAATATATCAATATTCTACTAATAACATATATGAGTATTATGGAGATACCTTATAATTTATAATTAAAATTAAATAATTATTAAAAAACGTTTAATAGGTAATATTACTGTTTTTAGGGAACGAAATGGAAGGTATGTTTTAAAACTTATTATTATTTATTATATTATTTACCTATTTCATAAATAAACAATTTTGTCCTTTCTAACAATTTAGTTTGCTACTTGCCTGATAAAATAATTTTAAAAACTGTTAAAAAACACGCACATCAAATTATAACATATACATTCCACGATTCGTTCATAAATTAAAAAAAATTTATGTAACTTATTCTGATTATCCAGTATACTAAACTATGAGCATTATATATTACACAGTCTTATACTTAAAAAATAATTATCTTTATTCTGGTTTTAATTCATTTTCATATCATTTTAATTTAAATATTTTGAAGAAGTCATTATTTATAAATTAAAATTGAATTAATGCTATTGGGTATTAATCATAATTAATTTAATTACGTAACATTGTATAGGTAATGCACAACGGGTTACCTATTGTATAACGTATTAAAATAAAATATGTACGACAAATTATTATACAAAATATTAGTAAATGCTTTTTTAAATAGTAACGTACCAAAATAAACTCTTACACATTAAAAATAACAAGACATAAATCATGCGAGTCTCAAGGTAGTTTTCAAGAGGGGGGCGAACCTATTTTAATATAATAATACTAATATTATACATATAATGAAGAAGTAGGTATATTTAATTTTATAATAAAATCGTGTTTTCGTTTATTTTGTGCAAATCTATATCAATTATATTGTTTATATTGATCTGAATGTTTCGATGTACAATACTGTTAATATACTTTACTCCATTTGGCTCCTTAACCACGTTTTTAATTTAAAAATCATGAAATAAAGCAAGTATTTAGGTTAAAATTAAACTAATAACAAAACATTATTTTTTATGTTAATATAGCAGATGTCTTTATATTTATAAAAAGCATTTACTAATAATTTATTACTATAATAATTGAAAACAATCATTTTTTTCAACAATGGGTTTGTTAAATTTTTTTTTTTTAAATTGCTTTTTGATGGAAGGGGACAACTTCTCCTTATATATGACATGCCTGACTTTAATATACTTGCATAATGCACATTGAGACGCAGTGCTACGCAGGAGTAGGGGTAGGCAGGACAGATTGCAACGCATTTCTTTGTCATCTTTGAATACAATCAGTCAAAGAACGTACTATAGATACATCGTAGATCTAAACGCACTACAATGAGTTCTGAGTATGATTCAGATGCAAAAATGGACGAATTTTACTTTCATATTCATTATCATAACGTAATAAACTAATAAGCCTATATGGAAAGCGTGTACATGAAAAAATAAAAAGCCATGGTGAATTCGAAATTTTACGATAAACAGTTGACAAATAAATTACGCTTTAACCGATACCAATTTAAAAAATTCATGGATAATGTAAATAATTATATCTATTCGAATCTATTTATTAATGCTGAAAATCCAAAAAAATCATGAGAAAAACTCATTGTAATTTAATAAAAACTGTGCGACACACGGGTACACTCTAAACTGTGTGAAAATCTGCGTGTAACAGGTTCACCACAACACTGAACTTTTCTGTCCTTATCGCCTTTTAATAATTAACGCTCCTAAGTTCAAAATTATAGATCACGAGTAATTATTATTGTAATAATAATAATACCTTCGCCCGTCCATTGTGTGGACAACCATACTAATCGAAAAACCTTATAAATAAATGTAAATCGAACAATGAGACGAATAATATATGTCGCGTTTGAACTGCCAAAATTGAAATATCCACTTAAATTATATTAACGTCTTACATTTCTTTTCCCTTGGAATTAAAATAAAACTCAAGACACAAAACTTTTTCGATTTTTGGATCACCGGATTGTATTATTATTTGGGATACGGTTTTTGAGTTAAGACCAGGTTTAATTTTTATCTAGGTTTCGTTTTACGGATGTAACCGAATTAAATATTTTCTTTTAAAGGATAAATCATAATTGCATGATAATATTTAATAATATTAATGTTAATAGCTATGCAAATAAATGGTATGTATTTATTTTCTATACAAAATAATTAGCAGTTTACATTAC
Source organism: Eriosoma lanigerum (assembly GCA_013282895.1). Classification (NCBI taxonomy): domain Eukaryota; kingdom Metazoa; phylum Arthropoda; class Insecta; order Hemiptera; family Aphididae; genus Eriosoma; species Eriosoma lanigerum. Next base: position 10,224,052 of record CM023362.1, read on the forward strand.
AATTTTATCTCTTCAGATATAAATAAACGTAAACCCAATACATTCCTCTCTTCGCTAAGATTTTAAAAATACTAAGAAAAACTTATTTTAAATTGATGTAATATCACTTCTTTTCAGTAAACTTTTTTTATAAAATTTATCATGTGGATCCTCGTATCTATTAATATTAATATTATTGCATGAAATTTAATTATACTACTGTTATTAGAGACGAGAGTGGAAGGTAGGTATTTTTTTTATATTAAAGTTATAAGTTATACATTACAATTATAGTTAACTTTTTTATCCCTTCTAACAAACAGACTACTGCTATAGGTTGTTATCTATTACTACACTTTCTATAGATTTCATACAGAAATCATAAATAATACCTATTAAATAACTAATAATAATAAGAAACTAATAAAATATTTAAATTTATATATGGATAGTCCTAACACATTATAGACAAAAGAAATATTGGACATAATAAACTAAGATTTAAAGCAGTTTATCGTGTAAGACGTTAACAATTTTTTAAAACGTGAAATATATCTCTCTATTTTATCTTTCTATCTGCGGCATCTTAATAATGTATATTATGTTTATTCGTTTTACTTATATATTTATTTTTTTATCACGAAATTCTTATCACCTCGTATACAAAACTACGAGCAGAGTATAATAAACGTGTCGATTCTTAAACTTTAAATATATTTGTCTTTCTGCGGTGTTTCGTCGAGAAGATATATATTTTAACCACATATTATTAATATTCAAATGTTTTTTTTTGTGAAAAGAGTGAAAACACGAAATTAAATTTGATGGTATAACATCAGGTACTAATCTGTACTTAAAAAATATCTCAACATTAGGTAACTTCATCAAACTTTATAACTTTACTTTTTATACCATTTTTATATTGGTAAATAGGATATAAGGTGTATAAATATAATGAGAGAAATCTAGAATGGAAGGATAGTAAATTAAATATTAAAGCCTGGAGAGTTCAGGATCAGGTAATTACAATGTTACATTTTAAAAAGCCATATAAATATTGATATTTATATTTAAAAAATGATTTTTAAGCTAATATTTTCAATTGTAAAGTCAATATTTTAAACATAATGGTCCTTAAACATTTATCGTACTAATTGAATTACTTTTGATTGCATTGGCATCATAAAAATGTAGATTATGTTCATTTGATTTACTTATTCTTCTATTTTTTTTATCATAATTATCTGGTCGAAACTACGAGCAGAATAAAATAAACGTGTCAATTTTTTACTAATAAGATATATTATATATTATCTATATTGAATAATTTATTATTGCATGATATTTAATAATATTACTGTTATTAGAGACGGAAGTAGAAGGTATGTATTATCTAACTAAGTAAGGTTGATACTTTAATTACCTAAATTTAATAATGTATATTTATTTATTTATTTTTTTTGTATCACGAAATATTGATCATCTAATATATGAAATTGTTAATACTATACAATAAACATGTCAATTAACTACTAATAAAATATATTATGTATGTACCTACCTACATCCCATACATACCTAATTTGTATATTTGGAGGATGTCATATACCTGCATATTTTGTAATGTTGTCTCAATCTATCTAAAGGAAAATCGGAAATAAATCAAAATTACAACTACGCAGAACTTAAATTATGATGTATAAATTAAATATGGCTTACAAACAAAATAAACTATCAAATTTAAAAAAAAAAACCTTCTAATATCATATCTGTTTTTATCTTCTGGCAAATAACTAATGGCGTATTAAGTTTTTATTTTGTTTATCACATCATAAATCCTTTACCAAATGATAATTCACAAGATGAATATGACATTCCTTTCACTCGATCTCTAAATTAAACCCAAACATCACAATTTGAATTCTGTGTTACTATGAATTCGCTATATTCTCTATTAGATAGACAGAGACAACATAATTGTAACAAAGGTAGTTGTAATGTCTTAATTATGATTATATTTTTTAATATTCTTTTATTGCTCATTAGAGATAGAAATAATTAGTATGTTTTTTGCTGCCCCTAAATATTTGGTGCCCGGGGCATATGCCCCCTTAACAAGGCCCTGAATGTTATTAATAATTAGTGTATTAAGTTTTTATTTTTTTAAACTCATCATAATTTTTTTGCCAGACAATAATTCACAAGATGAATATGACACTTTATTCACTCAACCTCCAAGTTAAACCCAAACATCACAATTTTATTTCTGCGTTTCTATAAATTTTCTTTATTCTCCGTTAGATAGAGAGAGACAATATAATTATAACATTGTAAAATATTTAATAATATTACGTTAATCGGTCATTAGAGATGGAAATAGTTGGTAAGTATATATTTTATATTATATTAACAGTTTTACATAATCACATAATAATAAACAAATTATATTTATCCCTTTAATGACATGCTATGCATATCTGGATGGTAAAAATTATCACATATTTATCTTGTAAAACGCTGAAGTAAACATGTGTGCGAAACGTGAAAGTTATAGAGAGATAGTCTATAATTTTTTTCAAAAAAATTATATATAATATACTATATTTATATAAAATATAAATATAAATATTAATAATTTATTTGTTTAAAATATGATTTACTTAATACATTTCATAGACTATTATACCATGCCAGTTGAAGACGCTTTCGAACATATATTTCGTAAACTAGGTGAGTGATATTTAATAATTAATATAAATCAAATGTGATAGGTACTTAGAATTTCTTGTTCATGAATATAAAAAATAATAATTCATAATTAAAACACATAATATGAATGATACAATTTTTAAACATAACATATAACCATGTATATACGTACATATAATATTCAAGTAATTTATATAAACTATTGACCCATACCTACCTAAAGTTTTTAACGTCTTGTGTCCTATAAAATAATATACTTACCTAACTAATTATTGTGCTCTATCTTCATAACTTGACACAAAGTATTATATAAAATATATGTATATATTGTTAAAATTGAAATACTATTTTGTTAAATGTGTTGCAGCGAATAATACAAATTGTAAGTTATCAGTAATCATTATTGATTAAATCGATATTATTATAATTATATTTTATACCAAGTAATATTACTGCACTAACAAATCGTATACACCGCATATTGTTAATAATTTTTAAGTTTTAAATAAATTATAACATATGTATTATATTATCTATTGACTTACTGTACAAGTATATGATTTTAATTTGTTTGATTGATTTCACCAAAATTATGTAAAATTAAGAACTATTAAATCGTTTCAGCAATCGATAAAAATTTCCATAAATGTTTGTACATTTATTCAATAATAGTTTTGAAAACACTTTAAGTTACACTAAGTCGCTCACCTTAGTCATCAAACTTTATTTTACACATTTTAACCAGCAATAAAATACATTAGATAATAAAAACGATTTTTATAGAATGAATTCTTAAAGTTAGTGTTACATTTTTAGATTATACTAAGCAATATATTGAACATATGATTATTAATGTAGAAATTGGTATGCATTTTAATATTATTATTCATAACGTATAATGAATTATTATTAACTGACATAATTCATAATATAATTATTATTCTCGTGTATTCATTTCATAATAATATTTCACAATTAATATAATATAAACGTCCTATACAAAATCAGGGATGAATTGATACATAATGTCTTGAGTATACGCCATATTTTCTCAAAATAACATTAAAAAAAAAAATTACTTGAAATGATTATTATGAGATTAATTTTTGTTTTATATTTTTAGTTAAATAATTAGTTTTTATTCTTAATAAATATAAATAAATTATAACTAGAACTTTTTTTTGTTTTAAAAATTGTTAATTTTAAGTCGTAAAGGTATATAATATACAATATATATGAATTAACTAATAGAAACATATTAACTTATATATTTATTTTAATTAAAAAATACACTTAATATTAAAATTATATACATTTGTTGTCATTAAAAGGACAATAAATTTATAAATTATTAAATATAATGGCCATATGGCAGTATACTTATAAAATTATTATTTATATTGCACTTTTATACAAATATTGTTATGAGTATACTCCCGTATACACTTCAATACACTACTGTACATAATTAACTAACTGTACATAACATTTAGAGAATTCAAAATTCAAACAGTCTTCCTTGGTAACTGGTTCGTTTACATTAGATATAGCATCTTGTGACTCGTGTTTGTGTCTTTCGAAGTATAGATGCAGCTCTCCAGTTCCACACGAAAAAATAACTATATTATTATCAAAAAATTATTTCATTATATAAAAGAAAAGAAATGTCCCTAGATGACATATTACTTTTGTTACTATTAAAACTATTAATAGAAAATTGCTATGTGCTTGAGTATAACAAAAATACACCCCAATGAAAAAAACCTTGCTGAATTAAAAAAAGACAAATGGATGAAAAAATACAGATTCATGATAGATATTATAAATAATATATATATAAGCTATAAATAAAACTTCTAAGGAAAGGAACTCCATTCTATGCCTGAATGGAATAAGTGGTTTGTTTCGAAAAAATATTACTTCTCTTTGTTGAAGACAAATAGAGCGGTAAATTACTTCATTTTAAATTTCTGAATCAATATCGCAATAAAACGAATTAAACTACTAACGTACTATCCTTACCTAACCTAATCTATAATGTGAATTATTTTATATTGTTAATAATAATGCAATGTTGTGTTTTAAATATTATTCTATAATTATCTAGAATATAATTTAAACTTTCAATAAAACAAGGTTTTTTGGTTTAAGTTAAAATGTCAGAGTATTAATTATTATTATACGTATTTTATAATACAATTTTAGATTTTAGTAAATGCGTTACTCCAGAAGAATACTGTAAGAATTTACTAACTAGTAAGTATTGTAAAGTAATGAATCGAAACTTTGCAATTATAATTATTTTAATAATAATATTATTATTATTATTATTGTATTCATTCTTCTTAGATATAAATAATTGGAGTAAGCAATAATTATTAATATTACTATAATTTTTTTCATAAAAAATAACTTGGAGTTTAGAAAAAAACTATATCATTATTTTAAAAATTGATACATAGATAAACCAATTTGTTTTACTATAACTCAATACAAATAAACTTAACTCAATAATATAACTTGCTATTGCTTAGCATAGGTGTTATGAAATATTATATGATAAATCCTAAACGATACTTATAAGACCTATATAAAAAAGAAACATAATATGCTTGTACATAAAATTCAAGTTAATATCCAATAATTTTTTATATGATATGTCTTTTAGAGAACAAATATAGTGCTGAAATTGAAAGTGAGTTATTATATTTTTTTATGAGCTCTCAATGTTCCTAGTTTCTTCTACAAATTATATAAATAAATAGAGAAACTTAAAATTAATGTATCCATTTTTATACCAATATGAATATTATTTTATGTTTACATACCTATATTTAATTTATTTTAAAAAGATTTATCAAACGCATGTAAGTATACATATTTTGTAACATATTATTCCTAAGCTATAAGTAATTGATAGTAATTAATACCTAAAATGAATACTTCTTTTTAACCTAAGAATGCACTGTAAATAATAATTAACCTTAAATTAAAATTTCATCTACCACAATCAAAAATATTGTATTAAAAAATATTGTAAACTTACCCCGCTACTTGTTGGGTCACAGTGCAGTTGCAGTACTTGATAACCCATGTGGGCGTCAATGAGCGAAGGGCAAAATATAATAATAATTTGAAAACGTATAATAATATTAAAAATGTATCATTCTATTCCCTTCTCATCTTCGATAATTACAATTAACTCATTTTATAGAATAATTTTATTGATTTTTTTTACAAAACTGATTTCATGGAATATAATGAATTAATCACTAATCAGTAAATAATGTAGTTTTAAAGTTATAAATAAAAGTTAAATATAAAGGACCTAGAGAGTTTAACCTATTTTATAATACACTATAGTATTAGTTCTGAATCAAATAAATCAATAATAATTAATTAAATACATTTGTTAATATTTTTAAAAAGTCTAATATTATTTTATTCATTAAGTACTTGATAGCAAATATAGCAAAATTGGTACGTATTTTTACTATAGCAGAAGTTAATTCCTATTTAGGTATATTGTAATTATAAAACAACCTCAATTTTCCGTTTGAATTACAAAACACAATTTCATTTAAAAATATTATTTGATTCATGATATTTATATGTATCACTAAACATGATATTGTATCAAAAGAAACTTTTAAGTCATAATTATGTATAATATTGAAGAAAAAGGCACAAGTAAATTAAGTAAAAATACAATGTGATTATTTAAAATGTAAATACGTATTTTAATTTTTTATAAACAACCTAATACGTATATCACGCATTTTTAATAGAAAAACTGCCTAATTTCTATAAATAAATATAATAATTGCATATCGACACAGTACACAGAATAAAGATCAGTAAAAACTCAAAGGATTTGAAAAATATAGTTGTTAGAACTTAGGGATACTTGTCTTAAATAACGTACGCAAATTTTAATATTGGACTGTATCTCGTCGAAGTGTGAGTTTCTCGGTATACTATCTGAGCGTGACTAACTACGACTAACGTGACTAACTACTCGTAAAGCAACCCGGATCGCCGGTCGTTGTGCAGAAATAATAAATAATATAATAATTAATAATAATAAATCAAAATATAAGATCATATACACGATTGATGTACAACAATAGTATTTAAATGTAAATATAAAAAGTCAAGTAATATTGTTAAAAACTAGGATAAGAAAAACAAATCACAATTTGAAAAATTTACTTAAAAATATGTGCTTAATATGTAAATGAATATTTTTTATGATTAGCTAAAAAACTTTCTAGTGAGTTTAAATTTTCAATTCTCTTCTCAAGTCTTTGAGATAATAATATTAAAAGATATTTATATAAATTAGTATAGTAATATCTGTTTGTGATATTATATAAAAATAATTTATTATCATTCTTCCACAAGAATGATAATTAGAAATTTATAAATGTAAATAATTATTATTTATTACAATAATTAACGTTGAATGGTTTAAGAATTGTACCGAAAAATAAAGAAATAATTATGACTGTGTATATTATAAGCTTTTATTTTACGCATAGATAAACGTATCACTTTTTTCTGTAGTTTGTACATATTGTACAATATTGGTAAAGGTCGACATAAATACTTTTAGTGCTATAATAGTATATAGGCTACCAAGATTTTTTTTTTTTTTTTTTGACGATTTTATAGCATGATTATATAATGAATTTCATATTTTTTTTAAATAGAAACTCGATCTAAGTGTAAGTTTTAATTAAATATGATTTTAAAATAAATTTATTAATTGAATTATAAATTAGAATATAATTAATTTTGTTAATAATATAATATATTATATCATTATTTCTCGAATAATCATTGATATTTGTATTATAAATATTCAACTATATTTTGAATTTCTTTATTTTTACGCAATTTATAATGATATCAGAAACGGAAAATTTTAGTGTAAGAGTTTGTATACACCAAGGTTAAGCTTATAATCCTTACTTGTTCTCCATGAGAACAACTATGGTAATAAATAAGGTAACAAAAGATGTACAGGGTAAAGTGCCATGGTATATGATGTTTGAAGATGAAGTAGTACTAGTGGAAGTGAGTCCGGTAAATGTGAAGAAAAGCTTGAACAGCATTGACTGATAACGTACAGTCAAGAGATGCATAATACAGTTTATCTTGTAGTATTCAGGTTTTAATACTAAAGATTTTAGTGAAATCCACACATGTTAATATTTTAAAATAAAAATGTTTGTTTTATCATTAAACTAATGAGTTACTTAAAAATCTTGTGATCTTCAAAACGTCCTTTCAAGAACGGCTTGGTAATGTGATTTTTGTGTTTTAAAAGTTAATTATATTCTTGTTTAATTGTGTTGGAGTTTGAATGTAGAACATGAATTTACAAAACAAATAAGATCTAAATAAGACACATTTGACAAAACATTGACTGGCATTATGACATCGTGTATTTGTAAGGACAAGCAATGTCATCAACTATTTCAATACTTTTATCGAAATATAATTGGTATGATTCATACAAATTACATTGAATAGCATTTCTTTGGGATAATCTTTTACTTCATTAATATTTATAATTTATATGCAAAATATCTTTAATTCCACATAGGAAACATATTATTTTATTATGATTTTGTCTTTGAATACGATTTTTGTATTACACTCACTTCATATTTATATGAATTGAAAAGAGGTAATTCATTTAGAGATCATTACTAAATAATTAATTACCTCTTTATACTAAGATTTTGTTTAATAGTTCATCTTATCCGATTATATTATAGTTATCCAACGTAATAAATTCTATAAATCACTAATTATTCCTTTCGTCTTTCAATCATTATATATTTTCAATCCTATGTAATGAAAACACCAATTCTTATTGATTCTTGATTAAATCTACTTCATACGACTCGTTGACGTCTCGTCCCGCAAACTGTAACGGTTGTGTAACTAATATTGGGATTTTATGATCAAATATGTGTAGTCGATATTCAAATTTGTATATATTCTTAATTAATCCCTTATTTTATTAACTTCTTTTTTATCGTAATGACTAAGCATGATTTATTTGTGAAAACTCATATTTAAATAATATATATATATAAATAAAAATAAACCTACATTTTTCCTGTTACATTACCTTATATTTGTAAATGTTGAGAAAAATAATTGATTATTAATTTTAAAAAATTGTAATGATCAAAAACTAAAATTTATTTCTAAAATCACTACACAATAATACATATTTAAGAATGTTAAAAACACTAAATAATAATCTTTGTCGCCATTAAAGTTTTATTGGTTTTCAATAGATTTATATGAGAAGAGTAAGTATCAATCATAGATAATCATTCATTTAACAGACGGAATATATCATAAATTATAATATTATTTTAAACTAAAACTCATTACAAAGTTGTGAAAACAATTATTTTTCTCCTTTAGGTATATTTCTCAACCTATTAATATAATATACATACCTATTAGCTATACTTATTTGTTACATCATTAAATTAATTATTTTTCATAGGAATATAATTATTATAACTTGTTTTACGCGTTTATTTGAAGACTGTAAAAATGTAATGAAACATTAAATTTAAGTCACCTTATTAATTGTTTTAAACACTCTTAGTAGTTTTATTTAATATAAACTATTATTTTATTCCTTATTATAAATATAGGTTTTTTAAATTATAATAGCAATAAAAATTGTAATATATTATGTTTTATAGTAGTCTTATTTAAATAATATTGCGTTTACTCTAATATTGTTTCTTTACAACGTTGATACATAAATTCGCTCTAAATTGGTATAACCTTTCTTTTAATACATAATCTTCTCTTTTCCATCACCGGTAAAATTTGGTTTCTAAATTTACTCGTACTTATTAGAATATTCAAAATAGAATTCTTTCGGCTAAAAATTATTATCCTTTAGCATAGGTAAGGCATTAACATGCTTTCGATTAATATTTTTATACAACTCATTCATTATTTACCTCGTTTTTTTTAATTTTACAAAATTCTTTCACGAGAAGAAGAAAAACTACCAAATTAATAACCGAAAAGTGGCAAAATTCTCGGAAACATTAAATATTAAAAACTCTTTTATATATTGTTTTCCACATTCCTGCATGTTTCTCTCTAATGTAACGAAATCACAAACTTATAGAGCAGATCCACTTCATATTTGCATCATTCTTATGCCTTTTGTCTTTCAATCATTATCTATTTTCAATCAATATCTGATATTTTACACAACATTATCATTAATCATCGCGTCATAATTTTGTTGTGTAACATTATATTTAAGTTACATTGATTTTCGTATATATAAATGTACTCTTTTCTGTGTCTTATCTTTATTTTTGTAAATGTTGAGATTAATTATTTTTATAGATTCAAATAGTAATAGTAAGTATTAATCTTAGACTGTTAAGTGTGTCTTGGTTTCTGAATATACCCGATAAGGTTCGAACTTTTATTGTACAATGTTCCAACCGCCTTTAAACATATTATACCTATGATATAACATGGCATTGGTCATAACATCCTTTCCAGAATGTTTAAGGAATATTAAAACACTCATGAGCTGATTTTATTTATTGAACCAAATATTTTAATAATAACATTAAACAATTAACATTTTTTAATAAAACATCGAAATAATTATGTTTTGTTTTTAATAAATTGTTTATTACAAAAACAGAAAAAAAACTTGATCGCTCTGGTACGAATTTTAATCATAATATAAACGTTTCTTATTATTTTTTATACGCAAGACTAAACATATATATACTTATTTCAATTAACAATATTACTAAATATCAATATTTTCAAATTTGTAACAAATTTGATAAATTAAAGAAAACCTTAAACTTTTGCTACTTTTTGTGGTTTTCTTATAAATATATACATATATCTTTTATGTTTTAGACTTCAAAAATTATACATAGAGCAATCTATATTTCTTAACTTACAACTTGTATATACTTCTGCGCGTAATTCATTTTTTTAATAATGGACATTCTTAACAATTCGTCATAAAATGGATACTAGGATTGTATGGTATGCATTTTGAATTGTTGGAGAGGACGGAAAAGGAAATTTACACAATTTAGTTTTATCAATATTGTGATGTAGAAATAAATTTTTAATAAAAATATATATTCAGAAAATTAAAAAATAATAGATAAAAATACAGATAAACTATCCATGGATCTAAAATATTATATAATACTATCAATATAGTATTGATTAGGTTTAAATGCTCAAGATATAATAATTTATTTTTTTAATTTATTACGAAGACGGATTTATAAGATATTATGGTAAATAGTTTTTATTATAATAGTATTACGTTATATCATCACTTAATTAAACTTATCAATGATATATAATATAATAATATATGTATAATTATAAATATTTTATAGTCTATAATATTATTTTTCTGTTGTTAGGCTGTATTTATAACAAAGTTAATGTCAAATATATTTTTTTTAAAAACTTGACTACACAAATATATAATACCTAATATAATTTTACGAAAATTACGAAAATTGTTCTTTAAATATTTTTTAGTGATCCTATTTTAAATTTACAATAGACTTGGTTAAAATTCCTAATTATATTAAAAAACAATTTTAAATTAAACAAGATAATATTATTGAAACCTAAATTTAACCCACTAAAAATCTTGCACAGCAATATTTCCAATGGAAACTGTGGAGCATTTAGACTAAACATTAACTATTATATTAATAATGAAGTTCCTGAACTAAACTTGTTTGATAATTATCGAAACTAATTATTTTCAAAATAGTCAGTTTAAACTATATATTTGAATTTGATTTTTCACCTGTAATCTATAAAAATGTGTTTTAGTATTTAAAAATTATTTTAATGATTGTTTAACAAACGATATTTTTTTATATTAAAAAAATTATATTTTGAAGAAAATAAGAAAGGAAAATTGGATGGTAAATATAATTTATAAAATTGACTTATTATTTTTTCGTAATTTTACTGAATCGATATCGATATACGTGGTTAAAGATACATTAAACGGACAAGTACCTAATAACAATTTAATCATTTTAATTAATTGGATAAATTTAATCATATATTAACTATTTATTATTATTATACATCTATAATATATTATAATATAAAATAAAAAAATTATTATCTTCTCAGTAATCATAAATAACTTAAAAACCAAATGTATTGTTCTTGTTTAAGAGGCATAAAACCTTTAATTACCCTTATAAATACTTGGAAAATTAATTTGGATTATAATATAATTATATAATACGCCAATATTGTAGAATTGAAAATTGAAAATTTTTTCAAGGAGGGGGCAATAAGGGATATTTAAATTTTATATTAGAGGGGGAGTTAAAAATTTTTTTTATAAATACCGTGATAAATATACCCTTCCACATCACATGAATCTCTTTTTTTGGAAGGCTAAGCTCCCTCCCAAATTTTGTTTTAAGGAAGTGTTGCATAAACAAAAAATTAAAGTAAAAAAACCTCTATATGAACGGTTAATCATTAACCATAATTATAAAAAACCAGTTTCAGATTATAAATAACACTACGATTAAAAAAAACCAGAACTAAAACCGAAAAAAATATTTTGGTTTCCATTGCTGGTTATTATAATATTATTAATTTTGTAATTGTAATAAAATAATTCAATTCATAGTAAAAATATTTAAAATTATAATAAAATAGTATGACATAATAACAGATTGCCTTGTTGTATCATATCTAATATGTATGTTAAAATTTTAAATATTAGGTAGTAAATAATTTCATAATAAATCCTTTTAATTGCTGTTCCTCTGATTTTATTCCAATTTCTAAATAATATATACCTATTATACCAGATATAAATTTTGTATGGCAAAATTTTGGAATGGATTATCATTATAGCATATTGTAATGTATAAAGTACGCTCAGAATCGTATTTCTAATACAATATCATTGCATTCAAATAATAAATATAATAAATCACTAATTTCTCCAAGGACCGAAGGGATGAAGGAGGAACGTCTACAATCGACCTTCCCACTTTTTTTAAATTAATATTTACTATAACAAAGATATATACTGTTATTATCAATAAAAATATTATGTCAAAAATTGAAATATTAGGTACTAAATTATTTCATAATAGTTAAAGATGCATTAAATAGATAAGTGTCTTATACTTATTTGAACATTTTAATTAAAATTATTTTAATTAGTTTGACATTTTAAAAGATTGACTAGTTGTATCATATCACAATATGTATACGACAGGTCCTACTATAAAAACATAATATGTATTAATAGCATTACACATTTTTTTTAAATTAAAATTCACAATAACAAATATATATACTGTAATTATCAATAA
>CM023362.1:10247967-10310859 GCA_013282895.1 Eriosoma lanigerum
TTTTTTTAGTGTAAATTACATGATATTCACATGATAATTCTTATTCCAAGGAAAAATCTTTTTAAAAATTCGAAAAATCAGCTACATAAAGTACCAAATAGATGAAATTCTCTACTGAAATAAAAAAAAAAATGGCACACACAATAGTAAATTCGCTTCGCTCAGAATATACAAATTATATGTAAGTTGTGGGTTGATAAGACAAAAGGGATAAACCCGATGAGATAAATTTTTGCTACCTCCGAACATAAATTCTATGTCTATGAAATAAAGCTATAATTAATAACCATTAATTAAATTATATTAGGATATCAATAATTTTATTAATGATATAATATTATTAAATTTTTTATTGTTATAACTAAGCATTACTAATCAATTAATATTATTAATTTAAACAAAATGTAAATATCAAAAATTAAAATTAATATATAAAATGACTACACAATTATACATATTTAAGAATGTTAAAAATATTAAATATTTATCTTTGTCATCATTAATATTTTATTGGTTTTCAATAGATTTGAATAAGAAGAGTAAGTATTAATCATAATTAGTCATTAATTTAACAGACGGAATATATTATAACATTTATATAATATGATTTTAAGTTAAAACTTATTACAAAGTTGTGAAAAGAATTATTTTTCTTCTTTAGGTATATTTTTCAACCTATTAATAAAATATACATATATATTAGCTATACTTATTTGTATATTATTATTAATTAATAATTTTTCTAATGAATATAATTATTATAAATTGTTTTACGCATTTATTTGAAGACTGTAAAAGTTAAATTAAACATTAAATTTAAATTACCTTATTAAATTATAAAACTTATTTATAGATTAGATCCATTTCATATTTGCGTCATACATATGCCATTTGTCTTTCAATCAATCTTTGTTATTTTATACAAATTATTTTCTATTATAATTAAGCCCCATATTTTGATTTTGTTGTGCAACCTAATATTTAAGTTAAGTAGGTAAATAATTTTCGTATATATAGATGTACTGCTTTCTGTGTTTTTTCTATATATTTGTAAATGTTGAGACTAATTAATAAGGTATTGTTTAAAGAAAAATGTAATGATCAAAAATTTAAATTCATTTTTTAATTGACTACATAGTACTATATTTTATACATACTAAAAATAGCAAATAATAACTTATATTTCATTTGTTTTATAGATTCAAATAGTAATAGTAAGAAATTATGTTATACTGTTAAGTGTGTCTTGGTTTCTGAATATACCCGTTAACAGATCCGAGATATTTAAATTTTCCAGACTATGCTGAGATCAAAATGTCCCATAACACCTTCAAATTATATTTTTATGGTTTTCCAGCATCGTTACATAATTGTGGTGTAACATTTTTTAAGTTTACCCACCTACTCTTATTTTTTTGTTCTGATTTGGCTAGAAGTTAATAGAATTTAGCTAACAAGTTTCACGATCTCCTGCCGTATCATTTGTTTTCTTGTAATTATTTATGGTTTCAGACCAATAGTTAAGTGTGCTCACGCGTTTGTTAATATTGTGGTAAATTGAGATCAGTTAACTGTTCAAATGGAAATAAACTTTAAATATGCATTAAAATGGAGAAATCAAACTTTATATATTTTAATTTGTTAGAAACACACTATAATTATGATGTTACAATCAATGGGGCAATTTATCTTTGAAATAGTTCATTTAATGTCGGCCGTGACGGAGCAGATGACGAACTGCGCAAGGAACTTCTTGGCCTATGGCCGGAATTAAGATTTTCACCAACACTATTGTGTTATTGTTCGTAAACCTAGAATAATTACTGTTCATTATCACGTAAACGTTGAATTGTTACAACCATGTTGGTATTTGATATCCTGGTTTTCAGATGCTGATAAAACGATAAGACGCGTGTGTCTTGTCAAGTTATGTAACGAGCTTTTCTTCTACAATTTTCCAACCATCTTTAGACATATTATACCAAAGATATTATTTTGCTCAAAATATCATTCCCATACTGTTCTTGGTATATTGAAAGATTCAAAAGCTGATTTTATTTATTTAACGTAATATCTTAAGATCTTAAGATCTTAATATCTTATCTTCCTTTCCATTTTCGCAACACTAGGTAGAGGGTGGACAGTTAATAATCTTTGATTATTTGAAATGTAATTATGTTTTAATTAAAATTCTTTGCACAAAAATTTATATTGTGATACATTTATTTAGGGTCTTCAAGTAAAATATTAAGTTTTGGTAATTCATCAAAGAAATGTAAGTTCCTAATATTACACTTATAAACATGTACAAGGTAAAATTTTACTACTTTTTAACATGTATCTTTAATTGACAGTAAGTCTGTATCTTAACAAAAACATATATTAATAAAAGTAATAAATAGCTTATAAAATGTCAAACTCTCAAAAATACTCATCATTTTAAATTTAATAATAAGTATTTAAGCTCTATATTAATCATACATGTTATAATTTACGCTTTTATATAAAATACGTTTGACAGAAAAAAACAACGAATCGTACGCTGACATTATATTAATTATACGCAACTTATATGAATAATTTGGCGGATGCAGAACCAGATCTAGGGAGGTAGAATGGGTATCCTTGCCTGCAGGTGAAGTTAGTAAAGGGGCGCATTATAAACTTTAAATTAAATTTTTTTTCTCAAAAAGCTCTATTTTAAATTAGATCAATATATATATTTTTAAAAAAATATTATATAAATTATTAAATAGTAAATATAAATTAAAAGTAATATTTACAGTATTAATTATGATCGTTGTATTATCATTACGATTTATAATAGAATCGGGTTTTTAAAAAAATAACATTAATGTCAAAATAATTAACAAACAAAACTGTTACGTATAGCAAAATTTAAGAAAAATCGTAATATATAGTACATTAAAATAATATATAAATACTAATTGATTTTTGTAAAATAGGTTTAACTACTATTTTGTAGATTAAACCAATAGCCTTATATACCTAATTTAATTTTGAATATAAAATTAAAAATAATTTTAATGTTTTACATTTTTTAAATTTTATTTGTTATTCAACTTTTCAAAATTCAATTTATTACATATTAAAATATAAAATTTATTAAAAATAATAAAAATGTAATTCAAATATAAACTAT
Source organism: Eriosoma lanigerum (assembly GCA_013282895.1). NCBI lineage: Eukaryota > Metazoa > Arthropoda > Insecta > Hemiptera > Aphididae > Eriosoma > Eriosoma lanigerum. The sequence goes on from CM023362.1 coordinate 10,251,131, forward strand.
AACTATAAAATGTTTAAGTATTAAGTGTATAACTATGTTGACAATTTTTCAGAGGAGCAAAATTATAATTTGCTCTCCAACATATTTAACGGGGGTCAAATTCCCTCTCAGCAACCCCATCACCGGCACCACTGAACCTGTGAATCACAAAATTTCTGTTATACCTATATATTTAGTCATGTAAACTAACTATGAAAATATTCAATCAAATTGCATGTTCATATGTTCAAAATTGCATTAGTTATTACTTATTATGTAAAATGTAAAATAATTTTCATAAAAATTACGATTTTCATTAATTTTGCCGCTTTTCCATCATGTTTTAGAAGTTTTTCTTTTCTGAATAAAAAACTTTTGAAAAATTCAAAATTGGGTTAAATAAAGTTCCAACGAGATACAATTTTCTACCGAAAGCATAGATTTATTTGTGGTAGTCGGAATATTATTTCTACACAAAAAAGTATCCTTAACTAAAATAATACAAATATTCTATATTATTCTGTGATTATCCTATTATTCTAGTATAAAATTATTACATAAAACAATTAGTATTTTTTCATAAAACATCCAAGTAAATTATGTTTTTGCTTTTAATTGATATGTTTATTACAGTAACAGAAATAAAACTTGATCGTTCTGGTACGTATTTTAATCATAATATTATTTGTTGCTTATTATTTTTTACACGGCAAGACAAAGAATCAGGCTGGATTGACCTGGCGAGTTACCGAGAAAATCTCGATTGGCTGGTAGAAAAATACACAGAAAATGGGTTGGAAAATAAGTTATGAATGTTACACCCCAATTATGTTGTATTTCAAAATATAATGTGATAGAAATACTGTTAATAATTTAGCTATATATATGTTTAAAAGATAAAATTATAAAACATGGACGGGTAAAATATTGATATCTCGGTTGGCCAAATTAAGTCAATATGGCCCTGCTAAGAATAATCATTTATATATATCAATTAACAATATTACTAAATATCAATATAAATTTAAAAAAAAGATATTGTGATGTAGAAATAAACTGTTTATAAAAAAGATATTTAGAATATCATAAATAATAGAAATAATACAGGTAAACGATCCATAGTTTTAAAATATTATATAATAATATTTAGATTAAGTTAAAATTTACAAAATGTAATAATATATTTTTTAATTTATTACGACGATGGATTTATAAGATATTATGGTAAATAATTTTTATCTGTATTACGTTATATCAACACTTAATTCTACTTATCGATGATATATAATATAATAATATAATTAATTATGAATATTTTATAGTCTATAATATTATTATTCTGTTGTTATGCTGTATTTATAACATAGTTAATGTAAAATATATTTTTTTTAAAAACTAAACTACACAAATACATATAATATTGTTATGCATGTTCGGAAAATTGTTTTTTTAAATATTTACTAGTAATTCTATTTTAAATTTACAATAGACTAGGTTAAGATTCCTAATCATATTAAGAAACAATTTTAAATTCAACATAGAGAATATTCTTGGGACCTAAATTTGACCTGCATGAAATCTTGCTCAGCAATATTTCCAAAGAAAACTGAGAAATATTTAAACCAAACTTTAACTATTATATAATATAATTAATGAAGTTCTTGAACTGAACTTATATGAAAATTATCGAAACTATTTCTGTTCATAACAGTCACTTAAGTTTAAACTATATTTTTGATTGTTATTTTATAACTGTCATTTAAAGAACTGTTTTTAGTATGCATTTTTAATGTACCTAATTTTAAGTTTTTTTTAATGATTGCTATACAAACGATATTTGTTTATATTAACAAAATTTACATTTTGAAGAAAAAAAGAATGGAAAAATGGATGGTAATTATAGTTTATAAAATTGACGTATTATTTTTTTCCTAATTATACTATATTGATATCTGTATACGCGGTTAAAGATGCATTAAATAGACAAGTGCCTAATACTTATTTGATCATTTTAATTAGTATGCCATTATAAAAGATTGCCTAGTTGTATCATATCACAATATGTATGCGATAGGTCCTACTATAAAAACATAATATGTATTAACAGAATAATATATTTTTTAAAATTAAAATTCATCATAACAAATATATATACTGTTATTATCAAAAAAAATATTATGTTGAAATGTAAATATTAGGTACCTAGTAGATTATTTCATAATAGTTCGTTTTAATTGCTTTTCCTCTGATTTTATTCCAATTTCTAAAATATATTTTATATTTCTATATTATACCAGAAATAAATTATAGCTATATAACATCAATTCGATGATTTTTTTTTTATATTTGTATAGATATGGATAAAGTAAATCTCAATTACAATTAGGTTGATCGATGATTAAACAATTAGGGTGAAATTGTAAAACTAAAGTTTAAACACATAGATAATCGTATAACAAAATTTGTTTTAAATTTTAATACCGTCAATGATTTGTATATAATTATTATTAATATGAATTATGATAATTAAATGTTTTAATATTTTACATTTTTAAACTTATTTTTGTTTTAAAATTTAGAGGACACAATAGAATATCGTAAATATTTTATTCTTATTTTGTAATTTTTATCACAAAGGAATAAGGAAATACTATATTATATTTAAAAATCATTTATACATTTAAAAACAAACCATTTAAAAATTATGAAAATGAGAAAACATATGACAATTTGTTTTTTTCAAAAAGAATCATGTGAGCTAATTTTGATTATTATTGCTGCAAGATTAGTTTTCATTTCACTATTTTCAAACCAAACTATATAGTTTTTAAATCATGAGCGAAGTAAGGAATGTATTAGTTTTGGAATGATTTTTTTTTTATATCTCAGGACATCAGGAGACACATTTTGCGATAAAAATACCGGTCCGATCAACACATAGGGTATGCATTCGATTGAAAATTTCATCTTTTTAGTACCTACTTTATATTTACTATTCAGTTTATTTTCAAATTTCTCAAAATATTTTACTTCAGAGTAGAAAAACTACCAAATATATACGGAAATACGTCGAAATTCACTGACATTGTAATATTGACGAAATTGATTTTCATGATAACTAATTTTTTTTTTAGTATTCTCATAGGTAATTTACACACGTGATATACTTTTGGAATTGATTATCAGTATAATATTTTGAGTTTCGCTCAGAATTGTGTTTTTAAATCTTAATTATAATAAATATCTAATTTCTCCAAGGACTGTAGGGACGAACCTTCCCGTTTTTTACAGTTTGCTTTTGTTAGAAATAATAATAATATATTAATTTAACTTAAAATAATATGTGTTTTTTAAAACAAGGGCCCCTCAAGACAGTCCCTACGAGAAAATTCTAATTTACCGTTAGGCATTTCTGGCCACGACAATTAATAGAACATAAAAATAATAATTTAATAAGACCTGTAAAAATGGAAAAATTGTGAAGTTTAAACTATTATTTTTTGTAAATGATATAATTATAAATTTTATTTTAAAATAAAATAAAATTAAGGATAATGATTGAAGGGCATTTCTAAGCTATATCAAATATTAGGAATATTAAGAACTAATTGAAGATGATGAAAACGCAAATGTTAATTATAAGGGAACGCGAATTCGTCTGATATTTACTGTGGTCCAGTGATGGTTACTAGAGAAGTGAGACCAGTGTGCAGAACTTAAGTTTGAATAAAAAGTTTAAGTTTCAATAATAATACTACACATTTTACAAATAATTATAACTCTTTAAAATAAATATGAAATTTAATTGCTCGAACTTGTTTCTTAAGAGTGCTATTTTATTATTTTGTTCTTCGTATTCCGTAGAGGTCTGTGGTTAGCTTGTAGCCAGGTTAGGTTAGAATTTTGCGGTAAGGTTAGTTAAGTATTTGGCATACCAAATACCATTCTACAATAACTTGCTATAAGTATGTAACATTTTATATTCAATTTAAAGATAAAAATACTTCATTTATTCGATTAAATATTCATAAAAATATTATTTAAATATAAAGTTAAAATAGGTATTTAATATTATTAGTTTGAGTGACAACCGACAACAATTATTATTTGATGTTCTCAGTTTTGACCAAAATAAATGATAATTCTATTTTGGTTAATTTCATTAGCAATAGTGTGCTATTAATGTCAGTTAACAAATTCATCAGCTACTTTATTATTAAATAAGGATACCAAAAACGGAGAGGGGATGTGCTGAGGAATCAAACAACTATAAACGTACAGAAAACCGAACATCGTCATATAAAAACTCGGGGTTAGGTAGGTAGGTAGTTAAAAATGATGTCAAAACATTTGAAGATAAATTCAATTGGATAAATTCTGTGTTAATTCGATAATAGTCATAACTCATAACATATCAACCAAATAGGTATTATATAATAAAACATAGTTATTATTTAATCATGTTTTGATAAACTAATATAATATAAATATTATTGTATCTCGTATATATATATATATATATATATATATTTAAATTCATATTTTGTAATTAATAGTTAATCTAGAAAGAAAACTTGAACGTAATTATATTAAATTTTTTAATTAATATAATTCAACTACGTATGTTTTTGAGTAATGATATTGAATATTTTATAAATATTTTAAATCCTAACTATAATTATTATACTAATTATACCAACTATTTTATTATTTTATTATCTAACGAATATCTCATATATGAGGTTACCTAAATTATACCTATTTTTGGAAGTTTAATAATTCGATATTAAGTTGACGTGATAAAAAGAATTTATTCAACTTGCCTAATATATTTTTCAAAGCACATAGCTAAAGTTTTACTACCAATGAAATTCATGAGACATTTTGCTATTAAATAATACAATGCATAAGAGACTTTATTACTGACATTTACATTTAACAATTTTAATATTATAGATAAACAAGAAGTACTTAGTGGTAATTACCTTTATTATGTATAACAATATCAAAGTAGTATTCTATTTGCATAAATTAGCATAATAAAATATTAATATATAGTAGAAGCAGATTGTAGATTGTAGATTTATTATTCTTCAATTATCTATAAAGTTAAATAAAGTTATTGCTTTTGAAATTAGTACGTACCTATTACCAATATAACAGTTCTTAAGCTTTATAAATCACTCATATAAAAAAAAAAAAAAAAAAATGTTAAGTTAAGTACCTACTTAAAAATAAATAAGACCAACTTTACAGACACATGAATACCTAACCCTCTAATACGGAGTACTTAAACTTAGTGAACCATAGATGACTGGTTAGGAATATCTACTGCATATAATTATATTCATTCACTAATAGTATTTACAATACATTGTTATTTTCTTTCATAGGTATTTATTGTAAGTAATTTTTTTTTTTATATATATATATATATATAAGAAATTACCAATATCGTAATTTGAATAATATTTGAAAAAATAAATTAAATTATTTGTTAAAGCATTATAGATAATTATCATAATTTTTCTTTTTTTCTTGACTCATATAAACATGTCACAACACTACCTATCTATAATCAGTGCTGGGACTTATCTAGATAATTATTTTTTTTATATTTTATCTTTATTTAGATAAATAAATATAAGTTATCTAATTATTTGTTTTAGCCAAACATTTTACTTATCTAGATAAATTTTTTTACGTAAATTAGCTAGAATTTTTCGAAAATGTTTCATTTTTATTCTCATTGTCTAAGGCACAACTTGTACGTAAATAACATCCCGGGCTAAAAATATATGCTGTTATTCTGTAAAGATAATACATTATTCTTATTAAATACTTATTAATTATAAGTAATTAATATTCTGTGTAAAATATATTAATTAATTTCTATAAACAGCTTATATTAGTACAAACATGTCGCGACTGATGTTATTTCACAGAACTTATATATTTATAACTTAAATTTATAAATATTTTTAAATTACAATAATTATAATACGAATTATAGAAACAGATGAAAAGTTATAATCACCGCCGTACGCCAAAGAAAATTCCGTAGAATATAATATTATTATTTATTTATTGAGAAATTTTTCAAATTCTATATAATTTTTATTTATAAATATAATCCAGCCGTTTATTGTTTCCATATTGGTGGCTATACGATCATCTAAAATTAATATAAATAATAAATAATAATCTATAATTCATATTGGCATAATATCCAGATATTCATGACAATTTATAACAATAAATATTACTTCGAAAACCGAACATCGTCTTATAAAAACTCGGGGTTAGGTAGGTAGGTAGTTAAAAATGATGTCAAAACATTTGGAGATAAATTCAATTGGATAAATTCTGTGTTAATTCGATAATAGTAACATAACCATAGTAACATAGTAATACCTAACCAAATAGGTATTATATAATAAAATATAGTTAAATACATAATACTCGTAAATATCGTTTCAATGTTATTAATTAATAATTTTATAGTCCACGACACGAAAAGTGACTGGTGACTTCTGCCACCCGCCCACCATAAAACAGCAATGGGTACTCTTATGTGTGTATTATTTTAGGATGTGTTCTTGGAAATATTATTTTTAAAGTAAATAATCAAAAAAAACTAAACATATTATACAGACATGTACTTACACACGTTATTTTAATTTTAATTTCTATAATTATCTAAATAAAATATGTTTATCTTTTATCTTTTTGGTAGATGAATATAATTTGTTTATCTTTTATCTGTATCTTAGATAAAATCTAGTGTTGTTATCTTTATATTTATCCAGATGATTTTTTTGTTATCTGTTCCTAACACTGTCTATAATTCGTAGAACGCAACTATGAATCAACGTAAGCACAATTAAAAAAAAAAAAAGGTGCCTATCAGGATGTCTAACCTACCTTACTTTTACGGTCTACTTAATGAATTATTAAATTATATTTTTACTCTACGAATTATCACAATTTATAAATTTTCATCATAGTATGATAATAACCCGTAAACTAACCGATTATGAAAACAATGATTATCGAATTCGCAAAACACAGTTTGTATTCTTTTCTTTTTTTAAATAAAAAATAACCATTTTATTCTGATCGAGTAATAATAAACGATACGAAAAGTTTTGTTATATAATTTATATTTTAGTAATAATTATTCATATTTAATTCATTATGAATTATCATGTATATAAAATAAGGATACAATATTTTTTAGTTACGCGGTGAAAAGCATAATAATATGAATAAACGTTATGTGTATACGGATTAACATATTTAACATTTGTATTATAATAATTTGATTATTTTGTAAAATCATAGAAATAATCTTATTAATTTATCAAAATATTTTTTTTAGTTTATTATATAAATACAATTTTTAATTCAATTTTAAAGTTTTGACTTATACTAACCATGGTTATATTCATTATTAAAACAATAATAATTATAAAAAACAACAATCATATTGTAACTACCTATTTATTATTTATTTATAGTCAAACAATCAACATATGACGGTATGCATGCAGTTATTACAGAATTATGAACATAGCAATATTATATTTCATTTAATATTATATTGTATTTAACATATTTATACAAATTCTTAAAATATAATATTATGTGAATGAAGAACAATTACATATGTATGGTTTTAATTTATTCATTTCTACGTAACTGTATGATTTATTTGTTCCTTTATAAAACTAGAATGCATACGTAAGTTTTGACTCAATAACTATAATAATTAATTGCAAACACGATACGATTTAATAAAATTTATATATCAAACATATTTTATTCTGAAATATTAAATTATTAACGTAGTATTTTATAAGGTCATTTAATAAATTCTTAAAAAATGTACAATAAAAAATTTAATTAATTATCTATTAGTTTTAATAAATATTTTGTTCATACACGTCTAAATCTAAAATACTAGGACTGATCACAGAAACTTGTGTTCTGAGGATAATTCCAGACCATGTAGATCTCCCACTTACTATAAATCCTCGATGATCATGGAAAGGATCACTAGAGGGCCATAAATGAATAAAAAAATAACCTAATCTATAATGCGCTTTGATTGTTCGAGTTAATAACCGATATTTTGTGTCAAAAATTTGAGACAAATTTCAATTTATTTTTTAAAATATGTTATTAATACATTTTAATATAATTCTATAACAAAAACAATTGGATGTAATATAATTTATTTCTATTATGAAAAATATATATATATATATATATATACATACACATTTATATTTTAGTATATATATATTTAAATTATTTTATTAAACACTTTTATCAATAGGTATCGTTGTAGGACTAACATCACTTTAATTTGACATTAAATGTATATAAAATTTTATATTATAAAACAGAGTTCACCCTTTATCTATTTAGACTGTCTAGTTATTATAGAAATATGTCTCACACATTTTATTTAAGTAAATATTTTATTGATCACTTAAAATTGATATTATAATATTTACATTCATCATAATAACATATGAAGAAATATCTTCAATACAAATTTATTTTGGTGATTTTAAAATAGCAAAAGTTTATGTCAGGTATTTAAATTCTTAAAAGTCCAAATTCATGCTAAATTCACTAATAATTTGTGACTACTTATGATGATACAAATTTAAAAAACAATAAATGCATAGTTGATTATATATAAATATAATTTCATAATATTGTTAAGATAACTTTCATAGTTTAAGCAATTATGCATACGACATACTTGTAAATAAAACTTAGAATTTTATTTTTGGAATCACCTTTTTAATCCTTTTAAACTTTTGTTTTGTTTTTATGTATGTGCCTCAGATTTGTTTTATCGATATTGTTTCAATCACAAAAACATAAATACACCCAAAAATGTTCATATATTTTACATAAATATTTTCTTTTAGAAGAAATTAAAATATTTGACGGTAAGTACAGTAAAACCTTTTTACATCGGACCTTCTATAAGACGAATTAAAAATTCCATCAAATACTTCATACTTGCTAATTTTCACGCTATGCCCATGACTATAATAAACTATTAATTTTGCCGAGGATCGAAAGGACGAAGGAAGAACATCTGGAATCGATCTTCTCACTCTTTCGTACAATATGTATTTTATCCAAATTGTTATACAAAATAAAAATTAAATTAAATAGAGTAAAAATATGACCGCCTTAATTAATTGAACGAACTTAATTTTATGTTTATAATTAATAATAAAAATTATATTAACATATTATTACATATTTAACAAAAAATAAGTCTGTCTAATATTATACAAGATATTAAATCTTGTGTCCATTTATTCTAGTTGCATTAATGTATTAAAATTATTATTAATTATTAATATAATAAAAAATAATATGATAACATTGATAACCATAAAACTCAATGAATTGATTATAATAATATTAATACGAACTACAACTAATATTTAAATGTCATACATTTTTTAACTTAATTATATTTTAGAACTAGGGATCAAAAATTATTATTATAGTAAATATTTTATTCTTATTTAATTATTTTGAATGTTCTTCACTAAAAAATTAGGAAACATTAATTTAAAATTATATATTTTATTCAATTTTTAATCAATTTTTATTTAAACATTTACGAATTATAATTACGACGTATAATTATATAAATTATACATCTATTTATTATTTTTGTCAACATGAACTATAGCGGATCGTGATATCTAATCATTGATTGATAGATAATAATTTAATATAGTTTTATTTTTAACAAATATTATAATATAATAGAATATATACATAAATATGTAACACATATTTTATTTATGTGGCAAGTGAACACCTAAGTACCTAAGCACCTAAGCATGAACTATTGGTGAACACAATTTGCCAATATCTTTGTATTAAAAAATATAAATTGTCCATGATAATTTTTAAAATATTTAGCTTACAATTTGTTATATTTTGATAAATAATGATTACCGATATCGATGTAAATATTTTTTATAAACAATTTTTTAAAGAATCTTCTAATCCCAAACATGAAATAAAAATAATGCAAAATCTATTCAACCCAAATAATATGGCATATAGTAAGCAAATATTATATTATTTTAAATATTAAGATAATAAATAAAAAATATGCAATTAATGATATAAGATGTATAAAGTATTATATCAGTAACAAGGATATCCTATAACTGTGATTTTTGTAGATTTTTAATTAAAAATTTTAAGGGTCTGCAAATATGAATCATAGAAATATTTTGTTGTGCGCCAGTGTTGTACAAAGATAACCCATAATTTATCTAGATAAGATGATAGATAATTGATTTTAAATTTATCTAGATGAGATAAATAGATAACACTTAATTTTTTTATCTAGATAAGAAATAATAGATAACCAATTTCATCTAGATAAAAAAACAGATAATTAATATTTAATATTGTAGATCTAACATTTGTACTCGGCATAAACCATAGTTGTCATTATATGATTAGTTTGTAAATATTATTATTATTAATTATAAACTATCTGATGCTCCAGTTAAAACTATAAATAGTGTTTATAGAGTGCGGTTTAAAACCATTTTGTATCAACATTTTTTAAATCATTGATTGAATAATTATCTAGATGATTATTTTCAGATAGCCTATTTATTTATCTAGATAAGATAAAAAGATAACTATATTTTATCTAGATAACGCACAACACTGGACTTGTACCCATACAAAATAATTTTATTTGTTTGATGATTTATCAACAAAACGAAATTACTATAATTTGTTCACAATCTTAGCGTACAATAATTATACTAGTGTTATTCTAAATTTTTACTTCAACATTTTTAAATATTTTAAATTTTATATAATTTAAATTAAATAGGTAGAAAATACGAGACAGGTATGTTAATTTCAAGTTCATTATAAATTTACTATCACAAATATATATTTTATGATAGTTTTAATTTTAAATCTTTATACAAAATTAAATATACAGCAACTAGTCCTTTTTTTATACAATATAACAAACTTGAAATATTTGCAAATTTGGATTCGATTTTAGATTATTTCCTTGCATTACGATGTTAAAAAAAAAAAAAAAAAAGAAGGTCGATTATGAATTAGAAAATACGTTTCTGAGCGAAACTTAATTTGTTACAATATATTATCTTGATAAGTCATTCTATAAGTTTACCACGTATGTAAACTATCTATGAGAAAACTCAGAAAAATTTTCAAGTTCCTACCACTAAAACTCAATAAGTAATTACGAAAGAAAAACAATTTAAACAATAGAAACCCTAAAATTGCGATTATAAATCACTTTGCTCAGAATCTAAAATTAAGAAATAAGGTTAGGTTGTTAGCATTTTTCACGTACCTATTACAATTACGATATATATCATTAACAAATATATTATACTATTAATGTAACAATTATAATAGTTAATACTTTATTTTTTTATATAAAATTGATTTTACTCCTAAGACCTCATAACCTACTTTTTGGAAATTTTAGATACATGTTTAATTGTAATATTACTAATTCTCCCTCCATAATTTTTCAATATTTTTTTATTTAAAAAAAAAATGTCAATAAGTTTTAAGCGAAATTTAATATTAGGTGAAATAAATGTAATTATTGATCGTAAGTATTTAATATACACTGTATAATAGAATTTTCAATATATATCGTACTTTATTTTTAATATCGAACTCAATATGTGTAATAAATATATTGTTTTTGCAAATGCATATCACACGATACGATGTGACGTTGACCGTTTCCTTGCTGTGTTTGTCCATTGTATAAATACTGTTTACGATCAACTCTTTGGAACGATGGACCAAATAATTGAAATAGCTCAGGGTCGTGTTTGTCTACGTACGAGACATATTAAATCTCTCGTATATTAAATAACAATTTACTTATTATTTAATATTAAAGTTTTTATTTCGTTATTCGAGTGGCAATGTCGTGTACATTACAATATCGCATTCGTACAACTACTTAATCTATTGTAATAGCTAAACCGTCGGTCGGCTGCCAATTCGATACATCCAACGAAAAGGGTAGTAACTCAATTTTTTTCGTTTTTGAGTTACGACTTTTAACACTGCATTCTGATAAAGGATTTTTTGAAAATGATTGTATTTCCATCTATTCCATAGAGATAATAAAATAATATTAAAATTAAAAAATTAAAAATAGAATGAGAAATTAACTTTAATTTTTTTTTGCTCCTCCTGAACAATTGACAAAATGGAGTTACTACCTTTTATGTTGGATGTAACGAATTATCGGTATCGCAGACTTTGATAATAATTAAGTGATTTATGGTGACAGATTGACAATCGACCGATAATCGAGCCTCTATTTCATAATTTTGACTATTTTCTTATTTTTATACATACAATATCTCGTTTACGTAACAAATACCGTCAATATTAAAATTCATAACTCATTAAATAATTATCTTGTGTTATATCCATAACCTAGCTAATTAGTATTATTATTCGTTGTTATTGTTATTATGATATTAAATTGTATGGTTCTTATATTTTCTTTTTCGTCGTTCGACAGTAACCGTTGTGTTGTATTATATATTTCCAGAGGCGTATTTATGAGAGGGGTTGCAAGAATTTAAACCTCCCCATGACCATTAAAAAAAAAAAGAAATTGCTATTAATAATATTATATTGCCACCTGTTTTAGATATTTCATTATAATGTATACAGATACAGAACATGTTTTTTTATATTTTTTTGCAATTTATTTTTTAATATTATCAAACAATTAGGGGGTGGGGATTTCAGCATCATAAAAGGTTCTGAAAAAAATCACAAACCCCTCTTTTAAAGTTGCTAAATAAGCCTCTGAGTTTTTCTCTGTGAACACATCATTTAAAATATATTATCAAGTTTTATGTTCGTTGTACGTGAATATTGTTCTATACGTTTTTACATATTAAACACAAATTTAATACCAAAATCTATTTTTATCGTTTGTGTTTATTGTAAACGTATCAGAAACATATTTTTTGTTGTATTGAACATTACTGATGTACTCAACATTTACTTATGTTTTTAATTCATCGTATATGTGAGTGAACATTATACATTCATTCATCATCATTATTCTGTGATCATTAAGGCATTAAAAATTCTACAATATTAATACGAGTATTTAGTCATTTGTCGTTGAGGACGTTAATTTATTACAACTACGTATAAAGGACGTTAATTTATTACAACTACCTATAAAAATCATAAAACCAAACGATCCACGCAACGAAATTTTGCTACTTCACAACATCGTGATTTGGGTTTCGAAAATTGACGTAATCGAAGTAAATTTACCAGAACTACCATAACAGCAACATCGTTATCTTCTTTCTTAGATGTAATTTTTTTGAACCTTTAGATTTGATTTTCTGTAAAATATTAAGAGCCAGGTAGATGTAGTACTGTACAATAATAAATAATAAAAGTATATAATACATAAATCACAAAAAATATAAGCTTTAAAATAAATATATAAATGTGGGGGTAATATTTTAAATTTGTAACGAAACCTTATCAAAGTTCATTAAAAATAACAATTTTTTTAATAACTTAAAAAAACAATGATAATAATATACCTATATTTCATTATTTTTAGAATATTTTGGTAGGCAGATTCTTTAATTTAAAGAAAATACAAAATACATTAATTATTTATTTATTATAACAAAAAAAATTGAATAATTTTGGAGTATAACTATCTATCTTAAAGTATACAATATACATTTTTTTACGTAAATAAATAAAATTGAGAACCGATTAAAACCGATATTTACTAGTATCAGAACCGAAACTTTAATTTTGAAATCTAGTAAACCTAAATCAGAAACGAAACAGTTTTTTTTAAACTTTTTATAAAACCGTACTGAAACCGGAACCGATAAAAGCATTAAGGTTCAGTCCCTGGTTGTACAGTTTTGTGGCCATTCCACAGCAGCGAACCTCTCACACAACTTCACATCATAATCTAAGCCTCTTAAAATATACCACTAAATTTGCACACTGATAGTGAAATTCGTTGTCTTTGTAATCGACGTACATAATAGCTTTATCCTATTTATTTTCCTTTCTCTTCATTATCCTCTCTTGTTGTTTTTGTGTACTAGTAAGCCCACTGGTTTTCTTTATTTCATATAAACTTATATATTTATATAAAATATAAAATATATATTGAAAAAAAAAAAATTAAAAGTATAGATATAGATATAGATATATATAATACATTTTATAACAATTTAGACATAATTTGGTTTCGTAAGGTGATTATAGAAATATAATTGTATAAATTAAAAACATTTAGGTAGTCGAAAACGAACTTTTCACTTTTATTATATTGAAAAAAATAATATAGAATATAGTGAGTAAATCAATAATAATTTATAAATTATAACTTGTATTTTATTTCAAAAAATAAGTATTTGTTAAATAGCGTTCATAAAATAGTAACGTATACGATCTTAGAGCTAAAATTTGGGTATATCTCATTTGCCCGTAAATTAATTATTATAATATCCTATTTTCGACACAATATACAAATGACTTAAATATATATTTTAAACATAATATTTTCACAATTATTATTATAAAATTCTTTAAAGAAATTTCAAATAACATTCATGCAAAAAACAGACAGCTACATTTGTCAAAAAGGTTTATGAGACAAGAAAACTATTATAAATATATTGAATTTATTTCAGGGCTAATATCAGAAAAAAATAATGTTAAATGTTCCATCAAATTTAAATGTTATTTAAATAAATATATTAATCATTTTTCAAGGTCTAAATTTTTCATATTAAATTTAATAAACTTTTAGTATTACTATTTAATACAAGAAGCTTATTTTAAGGGTAGAATTAACGTTTGACGAACATTTGGGGTATAGGAGGGGCCTTAATTCTTAGATTTACGTTGGCTCAAACTAAAAAATTGTATTCATAAATAGCCCTTTGAGATTTGATGGAGGAAATAAATATATAAGTTATTGCATTTGTCAGGTCTCCATGGGACATCATGTATATTATAAAACAGACATATTAATTGAGTTATTATTAATATTTAAAAATTAGTGAATAAAAGTTTAAAATTTAATAGGTGAAGATCCAGATACGGGTAGGTTTTGTACTAAACTAATATTTAAAATCAATCTAATGGTGAAACGAATGTTGAAGGAAATCTGGCAATTAGGTTTATTAACTCAATGAATGTATTTAGTTGATTGTTTGATGTCTTCAATATTAAATAAAAAATAATTACCAAAATGTCAATAATAGGTGAAATATAATTTATTAACGAGTATACCACTATACCACTTGTTTGAACACTAACCATTATTAATTTACTCTCATAATTTTGAAATACGATTTTTGAATATAACTATAAATAATTTTTAAACAATTATTTGAATAGTTTTTTTTCTTATTATCAATGAACTTATTGTAGTCGGTTCGAAAACATATTCTAATATTAATAAAATAAAAATATAATTTTTTTTGCAAAGGAATTAAAAGGTGTAACGTTTTTATCTTGGACTTTTTAAAATTTCAATAGTTTATTCCAAAAATTCAATAGAGATTACAAATTTATCTACTCATTTTCGTCAATCTTCATACATGCTTTTAAATATCCTATCTGATCCTTATACTTATAGGTACTTATTGCCGCTATATTTCAACATATAAATAACAAAATCTGAGATGATATAATGATATATTACAGCTTGTTATTGTATCTTGCCGACATTGTTAATTTTAAAAAATGTATAATTTTGTTTTATATCGTAGAAAAAGTGTTCTTAGATGAACATAAGTATAGTGTTGTATCTAATATATTACGTATTTTCTTTTGCTAAGGGATTGTTCTTTTTTTTTTTTAATTTAAGTTGTCTGTATATAAGAAATTTAAAACAATAAAATAATTGAATGCAATTTATTGTATCAATAAATCATTTGCATGAAGTTGAGAACCAAACCTTGAATTTTTTATGCGTTTTAATTATATAAGCCTCTAATTCGTTATGCAAGTCAAAATATACCATGAATATTATCTGTACGTATTTTTTAATACCCAATAATTATCTTCATTTCTAAATAATTTTTTTTTTTTTTAGGTGTAATAATTATTGTAAGAAAAAGTTAGTATTTTAAACTTATTATATATATTATGTAAATAATAAATTTAAATATAAAATCTATATATGTAACCAAATTAAAATTAAAATTTTAAAAAGCTGAGAAGTTGTATCCTGGTGTGCTTATAATTTAGTATTATAGATCTTATGGTCCTATATGTTATTATTGTTAAAAACTAATGTATATTTTATAGATACAGAAGCCAATCAATATCACCCACAAAATGACATCAATTTAATATTTACAGATCCATACTATAAATACGGTGAGAAAATGAACTATAATTTCTTACATGTTAGTGCATGAAAAAAAATAATATTCTAAAGTTAATACGTGTTTTTGATTTTAAATTTTCAAAAAAATTTGATTTCAATGACCTTTTCTAGAATTTTAATATGATAAAGCTATATTAAATTTAAGTTATGAGATATTTAACTATTTTTATTTATATTTATATAAATATTTTAAAAATAATAATATACTTTAATATTAGGTTATAACAAATTTAGTCCTAATATATATTAATTTATAAATAGGTGTTTGTAAATGGCAACCATGAAAAGTTTTCGCACAAATAGTTGTTACTATTTGTGTGATTTTAATTTTCAATAGTACTTACCTAATTTGCTATTTATGATTTCTTTATAGGTGATAATATGTGATAAATACATTTTTTTATGATTTGACATTTTAGTATATTTTTTGGCAACTGGTTTCTATTTACAATATATGTCAAAGATAAAATATATTTTTAATATAAAATACCAATTAAATACAATTAATAAGCTTAAATTATTTAATATACTTTAATAAAATTTCTTAGTTGAAGATAATATTACACGTACGTTTTTTTTAAATTTATATTACATAATGTTTCCAATATTAAAGATTAAATAATCTTATTTAAAAATAATTTAATAAGATACATTTATAATAAATAGTTATACGTTTTGCTTGTGTATAACTTAGATCGCTATTCTATTACCTTAAAAAAATTATCAAATATACCTATAAATAAATATGTTTAAAATCGTCCATAAATTTTAAATATATATTTTCTCTTAGATGAAATAAAAGTTTATGGTCGTAAGTAGTAAAATGCAATAGATTAATTGTTATTAATAATGAAATAATATTATAAATCAAACATACAAGAGTATGCTAATAAAAATGAAAGGTAAGTCTTGTATCAGTCATTATGCAAGAAATGGTATAGATCGGTTGTGTTGGGTTATGCATGTTTTAATTTATTTTATTTTATCGATTTTGGATGTTTCTCCTTCGTCCCTTCGAGCCTCGGAGAAATTAGTGATTTATTATAATTAATATTTGAATGCAATAAAATTGCATTAGAAAATACGATTTTGAGTGAAACTCAACATAATGCAATATAATATACTGATAAGTCGTTCCATAAGATTACCTAAACTACTTATGAGAAAACTCAAATAAAATGTACCTACGTTCAAAATTACATTAGATATCTAGATACAGAGATAAGTAATGTTTTCAAAAAAATCATTGTAAATTAATACATTCTTCGCTTCAGAATTTAATAAATACGACAATTTGTGATTAATAAGTGATTGGTAAAAAAACAAATTTGAAACATACAAATAGATAAAAATGTAATATATTTTTATCCATCATATAACGTTCATTATATAATGGTTAACCTAAACTAACTTCTAAAAATAAAAGTTATTATATCTAACGTAAATAAAATACTATATATACCCTACAATAGCTTATTAAAACATCATTTGAATGGAGATAAACGAATGAAATAGAAAAATGCAGGTTTGTGATACCAAACGCACGCAACCAAATCTCAACAATACGAATTAATGTATTGAGAAGTGGATTGAAATTAACTATCTAATAATATCACTCATGAATCTCAAACACACAATAACGTTTGTAGGATCTATTCATTTATAAAGTGCCCCCCTTATTAAAATGTATTACAACTTTGTTTTTACGAACTTAAAATTATCAAAATTCAAATAATAATTATTTACGAAAATATGACTACAACTTACAATTTGTTTCGAGTACTAAATTCGAAATTTTTTTTCGAAATTTGAGAACTCGCCAAACACTTAATCACACAAACGCAGCGCTGCAACATAAAAAACAACGCACCACATAAACTCGGGATATTAATATAATATTATTATACTTATATATAATATAATATTATTTAATATAACGTATTAGGTATATGATTTAATATTTAATATTATTTAGGTAAAAATGTTTTCGACGAAACTAGAAAATCAGCATTAATTAGAGAATATTTTACCTATGCATTATTGAATTTAAGTAAGCGTCAAATAACTGATAATCATTATAGTTATCTATTAAATATTTTAATATAGAATACTTATATATTTTTTAAATAAAAATGTTTAATAGTTGAAGACAACGTTGCAAGTATGATACTTTTAAATTTATTATATATATAATATTTACACAAAATAATATGTAAATAAAAAAATGTATTATCAAATAAGCCTCTTAACTAATATTATAGTATTGTATTCGACTACTTACATAAACGATGATACATAAAAACCACTTAATCGTTGATGTTATTCGATTGAAAACAATAGTAGAATATTAATTTATTAATTTCAAGTAAAATATTTGAAACGTGTATTAAAAAATAAATACTCTTTTTTCATGCTTTATCGATTTCTGTGTAAACGATCTAACAATTTACATGTCTTAAAATAAATCACAATCATAAATCACGTTGTAGCTCAATTAATTACAAAATTTAAATGATCAAATTTAACAATTCTATTTTAATATATAAAAACGGGAAGGTTGATTTTGTCTTTTGGTCCCTTCTGTCCTCGGAGAAATTAGTGGTTTAATATAGATAAAATTTGAAAGCAATGATATTGCATTCAAAAATATTGCATTCTGAGCGAAACTTAATATAGTACAATATATTATATTGATAACCCTTTTTAAAATGTTACCACATATGTAAACTAATTATGTGAATAATTAAAATTTAATTAGTTATCTAGAAAAAAATTTTAAAATAACAAAAACCGATTTTCCGCCATTTTCGGTAGTTTTTTTTTTCCGAAGAAAAACTTTGAAAAATTCGAAAAAGGAGCTAAATGAAGTATCAACTATACGCAATTTTCCTAATGAAATCATTCTCAATTCGTTGTAATCGGACCATTATTCCTATTAAAAAAATATCGTCAGGCAAAAAAAAATAATAATGTAAAACCACTACATTCCTCGCTTCGCACAGTATCTAAAATGGAAAATAATTTGACCCAAAAGTCTGTATTATCTGTTCATAATTACAAACAATATTATATTATCTTATAATCATTAGTATAATTTTAGATTATGTTTATAAATACATGAATGATGTTTTATGGTCTGATTCAATAAAATGTATGTATTTTTCTTTTTGTATAATAATAACGTTTTAATAATATTTTTTTTAATTATAGTTCACCATTATTTAGTATTAATTTAGATAATGTTCTATGATTTTCAATTTAGTTATGAATTTTTACGGTCTATAAAGAAATTTCGGGACAAATAAATTATAATTGTGTCCGGTGTAGTATAGATACATATAATAGGATAAGGATAACCTTACGAAAAAGTGCATACATCCTACAAGATCTCTCAAAAAAAAAATGATTTATGGTTTGTGAGGGGAGGGTGGTTAGGCCAAGTACTCAACTGTTCCTCCAACTTAAAATATTCGCACTGCAACTGCATATAGAAATAGATTATAGATTAAATATTTTATGATATAAAAAATCACATATATATAATATAATACGCTACTATTACAAGTTATTAGTATATTTAAATTTATATTCAAATTTCATTTGTACAACCAGCTAAACAAACATTTAAAATTTAAAAAACTCACAAATGAAACAACTATTGAAATAATATTTGTGTTGTTTAATAATTCTGAAACTTTACAGATTAAAAAATAGGTTGACCAAATCGATATAAATTTCGGAAATGTATATTTTATTAATTTATAACTATTTGTAGCTTTTACTGAGGAAGCACAGAATCCAGCGGAATTTTGCCAACATCCAACAGAATATACGTTAGACTTATATAATCAAACTCCTTCATATTGATAATTATATATGATCTTACCATAGTATGGTTACCAAAGTATATTGTAATTATAGCTATTAAAAATAAAACACGTGAAAATTTAAATATGTATTAATTAATTACCTGTTTGTGATTTTATGTTATCCTTATAATAATACAAATTTATATTAAATTTTCCTTGAGAATTGAAATATAAATTAATTAAAATAAGTAATTGTTTGATAGATAATTTGTCATATTATTATAATGTAATATCGAATTGTACTAACACCTTAGTTTAAAAATAAATTTACATTATGTATATAAATGTCTATTAGTAGAACATATATATTAGAGTCGTCTTTATTTTTGAACATTCGAATTTTTGATTCAGGACCCTCCCCCCATTTTCTTTATTACTATTAAAAAGTAAATTGTGTAAAATTGTATAATAATTACTCACCCCCTTCACGTGCCGCAAGTTTTTGTAGTTTAATTTAAAAATTATAGCTCATGTCGTAAAAGTGTATAGAACTTAAATTTTAGATCATATTATTTTACATAAAAAATGTATGAAAAAAATTTCTTTTAAATCTACTATTTCCCATAATAAAATAAAATATTCAAAAAATTTAATTTTTAGCTATTATTTAAATATTTATGACGAACGGTAAATTTTACAGGAAAATATTTTATATTAAAATTATATTAAATTAAATTGTATAAAAAAAAAGTAATGTATAAAAATTGCATTGGAGTTTACTGTTATGTTTACACTGTTATGGTGCAAATTTATGTTATATCGCTGAAAAACTTCCCTTTGTCAACCTGTAATTAAATAAGATAAACTACTATACTGCGATATGTAATATTATTGTACTTTTAAGTCAAACGTCATAATTTATAGTAGAAGGGAGATTAAAGTCATGTCGAATTTATTCTTAAGTATACGATTCTTATGACCATCCAAAAATTATTAGTGATATGTTCATGTATCTAATTTAAACGACGTACGTGTTATATTTTATTTTGTTTTTTGTATTTATTAAAATTATTGACATTACCTTATTTGTTAAAAACGCCGCGAATTCCGATTTATTTGGTTGGTTCACTGAACAATCAAATTCTTGGTAGCAAACTACCTTCACTAAGAGGCTGTTTGAAAGTTTTATTTTATAATATGCGAATAGTAAAATTAAATTTATCAAATATTGCAAGTTTAGTTATCGATGAATGTATTATATTTTGGAAAAAAGCTCGAATTCCCACTGAAGCAGACTGTATGAAAAAATTAAAAAAGTCGTATGAAATATGGCGAGGTCGTGAAAAAATTGAAAAACAAGAAAGTAAATTATACAAAGACCGGGAACACGAATTTAAACAAAGTTTATACAGCTTATTTGATATCGCTCATGTTAATGTATTGGACCTAAAAAAATAGAGGAAGATAGACAATTTTTACTTTTACAAAGAAAGTCCGGTCGACCAGGTTGTCTGCTAGGAGTTAACATGAAGTCTGTGGAAGAAGACAAAAAAAAGAGTATCAAAACTAAAAAAGAAACGAAGAAAAGAAAAAAATTTGAAACGGAGCTTTTTAATATTGCACTTAGTAATAATTATACTTTAAATTAATAAAAATTATATTTTTTTATATTCATTATGCATTATATTTATAATTACAATGTGGAATAATTAAATGTATTAATACAGTGAACATACCAATAGTTACAAGTTCAGAAGAGTCTGACATAGAAAATAGCATACATGGAGAAGAATACTTTGGTCTTGATACAAAGAGCACTGTCAAAGAATTTGGGGTTCAAAGAATAACCAAAACAATAATTACACCTAGACTTTCTGCAACTTTGGATAAGTGTAAGGTTAGTGATAGAGATGCAGTACACTTATTAATTGCATGCATGATGAGTATTCTATTAAATCAAGCTGATTTTATTATTAACCGAACATCTATAAAAAAACTTAAATGATGAATGTATAATATTCGCTATATTTGATGAAAGAATTTCAATAGAAACTCGAAAAAAATGGCTGAAAATCTTATAAAAATTAAAGAAATAAAAGATTTGATGCCAGAAACGGAAGAAAATATTTCAAGTGGATCGAAAAAATTTTCGTTAGAAATAGAACACGTAGATAAATTTTTAAATGAAGAACTTCCTGTAAATTTATTAAGTTCTAACACATATAAATTATTTCAACGACTTGGAATATCTCCGGAGTTTTTAATAGCGAATCCAACAGAATGGGGTAAAAATCCTTTTTATCAGTCATCGAAGAAAGTTATAGATTCACTGAAAATCGTAAATGATACCGCTGAAAGAGGAGTAAAACTTATGGAAGATTATAATTATAAATTTACAAAAAATTTAAATCAAAAACAGTGTTTGCTTCAAGCAAGTTACATATATATATATATATATATATATATTAGTTTAATTATAATTTCATTTTTTGTATTGTATGGTGAAAAACATACAAGGAAAGCCATGAGTGCGCCATTTCAAGACGATGAAACTTATATTATTTATATTTTTATTTAATATAATTTTATATTTTTAATTAAAATAGAATTTCTTTAAAATTAAAAATATGTATTAAAGATAAAATAGATCGCAGTCATAGAAAATCTGTATTACAACAAATAAACAACCTACATTTGGAATTTCTTCGGCGATATCACATAAATTTGCCCCTAACAGTGAAACGTACATTCCAATAAAATTTGTACAAATAACCTTTCTTTTGTAAAATTTAATTTAGTATGATTTCGATATCCAACATTTTGCCGTAAAATTGAAAATTCATTATGTACATTTAAATAATGACAAAAAATTTAATTTTTCCGAAAAACCAAAATTTTTTGTAAATTTATCTAGGAAAATATTAGATGTAAAAATAATTTTGTTCATACATTTTTTATGTAGAATAATATGGTCTAAAAATTAACTTCTATACATTTTTCTGTCAAAAGTTATATTTTTTAAATTAAACTCATAAAACAATAAAACTACCTCTTTGGCTATTTTTAAACCCCCTTGCGGCACGTAAGAGGGTGAGCAATTATTATAAAAATTTACACAAATTACTCTTAAATAGTGTTGAACAGAATGGGTGGAAGGGTCCTGAATAAAAAAAAATTGAACAAATTTTGCTCTTCTATGGCTAAGGACCACTCTAATATATAGATATGTAAACAATTTTAAATTCAGAGCGAAACGAATATTGTATAGCTTTTACAATAATATACAATGATTGACTGCAGAAAGAAAGTTATTTTCTCAAACATAATTAATATATTAAAACGTCCCTTTCATTTGTATATTGTTTCGGACTTTCTCCTATATATAAGCAATGTTTACTTTTAGTAATTTCTCAGGGACACGACCTTGGTGTGTGATATTTAATTATTATTAGTAACAAAATAACCTAATTTTAAGTAATCGTTTTATTAATCTATATTTATATTATATTCTATTAATGCAGTGACTCATGAATTTAGATACTGTCTCACGAATACGACTTCTCTGTTGCGGTTTCTTCGCTCCCTCTTCGCCTTTCTCATGCTTTCTCATATCTTCTATCAACATTATATTATCCTTTCGAAACCCCTTTATTAGCATTCGTGCTCAACTGTATTACAATTCCGCTCTCGCAACATATAAGCAATGTTCTACTTAATGATAAAATGTACGATGATGCTAAATCAATCGTTACAATAATTTGTACCGAAAGAACTAAAGGGATAAGGTAGTTACGCCCAAATTCTACTGTCTGGTTTTTAAAAGTATTTTATAGATATAAATAGTTGAATGTTTAAAGGTAGGTTTACTTAATAATATAAACGAAAAAATAACATTTAAAACGTTTATTCAACAATTGTATAATTACAGTATTCAAATAAAGTTAAATATTATATTTTAAAAACTATTCCCAAGATTATTTAAAAAATGTTAAATGTGTAATCTAAATTTTTTAACAATTTTTTAATACTGGAATACACTTGATATTTCATATTAATAAATAGTAGGTATTTGTATTTTGTATCGACTAGACTGTAATAACTCTAGTTAAACCAAAAATAAATACTCTTAGCGAATCAATAACATTTGGCACAAATATAATTATACTACATAAACACATATTCCATGTTTGTTGTATTTGTTTTATTTCTAACAATATATTACTTAATAACAACGGTGTACTAAATATAAATTTAAAAAACACGTCATCAAGGTCAATTCTGAAACTGAAAAAAATATGTGAACAAATGAATACACAGTAATTATTTAGTATACAGTTTACCTGTTCGCTACAAAATTGTTTTAATTTTAGACTTTTTTTTTTTATAAGAATAAAATTTAAATTTTCCTTTAAGCGATTTTTTTACAAATTAAAAATGATATTATCCAAACACTGTATGATTGTGTTATCTATAATTGTTTGTTATATGTTACATGCAGTTTACGCTAATGGTAAATTTATTTTATTTATTTTATAAATTTAATATCATATGATATACTTATTAAAAAATCAATAACTACCTCTTAATAAAAATATTAACCACCAGCGTTGTGGACTTTTGATGGTTTAAATCTTAAGGACCTTATTATAATGTAGTCGAATGAATTTTGTTAATAGTATAATAAATGTATTGTTACCGCGCATTTCAATTACAACTTTAGAAAGTTGGCTACTCTCTTTTTCTTTAAATATTAACTGTTCTTGTATTATTTAGAATAATATTTATTTGAGTCTTAACAATATATGTTAAAAATTCGCCAAATTATAAAGTATTTAGTTTTGAATAAAACGACCATAATATATATTATATATATATCAAAATCATAACGATGTTATGAACCTACGTTAACACTTTATTGGAAAAAAAGAAATAAACCATTCCAGTTTTCAAATTATCATATTATTTTGGATAAAAAATTTTTTTCTGTTGAACGGAATTCATCGTATATATTTAAAATGTGTTGTTGATTCAAATATATAATATATTGTATAAATAATTACAATATGTCAAAAAATATGTTCATTGTTGTAGACATAATCATCTATTTTTAGGCATCGAAACATAAATTAATATTATAATTGATTATGATTTTCAAATGATAATAATAATTATTACAGACTGTATACACACAGATTATCATTTAAAAAACAGAATGATTTAATTCATTTCCATTTAAATATAATATTAGATTAATATTATTTTAATATGATATACAATTGGTAATGTAAGTAGGTTTTACTGACGTTTTAAATATATTTCTATATAGTTTTTCATAAAATATTCAATTATTTCATGATATAAAGTTAAAGAATACAAAATTTAAACTATACATAAAATTTTTTTTTTCAATAGGTTGTGTGGATTATTTTTTAAGGATCTGTAAATTTGAATTTCTAGTTAAAATTGCAATTTTATAATTTATACAAGGTTTTTAATATAAATTAATATACTTGGTTAGTATTACTTAGAAATGAATAACGATTGCATTAAAATAATTATAAAAAACAAATATATGGATTTATTGATTTGCGTAATTATAGGTTATGAATATTAAACCAATGCCAATGCTTCGTTTAGACTCATATTTTTGAACGAAATGATTAATTATTATTTTCAAATTTTAATAATAATAATATATTGCGTTGGGAAAACATTACTTATCTAATCCGAGAACAGAAGTAATGAAGGAAAAGTTCATCCACAAGTATCCAACAATTTTTTTTTTTTAACTGTTAGAACAGGATTCGCGTTGTTTGTGTTATATTTTTTTTTTTTATAAGAAATTTGTCTTTGTTTTAACTTTAATACTAAATTTAATAAATTATTTATTATTAAAATAAGAGTTAAATTTCATTTAAGACTAACTAAACTAATATATTTAATATATTATTATAACACTATGATTAGGTAATTATATTATATTATATTTACATTTTTAATTACCCTAAATGATTGAATGTCATGTTAGATTATAGTTTAATTATAAACTTAGAGACAAATTAATGATTTATAATCTCAGGTTTGAGTGTCAAGCTTAAATATAAAAACCTTGTTGATACGTATTAAAAACAGGTGCTCAAATAAGGGACGTATTTTTAAATTTTTTGTGGGGTAGGGAGGTTAAAGTTTTCTCAAATGAATGTAAATTTACAATAATATTATATAATACACAAATACCTAAGAATTATGAAATAGTAATATAATGATAAATCTTACGGACGCATGTCACAATAGAGCACATGTCATTTGATTTCGATTTACGTACTTTCATTCTTTCGCTTGTGCATGGTGTGGACGCACTGGAAAAAGGTTTGTGTCAATAACGTTCATGCTTTACCAGGGGCAGATCTAGAAATGAAAAAAGGTGGGCAAATCCAAAAAATTTACTTTAAATACATGTAAATAGTTGACACTGAAAAGCAAAATGCAAATATTTATTTATAAGTAGGTATATAAGAGAGGGGGGCTTTAGCCCCAAATCCCCCCTTCCCCTTATATCCACCTCTGTGCCTCATGCTTATAATAAAAACAAAATATGCTACTATTCAAATATTTTTAACGAACTAATTGGAATAAAAACATTAATATACTTAATAAAATATTAAAAAATATATAAAGTTTGTATTCTAATTAAATATAATTATATTTTTGTTTACATGTTTAGATTGCGCTAGTAAAGTTAAAGTATATTAATTATTTATATAAAATAATTAATTGTAATATTTAAACATAAAATTATACCTATTACCGATATTCTATTTTGAAGCACACTTATGTATCAAATTAAAATTATGTAACTATACAAAACGCATTTCATAAATAATAAAGTGAAATATTTTTTCATTTTTTTAGTAACCTTAATACTTAGTAACCTAACCATAATTATATATCATGATACTACAACTAATTCACCATATTTTCGTTGTGTTGTTGTGAATTTTTTTTGAAATTCTAAATTGTAGGTCTCCACCTAATATAATACAATTAACGTAACATTGTAAAATTGAAATAACATTTAACAATATAAATTAATAATAGCGATCATATATACACATTTAATTCCGTACCCAACTTAATATTAAAATTGTTAAATGTAGAAATATTAGTTTAATTATTATATATTTTATTATGCATGTTTGACTTTATTTCAGAATCTCTAATAGAGGATCGTTTTAGAATTGGTAAGTGTCTATATATTAATTTTATAATATATTTATAAATCTATTACAATACTTTTAAAATCTAACCTATATTATTCTATGTCATTTTTATAAATATACATTTTGTAAACGTCAATATCAATCATAAAATGATTATCATTGATTATTTATTCCATAACTTTAAAGAATATGTCAATTGGCTCAACGAAATGAGTTTTCTGATCATTTTAATGTATTTAATTCTAAGATAAATATATATACAAATAATTTTGAAGATTATGATTTATAGGATTTTTTTTTAATATACTGAAATATTAAAATTTAATTTTTATTCAATTAATTTAAAATACAGAATTACTAAATGTCTTTATACTTTTCGTATATTTCAAATAGACTCTGCTTAAATATAAGTAGTCGATATATTTCCAAAATAATGGTTTTTTACTAATTTACTACCATAATTATTATTTGAACCAAATTATAAAAAACCAAATTAACCATAATCATTTTATAATTTGTTTTAAATTTTAGCTGCAATATATAATCCATTTGATAGTAATTATTATTTTAAGTACCAATATTATATATTTAATTATTTTTTAGTTTTTGTTATCACATTAGAAAACTATTTGAAAACAAAAAAAAATGATCGGAATAATGTACAAACAAGATACAATTTTCTACAAAGAACAAAACATATTTGTGGTATAAGAATTATTATTTCCGTTTGAAAAATATTTTAGGTTATACAGTGTGCACATCAATCTACAGAAGAAAAAATATTTATCATTATAAAACAAAACAATTTCTAGCTTAACTCAAAATCTAAAAAAAAAATTGATGACACATTTTTAAATATGTAAGGAATATCAATTTTTTCCGTATTATACTCAATCTCTACGAACTATGATCATAGTATAATAAATTTTTATTTCATTTCACTACTAATAAAAAGTATTATGTGGATACCTAGATAATTTGTACATAAAAATGACGTAATATGCTTGCATATTTTGTAATACTATCTACCTAATGGGGAATAAAACGAAATCACAGAAATGTAGCACTCAAGTTATGTCTAAGTAGAAATTCCTTTCGGAATATTCTTTATGTAAAATATAATATGGCAATGAAATATTAAATTTTTGTATTTATTATTTGTCAAACCATAATGCACAAAATCGTCATGACGTTCTTGCCATAAAATGCTTCTCATTAATGTTGCTAAAATAAAAGTTAGTTCAGCTAACAACTGACTATAACTTTTTATACATCACTTTATATCAAATATCTCACTTAAACAGAAAATACTTATCTACAACGACATCATCAAATCCATATAAGTCTATGATATATAAACGTGGGATCCTGCCAAACCTTTTTAACCGTTGCACATAAAACTCATCTTAAACCCAAATCCCCAAATAAAAACGTCTTATTATAATGAAACTGGAACCGTGACTGACTTCTTTAATAAATAAAAACAAAAATATATTTTTTAGCAGGGTTTTATCAATATTTACTTCCTTTATCACGTAATACATGTTATATGAGTGACTTGTGTTATTCAAATCACTTAACATTTAAATTATGTATAGCTTGTCTTTTATTTTTAATACATAAAAAATAAGATATAACTGAAATATAATTTGAGTTCTGTGTTGTAATATTAATTCTATTACATTTATTACTTATTAGAGATAGATAAGATTGGTATGTACTCGAATTTAATTTATATAAAATTAATGAAAAATTTTACATAACTATATTATAATTTCTAACAACATACTAATATGGTACCCGGTGTCAAACATAACCTATAACGAAAATGTGAAAACCACATACATCTGTAAAACCAATATATTAGTCGTTTCTATCAGAATAAAATGAAGAAATTTTAAATATATTTATGTATAAATTATACCGTATAATCATATTTTATCTGAAACTAGGAGTATCAATAAATCTTATGTAATAATAATATATATTTTCTACAAATAAAATTTAAAAGTATTATGTAGGTATTTATTATTAAAATTAAATAACTATTAAAAATGTTTAATAATATTACTGTTTTTAGGGAACGAAATGGAAGGTATGTATTTACGATTTGACTTTCAATAATTAACAATTAAGTTCAAAATTATAGATCACTAATAATTATTATTGCAATAATAGTAATTATTATTATAATGTTGTTTTACGCTGTCCTGCGTTCTTTGTGTTCCCTGCTTCTTAATGTACGCCTGACCATTGTGTGGACAACCACACTAATCGAAAAATCTTAAAAATGTAAATCGAACAATAAGGCAGATGATACATAAAATGTACAAACCGCCCAAATTGAAATATCTATAAAAATGATATTAACATTTTACATTTTAATTGTTGAATTTAAATAAAACTAGAGTCACAAAATTGTTTTCTATTTTTGGGTCACCGGATTCTACCATTATTTGTGATATGGTTTTTGGGTTAAGACCGGGTTTAGTTTATTTCTGGGTGCCATTTTACGAATGGAAACCCAGATCAAATCTTTCCAACCATTTTTTTCAAAAGTTAAATAATAATTATGTGATATTTTATAATATTTATAGGTATGCATATAAATGGTATGTATTTATTTCCTATACAAAATAATTAACAGTTTTACATTATAATTTTATCTCTTCAAATATAAATCATTTTTCATCAATCATAATTAAAAAATAATAAAAGAAACTTTTTTAAAAGTTAATGTAATATTACGTTTTTTAGTAAATTCTTCTTATAATATTTATTATGTGGGTTCTCGTACTAATTAAGATTAAATTATTATTACATTATATTTAATACTATTACTGTTATTAGAGACGACAGTGGAAGGTGAAGGTATGTATTTATTTCATATTAAAATTATAAGTTATATATTACAATTACAGTTACTTTTTTTTATAAGCTATACATTACATTTAATAGTCTTGTAAAGTATTTCAGTAAAAGTACTCAAATACGTATTCTAAATACATTTGAAAAAAGTACTTGGACACACTATTGGAATACTTTTTTGATAGTTACTGTATTTAAAACCAAATACTATTTTTGGCTTACTTTATATACTAACTATTGTTCAACTTCAAACAAAGTATAAAGAATTGCTGCAAAAAATAATAGATTATTATAAACCACTTATATTTTCAATACTTGAAGGTACAGATTACGATTCAATTCTCAGTTGAAAGATCCTTTTTCATTATATCATCTGCATTACAGTCATTGTTTAAAACATTTGGAATGATAATCAAGAAGACAAAAGTGAAGCTTAGAATTATTTTAAAATAGTATATGAAAGTATCAATAAATACATTTTAAAAGTATTTGTATTCGTACTTGAATACTTCTTTTTCTAATTATTCAAATACGTATATTAAATAATTTTTAAAAGTATCTTTTACAAGACTAACAGTT
Source organism: Eriosoma lanigerum (assembly GCA_013282895.1). Lineage (NCBI taxonomy): Eukaryota > Metazoa > Arthropoda > Insecta > Hemiptera > Aphididae > Eriosoma > Eriosoma lanigerum. The sequence goes on from CM023362.1 coordinate 10,282,081, forward strand.
ATAGTTAACTTTTTTATCCCTTTTAACAAACATATAAATACTACTGTTACTAGACTTTCTATACATTAAATAGATAATAACTACATATAATAATTACTAATAATAATAAGTAACTTATAAAATATTTTACATTAAAATATGGATAGTCTTAAGATATTATAGACAATAGACAGAATGGACATAATAAACTAAGATTTAAAGCAGCTTATCGTGTAAACTGTTGATGAAAACCATTTTTAAAACGTGAAATATTTTTGTCTATCTTCAGTTTTTTGTCGAAAAAATATGTATTATAACCACATATTAATAATATTAAAATGTATTTTGTGAAACGAGTGAAAACACGAAATTTAATTTGATGATATAATATCAGAAACTAACCTAATCTGTACTTAAAAAATATTTCAATATTAGATAACTCGATTTTACTTTATAGTTTAACTATAAATAATAACTATAATAACTATATAAAACTGTTATTAGAGACAAAAGTGGAAGGTATGTAATCATTTTAAATTTAGCAGTACAGTACCTTTTACATAAATTGTTTATCCCTTTTAATAACATTATGTTATCGGGCTGATAATAACCATCACTTATAAAAAATTTTTAAAAAAAAAATAAATTAATATTTTTATACTTTTAAAATAAAATTCACCTTAATACATTCAATTGTTGTCAATATCTTAAAATCCTAATGCATTTATCGTATTTATATAAAGAATTTTTATTATCATTGACACCTTGGATGTTATATTTATTTATTTGTTTTTTTTTTTGTATCACGAAATATTGATCACCTAGTATATACAATTTTTAATACTATAAAATAAACACATTTATTATGTATTACGTTATGTACCTACATATAATTTGTATATTTAGAGGATGTCATATACCTATATATTTCGTAATTTTGTCTCAGTCTATCTAAAAGAAAATCGGAATTAAATCAAAATTACAACTACGTAGAACTTAAATTATGATGTATAAATTAATTATGGCTTACAAACAAAATATACTATCAAATTAAAAAAAAAATAAACCTTCTATTATCTGTTATTATCTTCTGGCAAATAACTAGTAGTGTATTTTATTTTTATTTTGTTTAACACATTATAACTTCTTTACCAAATTATAATTCACAAGATGAATATGACATTCCTTTCACTCAAACTCCAAGTTAAACCCAAACATCACAATTTGAATTCTGTGTTACTATGAATTTGCTATATTCTCTGTTAGATACACAGAGACAACATAATTGTAACAAAGGTAGTTGTAATGTCTTAATTATGATTATATTTTTTAATATTCTTTTATTACTCATTAGAGATAGAAATAATTGGTATGTTTTTTGCTGCCCCTAAATATTTGGTGCCCAGGACATATGCCCCCTTTGCCCACCCTCCTAACAAGGCCCTGAACGTTATTAATAATTAGTGTATTAAGTTTTTATTTTTTTAAACTCATCATAATTTTTTTGCCAGACAATAATTCACAAGATGAATATGACACTTTATTCACTCAACCTCCAAGTTAAACCCAAACATCACAATTTTATTTCTGCGTTTCTATAAATTTTCATTATTCTCCGTTAGATAGAGAGAGACAATATAATTGTAACATTGTAAAATATTTAATAATATTACGTTAATTGGTCATTAGAGATGGAAATAGTTGGTATGTATATATTTTATATTGAATTAACAGTTTTACATAATCACATAATAATAAGCAAATTACATATTTCCTTTTTAACGACATGTTATGGCACTTAGATAGTAACAATTAACACATGTTTGTCTTGTTAAACGATGAAGGTAACATGTGTACAAAACACGAAAGTTTCTACGATTTTTTTAAGAAAATAATATATAATATTAAGTTTATTTGTATAAAATATAAATATCAATTATTTATTTGTTTAAAATATGATTTACTTAATACATTTCATAGAATATTATACCATGTCAGTTGAACATGCTTTCGAACATGTATTTTATAAACTAAGTGAGTGATATTTAATTATTTATATAAATCTAATATGGTAGGTACTTAGAAAATCTTGTTCATAAATAAAGAAAAAATAATTTATAATAATTATTTATAATGTGCATGATAAAATTTTTAAGCATTTTGTTGCATGCCAACCCTGATCAATTTGATCCGTATTAGAATAAATAATTTTAACTCAACGATTTAAATAAAATACTAATTTATTCAATTTTAATTAACTCGGAGAAACAAAGTTTATAATAAAATACAATTATCTGACTCGTTCTTATGTAGTCATCTGTGGTGGTGTTCAGTCGCTTCCAGTCGTCTGTCTTGTCCTAATTTCGTACTTGCTTTTATATGACTTTGGGTTTCCTGTTGACCCCTTTTGGTTGTGCCTATTTGTTGATTGTTATTATTTCTTCATCTTGTTATAATTATTAATCCAAACAAATATGATGCCATATGTATTTGCAATTAAGCATTATATCTGTGTTAATAGTTCATAAAAGTTACAATAGTAATTACAATTGCCTATTGTGATTTTTAAATAAACATCATACGATGGATGTTTCGTAAAAAGTTTATAAACAATTTAATATATACAATATAACATAATATGATGTAAGTATGGTGATAAGGTATAGGACCTGGGTCCGTAACAATAGCATATAATCATATTGTAAACCTACATATTCAAGTATATATTCATGTTAGTAATTTTAATTGTTCTTACATACCTACCAAAAGATTTTAACGTTTTGTGTTTTTTTTTAAATAATATACCTTTCTAACTTATTATTATAGTCTTCCTTTTTAACTTTAAACAAATAATATATAATATTATAATTATTATTATTACTAACATGAAAATATACTTGAATATGTAGGTTTACAATATGATTATATGTTATATTTATTTATATCTACTATTGAATTACTATTTTGTTTAAATGGATTGCAGCGAATAACATAAATTGTAAGTTACAGTCCTTATTTTTTTATTAAATCGATATTTTTATAATTATATATACCTAGTAATATTAGTACATTGACAGATCGTATGCACCGCACAATATATTTGTATTTTGCTCTATTGATTTCACTATCATTTTGTGAAATCGACAACTATTCGATTCAGCAGTTAACAAAATGTTCCATTAATATTTTGAAAACACTTCTGTATGGTGCCAACATTAGTTGTAAACTTTATTTTATACACAAACAATAAAATCACAAAATCGATTTAACAAAGTTAGTGTTACATTTTTAGTTTTTACGCAGCAATATATTCGACACATGCTTAATAATGTAGAAATTGGTATGCATTTTAATATTATTATTCATTATTTATAACGAATTACTAAGAATACTTACTAATATTACTAAATAAATAATTGCTAAATAATTACTTAATAATACTAATAACCAACTAAACGTACATAACTGTCAGAGAATTAAAAATTATAAATATCTTCGCTGGTAACTATTTCGTTTACATAAGTGATCCTGCTATGTCATCCTGCAGCTCGCCTGCGAGTCTTTCGATGTAAAGTAACGGTTCTCCAGATCTATACGCAAAAATAATTATTTATATAAAAAAATTATTTCATTATTAATTATATAAAATAAAATACATTTCCCTTACTTTTGTTGCTTTTAGAAATAATAATAGAATAATATTGTTCTGAGCTTGAATGCAATAATAATATACCTCAATAAAAAAGACCTTGCAGATTTAGAAAAAGACAAATGGATAAAAAAAATTCAGCACCATAGTAGATATCATAATGAAATTATATGATCTATAAATAAAACTTCTAGGGCAGGGAACCCCATCCAAATGTCTGGATGGAACAAGTGATTTGTATTGACAAAATATAACTTCTTTTTGTTGAAGACATGAAGAGCGGTAAATTATATCATTTTAAAAATCTGAATCAATATCACGATAAAACTAATGAAACTAACTAACGTACGTAAACCAAACGTACCTAAACTACCTAACCTAACCTAACCTACAATGTAGATTCTTTTATATTATTAATAATTATGTAAATTTGTGTTCTAAATATCATTCTATAAATATCTAGAATATTATTTAAACTTTCGATAAAACAAGGTTTTTTGGTTTTAACTATCAGACTATTAAAAATTATTGTACATATTTTATAATTTTAATATTTTAGATTTCAGTGAATGCATTACTCCAGAGGAATACTGTGAGAATTTACGAACTAGTTAGTATTCCAACGCATTGTAAACTAATTAATCGACATTGTAACTGTAATTACTTTAAAAATTATTATTATCATTATTATTATTTCTTAGATATACAAGATTGGAGTAAGTTATAATTATTACTATTATAATTTTTTTTTTATAAAAAATAACTTGAAGTTAAGAAAAAATTATATCATTATTTTAAAACTTGGTACATAAATAAACCAACTTGTTTTACTATAACTAAATACAAATTAACTTAACTTAATAATTTAACTTGCTATTGCATAGCGTATGTGTTATGTAATATCAATGGTGCCCTATAAATGATAAATCCTAAACGATACTTATAAGACTTATCTAAAAAAAAACATCATATGCTTGTACATAAAATTCAAGTTAATACCGAATACATTTTTATATGATATGTCTTTTAGAGAACAAATATAGTTTTAAAATTCAAAGTGAGTTATTTCTTTTTTTTATAAGCTCTCAATATTTCTAGTTTCTTCTACAAATTATATAAATAAATAGAGAAACTTAAAATTAATATATCCATTTCTACTTATTTTACCAATATGAATATTATTTTATGTTTACATACCTATTTTTAATTTATTGTAAACAGATTTATCAAACGCATGTAAGTATACATATTTTGTAACATATTATTCCTAAGCTATAAGTAATTAATAGTAATTACTATTTAATGTGAATACTTCTTTTTAACCTAAGGAAGCACCATAAATAATAATTTACCTTAAATTAAAATTTAATCTACCATAATCAAAAATATTTTATTAAAAAATATTGTAAACTTACCCCGCTACTTGTTGGATCACAGTGCAATTGCAGTACTTGATAACCCATGTGGGCGTCACTGAGCGAAGGGCATAATATAATAATAATTTGAAAACGTATAATAATATTAAAAATGTATTATTTTATTCCCTTAAGGGTAATTACAATTAACTCATTTTATAGAATAGTTTTGTTGATTTTTTTTATTAAACTGATTTTATGGAATAAAATGTATTCATCAGTAAATAATGTAGTTTTAAAGTTATGAAATAAAGTTAAATATAAATGGCCTAAACAGTTTAACCTAATTTTTAATATACGATCGTATCACTTCTTAATCAAATATTTTAATAATAATTAATGAAATAAATTTGTTAATATTTTTATAAATTCTAATATTGTTTTATTCATTAAGTACTTGACAGGAAATATAGCAAAATTGGTACGTATTTTATTCTTTTAGTGGAAGTTAATTCCTATTTAGGTATATTGTAATTTCAAAACAACAAACCTTAATTTTCCATTTGAATTACAAAACACAATTTCATGTAAATATGATTTGATTAATGATATTTACATGAATCACTAAACATGATCTTATACTAAAAGAAACTTTCAAGTCATAATTATGTATATTATTGAAGAAAAAGACACAAGTAAACTAAGTGAAAATAGCATGTAATTATCCACAATTTAAATACGTTTTATATTTGTTCACTTTTTTATAAGCAACCTAATACGTACGTAGGTATATCATGCGATTTTAATAGAAAAACTGCCTCATTTCTATTTAAATAGTAATTGTATATCGCCACAGTACACCGAATATAGTTCATTAACAATTCAAAGGATTTGAAATATATAGTATTCAAACATAAATAAAATTTTAAGTATTATTGTTAAAAACAAGGATAAGAAAAAAAATTACAATTTGAAAATTGTACTTAAAAATATGTACTTAATATGTATTTTAATAGTATATTATTTTTTTTTTTTTTTTTTATGATTAGCTCAAAAACTTTCTAGTAAGTTCAAATTTTCAAAATTATTAATTCAAATAAGTCTTTGAGATAATAATATTAATAGATACTTATATATATATTCTTGGCAATATGATTATATAAGGAATTTTATCATTTTTTTTTAAATAGATACTCGAACTAAGTGTAAGTTTTAATTAAATATGATCTTAAATAACCCTATACCTATTAATTAAATTATAAATTAGAATATAATTAATTTTGTTAATCATATAATATATTATATATTTATTTCTCGAATAAACATACCTACTTTTTTTATGAAATTCAACTATTTTATGAATTTAAAAAATTTGTAATCTTCAAAACAACTCTTCAAGGACAGCATGATTATGTAATATCTCAGTTTTAAAAGTTTATCGTTGATTACATTCTTGTTTAATTGTGTTGGAGTTCGAATGTAAGACATTAATTTAAAGAACAAATAAGATCTAAATAAGACACATTTGACAAAACATTGACAGGCATTATGACATCGAGTATTTATAAGGACAAGTGAGGTCCGTAGGATTACCAATTATTCCAATACTTTTATCGAAATATAATTATTACGATTCATACAAATTACGTTGAATAACATTTCTTTGAGATGATCTTTTACTTCATTCATTTATAATGTACATGCAAAATTTATTTTATTCTGATTTTGTCATTAAATCGGAATTTTGTACTACACTCACTTCATATTTATATATATATGAATATATATATGATCATTACTAAATAATTAATTGACTCTTTACACTAGGTTTATGTTTAATCTTATGTTCATCTTATCCAATTATGTTATATTTATCTACATCCAACGTAATAAATTCTATAAATTCCTTTCGTCTTTCAATCATTATATATTTTTAATCCAATGTAAAGAAAACACTAATTATTATTGATTCTTGATTAAATCTACTTCATACGACTCGTCCACGTCCACTCTAACGGATGCGTAACTGAATACCGGGATATGGTCAAATATGTGTAGTCGATATTCAAATTTGGATATATTTTCAATTAATCCCTAATTTTATTGACTTCTTTTTTATCGTTATAACTAAGCATGATTTAATTGTGAAAACTAATATTTAAGTAATGTATATATATACCTACATATTTACTGTCACGTTACCTTATATTTGTAAATGTTGAGACAAATAATTGATTATTTATTTTAAAAATTAGTATAGATCATAAATTAAAATTTATTTTTAAAATTACTACACAATAATACATATTTTAGAATGTTAAAAATACTAAATGTTTATCTTTGTAGTTATTAATATTTTATTGGTTTTCAATAGATTTAAATGAGAAGAGTAAGTATCAATAATAGATAGTGATTGATTTAACAGACGGAGTATATTATAAATTATAATATTATTTAAAGCTAAAACTTATTACAAAGTTGTGAAAACAATTATTTTTCTCCTTAATGTATATTTTTCAACCTATCAATATAATATACATATCTCTTAGCTATACTTTTTGTTACATCAACAAATTAATTATTTTTCATATGAATATAATTATTATAACTTGTTTTACGCATTTATTTGAAGACTGTAAAAATTTAATGAAACATTAAATTTAAGTTACTTTATTAACTGTTTTAAACACTCTAAGTAGTTTTTTTTAATATAAACTATTATTTTATTCCTTAATATAAATATAGGTTTTTAAAATTACAATAGTAATAAAACTAATAATATATTATGTTTTATAATTATCTTATTTTAGTAATATTACGTTTACTCTGATATTGTTTCTTTACAACGTTGATACATAAATTCGCTCAAAATTATTATAATCTATCTTTTAATAGGTATTTTTCTCTTTTACATCACCGGTAAAATTTGGTTTCTAAATTTACTCGTACTTATTAGAATATTCAAAATAGTATTCTTTCGGCTAGAAATTATTGTTCTTTAACCTAAGCAAGGTATTAACATTCTTTTGATTACAATTTTTGTTTAACTCGTTTATTATTTACCTCGATTTTTTTTTTAATTTTACAAAATTCTTTCATGAAAAGAAGAAAAACTACCAAATTAATGACCGAAAAATGGCAAAATTCTCGGAAACATTAAATATTAAATACTTTTTTAAATATTGTTTTCATATTCCTGCATGTTTCTTTCTAATGTAACGTAATCACAAACTTATAGAGCAGATCCACTTCATATTTGCGTCATTCTTATGCCTTTTTTCTTTCAATCATTATCTATTTTCAATCAATCTCTGTTATTTTATCCAACTTAATTTTCATTATCATTAATCATCGCGTCATAATAGTTACATTATTTTCGTATATATAAATTTACTTTTTTCTGTGTCTTTACTTCATTTTTGTAATTTGTAAATATTGAGACTAATTAATTATTGTTTCAAATAAATTGTAATGATCAAAAATTAAATTCATTTCTTAAATAACTATACAATAATATATTTTATGATGCGTAACAAAAATAGCAAATAAGAACTTATGTATAATTATTTTTATAGATTCAAATGGTAATAGTAAGTATTAATCTTAGACTATTAAGTGTGTCTTGATTTCTAAATATAACCATTAGGGTTCGAACTTTTTTTCTACAATGTTCCAACCGCCTTTAAACATACTATACCAATATTATACCACAGATATAATATGGCATTGCTCATAATATCGATCCCAGACTGTTCTTGGAATATTAAAAGACTCATAAGCTAATTTTATTTATTTAATGCAATATTTTAAATTCTAACTTCCTTTCCATTTTTGCAATATAAAAAAACGATTAAGCGGTTAATGATATTTGATTATTTGAAATATAATTATGTTTTAATTAAAATTTCTTCATACAAAAATTTATTTTGTGATACATTTATTTAGGATCTTTCAAAAAAATACTTAGTTTTGGTAGTTCATCAAATAAATGTAAGTTTCAAATATTACACTTATAAACTTGTACAAGTTAACAAATACATGTACCAATAAAACTAGTTTTCTTTTTTTAAGAATTAGTTTATAAAATGTCAAACTCTCAAAAATACTCATACATTAAAATTTTATAATAAGTATTTAAGCTCTATATTAATCATACACGTTATAATTTCTGTTCTCAGTATGATTTTAAGCTTTTATATAATTTGACAGACAAAAACAACTAATCGTGCACTGATATTATCTTAATTATACGTGACGTAACTTCCACAAATAAATAGGCGGATGCAATACTTGATCTTGGGGGAGGGGGGTAGAATTAATATCCTTGCCTGCAGCCTACAAGTGGTGTTAGTAAAAGGGCACATAATAAATTTTAAATTTAATTTTTTTCTCTCAATTAGGCCTATTATGAAATTAGTTCAATATTTTTTTTCTTTTATAAAGAATATTAGATAAATAATTAAACAGTAAATATAAATTAAATGTAAATTTAAAGTATTAAAAATGATCATTGTATTATCAATACAATTTATACTCGTAATAGAATCGGAACTTTAAAATAATAACATTAATGTTAAGGCAATTAAAAAATATGTCTGCTACGTATAGCAAAACTACACAAAAATGTATATATATATATATACATAAAAACACAAAAAATATTTATTTTAATTTTATTATACATATCCAACCATAAATAGATTATGTGTGATTATGAATACTTTATAATAGTTATTAATAATTATATCAAATTTCTATATAAACCATAACCTAACCAAGTAGATACAATTTGCACTCAAAAGCCTTTGTAAGCACGCTATTTGTACTAATAAGTCCATTATTACTACCCGAAAAAGTGTCGTCAGAAATAAAATAAAAATATCATAATTTTCAATTTTACTAAAAATATTCAAATTTTGAAAGCTCATAAAAATTTTGTATAAAAATATTTTTTATAATATTTTGAAAATTGATTAAATATTATATATGTAGACTTTTATAACTTTTAAAATGCCTATGAGCAAAACCTATTTAGTTATCACTAAATAATAAAAACCGGTAGATCGATTTCGGAAGTTCCTACCTCTTCCCTTCGGCCCTCAAAAAAATTTTATCGATCATTAATCTATAATAATTAATCGTAATTAGTGGTTTGTTATAATTAAGATTTGAATGCAACGGTATCGCCTTAGAAAATACGACTCTGAGCAATACTTAATAAAATACAATATGTTATACTGTCTACTGATAAGCAGTTCCAAAAGTTTACTACGTGTGTAAACTAAATTTGAAAATACTCAAAAAATTTTCAAGTACCTACGTTCAAAATTGCATTAGTAATCATGAAAAGTCTAAAATTAATTTCATCAAAATAGTAACTTCCGTGAACTTTGCGATTTTCTATTGTTTTTTAGTAGCTTTTCTTCTCCCAAGGAAATCCTTATTCGAAAAATAAGCTAGATAAAGTATCTACCAACTAGATGCGATTTGGTACGAAATGCATAGTACATAACTTATTTGTGGTAGTCTGGTAATCGAACCATAATTTCTACCCAATATGGTGTCTTCAGAATAAAAAACATATATGTAAAACCAATATGTAGATTCTTTGCTTCTCTCAAAATCTATAACTATATAAAAGTAATTGTCGGTTAGATTACAAAAGTATATAGAAAGTAAAATGCGTCCATTAAAACAAGCAAAATGACTTTTAAATTAACAGACTTGTCCGATTTATGTATAAACAAATACGAATTATTATGTCGATTATACTTTTGTTACTTCAAAATGGGTTGGATAAATTGTGTTTTAGACGAAATATGCATAAAACATAACTGTGTGATACCTACATATATATAACTGTATAAATAGACTATACACATTATGTGATTGTTTATAATATAAAAATATTTTAAAATTCCATTTATTTATACTTATTATTTACCATCACCATAACCTACATATTGTAGCTATAAAATATATTTATACACAAAATATTATATAAATGTAGCCCAAAAGGATACACCTAATCGTAAGTATTTTTTGCATATTTATATACATTTGCATATCAACGATATGACGTATTTTAAAATTCAACGATCATCAAATTCCAAGATAATCTGGAAAAAACTGGAAGTTCGATTTTGGACGTTCCTCATTCGTCCCTATGGTCCTTGATATAATGAGTGATTTATTATAATTAAGATTTGAATGCAATTATATTTAATAGGAAAATACGATTATTAACGAAACTCAATTTTGCCGTTTTCCGTCATTTTTTGGAAGTTTTTATTTTCTAAACTATTTAAACTATTGAGAAATTCAAAATTGAGTTAAATAAAGCTCCAACGAGATACAATTTTTTATGGAAAGCATAGCTTAGTTGTGTCCGAAAATTTTTTATACACAAAAAAGTGTTCCAAAACAATGCAAATATTCTATATTATTCTGATTTAACTAATATTCTAGTATATGAAGATGACAAAAAATAATTAGCATTTTTTCATAAAACATCTAAGTACATTATATTTTTGTTTTTAATGAATTTTTTTTTTCAGTAACAGAAAAAAAACTTAATCGTTCTGGTATGCATTGTAATCATAATAAAACGTTCCTTATTATTTTTTATAAATAATATCTCGGTGGACCGGTAGAATAATACATAGGAAATGTGTTGAAAAATAAGATATGAATGTTACTCACCAATTATATTTTATTATAAAATAAAATTTGATAGAAATTCTATAAATAATTTAGCTATATTTACGTTTAAATAGTAAAATTAAAAACATGAATCTGTAAAATATTGATATCTCATTGGGCCAAATTTACCCAATATATATATATATAAATAATATATATATATATATATCTCAATTTCCAATATTACTAGATATCAATAGTTTTAAATTTCCAACAAATTTAATAAAATAAACAAAAATCTTAAACTTTTACTATTTTTTGGGGTTTATTTATAAATATATACATATATATTTTATGTTTTAGAATTTAAAAATGATATATTGTACAATTTCTACTTTTTTAACTTACAACTTGTAAATACTTTTGCACAAATCAATCTTTTTAATAATGGACTTTTGTGATAATTTGTCATAAAATGCATACTAGGATTTCAATTATGTAAAGTCAATATTTTATATTGATAAGCCTATCTCAAAGTTTAAAACGAGTATAAATTATCTATGAGAATATACAATCAAATTTCATATTCATACATTCAAAATTGCTTTAATTATCATGTACAATGTATAAGTTTCATCAAAATTACGATTTCCGTAAATTTTACCGTTTTCAGTCATTTTTTGAAAGTTTTTATTTTCTAAATAAAAAATATTTGAAAAATTCAAAATTGGGTTAAATAAAGTTCAAACGAGATATAATTTTCTATCGAAAGCATAGCTTTGTTTGTAGTAGTCGGAATATTATTTCTACACAAAAAGTGTCCTTAATTAAGATAATACAAATATTCTATATTATTCTGATTATCCTATTATTCTAGTATATAACTATTACATAAAACAATTAGCATTTTTTCATAAAACATCCAAATAAATTATGTTTTTGTTTTTAATTAATATGTTTAATACAGTAACAGAAATAAAACTTGATCGTTCTGGTACGTATTGTAATTATAATATTATTTGTAGCTTATTATTTTTTACATGGCAAGACAAAGAATCAGGCTGGATTGACCTGGCGAGTTACCGAGAAAATCTCGGTTGGCTGGTAAAAAAATACATAGAAAATGGGTTGGAAAATAAGTTATGAATGTTACACCCCAATTATGTTGTATTTCAAAATAAAATGTGATAGAAATACTGTTAATAATTTAGCTATATATACGTTTAAAAGATAAAATTATAAAACATGGACGGGTAAAATATTTATATCTCGGTTGGCCAAATTTAGCCAATTTGGTTCTGCTAAGAATAAATATATATATATCAATTAACAATATTACTAAATATCAATATACACTTTAAAAAAGCCTTAAGCTTTTACTACTTCTTGTAGTATGCTTATAAATTTATACACACTTATTTTATGTTTTAGACTTAAAAAATTATAAATTGCATAGTCTATGTATTTTTATCTTACAACTTGTAAATACTTCTGCACAAATCCATTTTTTTAATAATGGACTTTTGTGATAATTTGTCATAAAGTGCATACTAGGATTTCAATTTTGTATGGTAATTTCATAATTTCATAATTTCATTTTGAATTGTGGGAGAGAACAGAAAAAGAAATTAACACGATTTAATATTATCAATATTATGATGTAGATATAAATTGTTAATAAAAAAAGATATTCAGAATATCGCACTCCCGATTAAAAAGTGAAACAAATGAAAAAATGTGATTTTTCAATAAAGTTAATTGAAAACTTATTGTAGCAGTAAAATGTTACATTACGAAAGTGACACTTACACCATCTCTTAGTGAAAAATAGGAATTGACTTTTAACGTTTCTGTACAATACAAATATGATAAATTTACGATATGATGATTAACGTATGGTATGATAAGATGGAAAATGACATATTTTCAGTTGTGTCACTTTTGATCGGAAGTGCGATATCATAAATAATAGAAAATAATACATAATATTATATTGATTAGGTTTATATGTACTAAATAAAAAATATATTTTTTAATTTATTACCAAGAGGGATTTATAAACTATTATGGTAAATAATTTTTATCTGTATTACGTTATATCAACACTCAATTTTACTCATCGATGATATATAATATAATAATATAATTAATTATGAATGTTTTATAGTCTAAAGTATTATTATTCTGTTGTTAGGCTGTATTTATAACATAGTTAATGTCAAATATATTTTTTTTTAAAACATAACTACACAAATACATATAATATTGTTATGCATGTTCAAAAATTGTTTTTTAAATGTTTTCTAGTGATCCTACTTTAAATTTACAATAGACAAGGTTAAGATTCCTAATTTTATTAAAAAACAATTAAATGAGAGTACCAAAATTTGACCCGCATGAAATCATTTACAGCAATATTTCCAATGGAAACTGAGGACCAAAATTTAACAATTTTATTAATAATGAAATTCCTGAACTGAATTTATAAGATAATTATCGAAATTATTTCTGTTCAAAACAGTCATTTTAGTTTAAACTATATTTTTGAATGTGATTTTTCACCTGTAATCTAAAGAAATGTCTTTAGTATGCATTTTTAATGTACCTAATTTTAATTTTTATTAATGATTGCTAAACAAACGATATTTTTTTAATATTAACAAAATTTACATTTTGAAGAAAAAAAGAATGGAGAAATGGATGGTCAATATAGTTTATAAAATAAACTAATTATTCTTTCGTAATTGTACTGTATTGATATCGATAAACACGGTTAAAAATACATTAAATAGACAAGTGCCTAATACCTATTTGATCATTTTAATTAAAATTATTTTAATTAGTATGACATTATAAAAGATTGACTAGTTGTATCATATCACAATATGTATATGACAGTTACCTACCATAAAAACACAATATGTATTAATAGCATAATACATTATTTACATTAAAATTCACCATAACAAAAATATATACTGTTACTATCAATAAAAATATTATGTTAATAATTCAAATATTAGGTAGTAAATTATTTCATAATAGTTCGTTTTTATTGCTATTCCTCTGATTGTATACCAAATTCTAAATAATATATATTAAACCAGAAATAAATTATAATTATATAACGACAATTCGTTAATTATTTTTTATTGTTATATATTTTATTATTATGGATAAAGTTAATGATTAAACAATTAGGGTGAAATTGAATAATTGAAGTTTAAACACTCAGATAATCGTATAACAAAATTCGTTTTAAATTTTAATACCGTTAGTGATTTTTATATAATTATTATTAATATACATTATGATAATTAAATGTTTTAATAACTTACATTTTTTTTATTAATTTAGAGGACATAATAGAATATCGTAAATATTTTATTCTTATTGAGTTATTTCAATATTTTATTACAAAGAAATAAGGAAATATTATATTATACTTAAAAATAATTTATATATTTAAAAATAAACCATTTAAGAATTATAAAAATGTAAAAACATTTTTATTTATTTGTACAATTATAACAGAGATTTCTACAACCACTAATATCTAAATATTTATTATTTTTTATAAATAAAAACACATATCAATAATATTATTAATGTATTTTTTTTTTTTATAATATTTCACTTCACTATGATAATTAGTTATTTTCAAAAATAAGCATGTGAGCTAATATTGGTTGATATTGATGCACGATTAGCTTTGATTTCACTATTTTCAAAACAATATATATACAGATTTTAGATCATGAGCGAAGCGAGGAATGAATCAGTATTGGAATGATTTTTTTTCTTTTATGACTTTTATTCTCTTTCGAAGAAGAAGAGCTACCAAAAATACACAAAAATACGTCATTAACTGTGGTCCGGTGATGTTACTAGAGACGTTAGCAGTATGCAGAACTTAAGTTTGAGGCCCTCAATAATAATAATACAGATTTCACTGATATTAATTTCATTAGCAACAGTATGATATTAATGTCAGTTAACAAATTCATCAACTAATTTATTATTAAATAAGGCTACCATAAACGGAAAATGGATGTGCTGAGGAATCAACTATAAACGCACAGAAAACCAAACATCGTCATATAAAAACTCAGGGTTAGATAGGTAGGTAGTTAAAAATGATGTCAAAACATTAGGAGGTAAATTCGATTGGGAGAATTTCGTGTCAAGGATATAATGGTCATAACTCATAAGTCATAACATATCAACCAGATAGGTATTATATAATAAAACATAGTTATTATTTAATCATGTTTTGGTAAACTAATATAATATCAAAATAATTATACATAGTACATGTATATATATATATATATTTAAATTCATATTTTGTATTTAATAGTAAATCTAGAAAAAAAACTTGAACATAATTATATTATATTTTTATTATGTTTTATCATGATTTCTCTATAGTTTGACAAAAAATATGTTTTAATAAATATAATTCAACTACGTATATTTTTGAGTAATGATATTAAATAATATATAAATATTTTAAATCTTAACTATAATTATTATACTAATTATAGCAACTATTTTATTATTTTATTATCTAACGAATATCTCATATATGAGGTTACCTAATTATACCCATTTTTGGAAGTTCAATAATTCGATATTAAGTTGACGTGATAAAAAGAATTTATTCAACTTGCCTAATATATTTTTCAAAGCACGTAGCTAAAGTTTTACTACCAATGAAATTCATGAGACATTTTGCTATTAAATAATACAATACATAAGAGACTTTATTACTGACATTTACATTTAACAATTTTAATATTATAGATAAACAAGAAGTACTTAGTGGTAAGTACCTTTTTTATGTATAATAATATTAAAGTAGTATTCTATTTGTATAAATTAGCATAAAATATTAATACATAGTAGAAGCAGATTGTAGATTGTTGATTTATTATTCTTCAATTATCTATAAAGTTAAATAAAGTTATTGCTTTTGAAATTAGTACGTACCTATTACCAATATAACAGTTCTTAAGCTTTCTTAAATCACTCATATATAAAAAAAAACAAATGTTAAGTTAAGTACCTACTTAAAAACAAATAAGACCAACTTTATAGAAACCTGAATACCTACCTCTAATACGGAATACTTAAATCTAGTGAACCATAGATAACTGGTTAGAATATCCAGTGTTGTGCATTATCTAAATGAAATTATCTAAATAATTTATCTAGATAAAATACAGTTATCTTTTTGTCTTATCTAGATAAATAAATAGGCTATCTGAGAATAATCATCTAGATAATTATTCAATCAATGATTTAAAAAATTTTGACACAAAATTATTTTAAACCGCGCTCTCTAAACACTATTTATAGTCTTAAATGGAGCATCAGATAATTTATAATTAATAATAATAATATTTACAAAATAATCATAATAATAACAACTATGGTTTATGCCAAGTGCGAACGTTGAATCTACTATATTAAATATTAGTTATCTGTTTTTTTATCTAGATAAAATTGGTTATCTTTTATTTCATTTAGATAAATTTAAATTCAATTATCTGTTATCTTATCTAGATAAATTATAGGTTATCTTTTTACAACACTGGGAATATCTACTGTTTATAATAATATACACTCACTAATAGTATTTACAATACATTGTCATTTTCCTTTATAGATTTTGATTGTAAGTAATTCTTTTTAAATATATAAAAAAATACCAACATTATAATTTAAAAATATTTGAAAAAATAAATTTAATTATTTGTTATAGCATTAGAAATTATTATCATATTTTTGTTTTCTTCTTGACTTTTATAAGAAACACACAACACTACCTATTTATAATTCATAGAAAGCTACTATGAATCAACGTAAGCACAATAAAAAAAAAAAAGGTACCCAACTGGATGTCTAACCTACCTTACTTTGACGGTCTACTTAATTGAATTATGAAATTATATTTTTATTCTATGAATTATCACAAATTATAAATGTTCATCATAATATGATAATAACCCGTAAACTAACCGATTATGAAAATAATGATTATCTAATTCGCATAACACAGTTTGTATTTTTTTCTTTTTTTTAAATAAAAATAACCATTTTATTCTGATCGAGTTATAATAAACGATACGAAAAGTTTTGTTATATAATTTATATATTAGTAATAATTATTCATATTTAATTCATTATGAATTATCATGTATATAAAATAAGGATACAATATTTTTTAGTTACGCGGTGAAAAACATAATAATATGAATAAACGTTATATGTATACAAAATAACATATTTAACATTTGTATTATAATAATTTGATTATTTTGTAAAATCATAGAAATAATCTTATTATAATTTATCAAAATATTTTTTATAGTTTATAATATAAATACAATTTTTAATTCAATATTAGAGTTTTGACTTATATAAACCATGGTTATTGTCATTATTAAAACAATAATATTTATAAAAAACAATAATCATAATGTACCTACCTATTTATTATTTATTTATAGTCAAACAATTAAGATATGACGGTATGCATGTAGTTATTACAGAATTATAAACATAGCAATATTATATTTCATTTAATATTATATTGTATTTAACATATTTATACAAATTCTTAAAATATAATATTATGTGAATGAAGAACAATTACATATGTATGGTTTTAATTTATTCATTTCTACGTAACTGTATGATTTATTTGTTCCTTTATAAAACTAGAATGCATAAGTAAGTTTATGACTCAATAACTATAATGATTAATTGCAAACACGATACGATTTAATAAAATTTCTAAATCAAACTCATTTTATTCTGAAATATTAAATTATTAACGAAGTTTTTTATAAGGTCATTTAATAAGTTCTTAAAAAATGTACAAAAAAAAATTTCAAATTAATTTTCTATTAATTTTAATAAATATTTCGTTTATACACCTCTATGTTTAATATGCTAGAACTGATCATAGAAACTAGTGTTCTGGGGATGATTCCACTCTTACTCTAAATCATCAAAGATCATTACTAGAGAGCATAAATAGATAGTGTCCAAATCATAATGCGCTTAATACGCCCAAATTCATGCTAAACTCAATAATAAACTATGTCTACTTATGATGATACAAATTTAAACAACAATAAATTTATAGTTGGTTATATATAAAGTTAGTTAATTTCATAATATTATTATGATAACATTCATAGTTGAAGCAATTATGCATGTGACATAACTGTAAATAAAACTTAGAATTTAATTTTTGTAATCTATTAGTTCTTTTGTTTTTTTATATGTATACACCCAAAATTGTTCACATATTTTAAATAAAAATTTTCTTTTAGAAGAAATTAAAGTATTTAACGGTAAGTACAGTAAAACCTTTTTACATAGGACCTACTATAAAACGAATATGTAAATATATAACTTAAAATGTCAAAAATGTTTCAAATACACAAGGGGTCAGTTGTATAATAAATATAATGACCACTATAAAACAGAACCTTCATTTATCGAAAACCGATACATTTAAATATTTTATTTTTATTTTATTAAAATATAGGTACATTTAGATTCTTAATTGAATATTATGATATTAATTGTTGTCTTTTTAAAAGTTAAAAAATACTTTTACGGGAAATAATCATTATCCGACAACAACATGTTGGTTATGCTTTCAGGAGATACTTATACTGCATATACTTGGTACTTATTTTATATCATTTTTCGAAATTCTCAAAACTGTCTCCTTAGCACATAAAAAAGTACAAAAAAACGGCAAAATTACGATTGTCGTGAATTTGATTTTTACTATTTTTGGATAATTAATGCAGGGATATTGGGATATTTAGGGATATGTTATTTTTTTTTAGTGTAGGTAGTTTACATACTAGTACGTGGTAAAATTTTGGAACGGGTTATATCAGTATGATAATTTGTATATCTAAGTTTGGCTCAGATTCGTATTTTCGAATGCAATATCATTCAAATCGGAACTATAATAAATTACTAATTTCGCAGAGGATCGAAGAGACGATGGAAGAATATCAGGAATGGATCTTTTACTTTTCCGTATAATATGCAATTTATCCAAATTGTTATATAACTTTAAAATTACATTAATAGAGAAAAAATTTGATCACTTTAAATAATTGGATAAACTTAATTATATGTATATAACATAATAAAAATATATTAATATATTTAACAGTAAATACGTTTGTCTCTAGTATTATACAAGATATTAAATCTTGTGTCTAAATCAATTCGTTCTAGTTGTATTAATGTAAACTATAATAAATAATAATATGATTACCATAAAACTCAATGAATTGGTTACAACATTATTAATATGCACTACAACTAATATTTAAATATCTTACATTTTTAACTTAATTATATTTTATAATTTAGTGATCAAAACATATTTTAATGGTAAATATTTTATTCTTAATTGGTTATTTTAAAAGTTCTACAGTTTTATATGAGTTCTATAAAATTATATATATGTTAGACAATTTTTATTTAAACATAAACGAGTTATAATTAAGACGTAGTATATCTTTATTATATATCGATTTATTATCTCGGTTTTGCTTGATAAATAATGATTAAATATACAGTTTTATTATAAACAAATATTATAATATAATATAATATATTTCTACATAAATTGTCCATGATAATTTTTAAAATATTTAGCTTACAATTGGTTATATTTTGATAAATAATGATTATCGAAATTGATGTAAATATTTTTTATAAATAATTTTTTTAAAGGATATGCTTTTCCCAACCATAAAATAGAAATAATGCATCATGTATTTGACCCGTCTTATATGACATATAGTAAGCAAACATTATATTATTTTTAATATTA
This sequence comes from Eriosoma lanigerum, assembly GCA_013282895.1. Lineage (NCBI taxonomy): Eukaryota > Metazoa > Arthropoda > Insecta > Hemiptera > Aphididae > Eriosoma > Eriosoma lanigerum. The sequence continues at coordinate 10,302,587 of CM023362.1, forward strand.
ATGTAATAAATAAAAATTATGCAATTAATGATATTAGATGTATAAATTATTATATCAGTAACAAGATTATACTTTATCTGTGATTTTTGTAGACTTTTAATTAACAAATTTAGGGATCTGCAAATATGAATCATAGAAATATTTTGTACCCCATGTAAAATGATTTTATTTAATGATAATTTATCAACAAAACGAAATTACTGTAATTTATTCATAATCTTAATTTACAATAATTATGCGAGTATTATTCTATATTTTTACTCTAGCATTTTTATATTTTTTAATTTTAAATTAATTAGATAAAAATTACCAGACAGGTATGTTAATTTCAAATTCATTATAAATTTACTATCACAAATGTATATTTTAAAATCTTGATACCAATTTAAATATAAAGCAACTAGTCCTTTTTTTTATACAATATAACAAACTTGAAATATTTTCAATATTTAGACTCGATTTCTAGATTATTTCCGTGCATTATGATGTAAAAAATCAAATGGGAAGGACGATTATGGAATAGAAAATACGTTTCTGATCGTAACTCAATTTGATACAATATATTATCTTGATAAGTCGTTCCATTATTTTACCACGTATATAAACTACCTATGAGAAAACTCAGAAAAATTTTCAAGTCCCTACCATTAAATCTCAATAAGTAATTACGAAATAAAAACAATTTAAATAACAGAAACCCTATGATTGCGATTATATATTGATTCACTCAGAATCTAAAATTAAGAAATAAGGTTAGGTTGTTGTTAAGATTTTTCACATACCTATTACAATTATGAGAAAAATGTATTTTATTAAAAAGTTTTTTACAACATTATCAAATGTATAATACAATTAAATCTACAATCATAATAGTTAATACTTTATTTTGTTTTATTAAGGTGATTTTACTCCTTAGACTTCTCAACTTACTTTCTGAAAATTTTAAACAAATATTTAATTGTAATATTATGATAACTGAACCTCGCTCTGAAATTTATCAATATTTGTTTCTTAAAAAAAGAAAAAATGTCAATAATTTTTAAGCGAAATTTAATATTAGGTGAAATAAAAGTATATGCTGATCGTAAGTATTTAATATACACTATACTTTATTTTTAATATTGAAATCAATATAATATATTAAATATATTATATATCGTTTGTGCAAAAGAGCATCACACGATAATACCGTTGACCGTTTTCCTGCTGTACTTGCCCATTGTATAAAATAATACCGTCTATATTAAAATTCATATCTCATTATTATTATTATTAATTAAATTGTAAGGTGCCTTGTAAGTGCAATAATCATTTTAAAAATATTCTAGATTTTATTATGTAGGTAATTGTAATTCTCTGTTCATTATAACAATGGTTTTGCTCTATTTCTTGTAATGAAAAATATTATAAACACAGCATTACAGCAAAACGTAATAATGTGTTATCCAGAACTTTCGTGCTTACATACACTTGAATCTCTTCCAGTATTTTTAAGAAACAATTAATATACACTACCAAATATGCAAATATTAATTATTATATTATATTATTTTATAAAAATAAGCAAATAAGTTGCTGATGTAATCGCCGTACATTATAGTTTTATCCTATTTCTGTTTCTTCATTATTCCCTAGTATTGTTCTTTATTTGTAAATTATTAAACTCACTGTTCCTCCATATTGCATACATACTTAAAAAATATATATAATAAAAAAAAATAATTAAATATATATACAGTGATGTATTGGAGCGTATACGGGAGTATACGGCGTATACTCATAACAATATTTGTATAAAAATAATAATTTTATAAGTATACGGTAGGTATACGGCCATAATATTTTATAATTTATAAATTTGTTGTACACTTAATGACAATAAATGTAAATAATTTTAATATTAAGTGTATTTTATTAATGAAAATAAATGTATAAGGTATTATGTTTCTATTAGTTAATTCATAAATTATACCTCTACGACTTAAAATTAATAAAATTTAAAACGAAAAATATTTTTATTTTATAAAGTGTAGAGTTTTAATTATAATTTATTTATTGTTATTAATATAATTATTAAGGATAAAAACTAATTATTTGACTATAAAAAAAAAAAAAATTAATATCATAATAATCATTTCAAGTAATTTTTTTCTTTTTTAATGTAATTTTAAGAAAAATATGGCGTACACTCAAGACATTATTTACCAAAATATCCCTGTATTTATATATATATTTTTATATATACCTAATACATTTTATAACAATTTAGACATAATTTGGTTTTGTAAAGTGATTATTAGTAATATAATTATATCAATTAAATGCATTTAGGTAATCGAAAACGAAGATTTTACCTTTATTATATTGAAATAAATGATATAGAATATAGTGAGTAAATCAATAATAATTTATAAATTATAACTTATATTTTATTTCAAAAGATAAGTATTTGTTAAATAGCGTTCATGAAATAGTAACGTATACAATTATAGAGCTAACATTTGGGTGTAGCTCATTCGCGCATAAATTAATTCATATAATGTATTATTTTCGACACAATATACTAATGTGAGACAATATGACTAGAATATATATTTTAAACATAATATTTTTACAATTATTATTATGAAATATAATAGAAGAAAAACAAGATACGGGTATGTTATATTCTAAACTAATATTTGATATCAACCTAATGATGAAACGAATGTTGGCAATTAGATTTATTAACTCAATGAATGTATTTAATTATTTGATGTCATCAATATTAAATAAAAAATAATTACCAAAACGTTAATAGTAGGTAAGGTTTAATCTATTATCGAGTATACTGCTAGTTTGTACACTTTAACTATTATTAATTTACTCTCATATTTTTGAATATAACTATAAATAATTCCTAAACAATTATTTAAATAGCTTTTTTCTTATTATCAAAGAAGTTATTATAATAGGTTTGAAAACATATTCTAATATTAATAGAACAAAAAAATAAATTTTTTATACAGGAATTAAAAGGTATATCGTTTTTACCTTGGACTTTTTAAAATTTGAAATGTTTATTCCAACAGTTCAGTAAAGATTATAAATGTATCTACTCATTTTCGTCAATCTTTATACATGCTTTTAAATATCCAATCTGATCCTTATACTTATTGCCGTTATATTTCAATAGATAAATAACTTTATCTGAGATGATATAATGATATATCCTAGCTTGTTATTGTATGTTGTCGACATTGTTAATTTTTTATGTTAATTATGGTTTGTATCGTAAAAAAATATATTCCTAGATAAACCTAAATATAGTGGTGTATCTGATATATTACGTATTTTGTCTTGCTAAGGGGCTATTCGTTTTTTTAAAAATTAAGTTGCCCTTATATTAGAAATTCAATATAATAAAATAATTGAATGCAATCTATTGTATTAATAAATCAAATGCATGAAGTTGAAAATCTAACCTTTAATTTTTCATGCGTTTTACTTAAATAAGCCTCTAATTCATTATGCAGTCATTCAGTCAAAATCATGCATATTATCTTTTAATATTATTAAATACCCGATATTTTTCTTCATTTCTAATTAAAAATATTTTTTAGGTATAATAATTATTAGAAGAAGAAGTTAGTGTTTTAAACTTATTATATGTTATACGTTTTCGATTGATAATAATTAAAACATAAAATCTACATATATAAAAGAATATAAATTATTAATTAAAATTTTAATTGTATCCTGGCGTGCCTATCATTTAGTATTATAGATCTTATAGTTTTATACGTTATAATTGTTAAAAACTAATGTTTATTTTATTGATACAGAACCCAATCAAGATTTCCCACAACCAGACATCAATTTATTAATTACAGATCCGTACTATATTTACGGTGAGAAAATGAACAATAATTTAAAAAATGTTAGTGAATGAAACAAATAATATTATAATGTTATTACGTGAATTTAGTTTTCAAAAAAAAATTTGATTTTGTTGACATTTTGAATTTCTTTGTTGAATTTCTAGAAATTTAATATATTTTTAACTATTTTTATTTATATTTATATATATATACTAAAAATAATAATATACTTTAATATTAGGTTATAGAGATTTTAGTCCTAATATTAATATAATTAATATATTAATTTATACGTAGGTATTTGTAAATGGTAACCATGGAAAGTTGTCGCACGAAAAGTTGTTACTATTTGTGTGAATTTAATTTTCAATATAGTACTTACCTAATTTATTTTAGATTCTGAGCGGAGCGAGGAATGTATTGATTCTACAAAGATGGTTTTTTTTTTTTTATGTATGAAAACATTTTTTCGGGTAAAAATAATGGTCCGATTATCACACATAGCATATGCTTCACTTGCAATTGTTGTCTACTAGGTACTTTATTTAGCTGAATTTTTGAATTTCCCGTAAGTTTTTCCTTGAAAAGGAATGATAACTCCTTGAATATTGATCGTAGAATTTTGAAATTTATTTTGCATATTTGCATATGTAATTTATATTCGTGGTAAATTTTGAAATGGATTATCAGTATAATATATTGCAATTTATTGAGATACGCTCAGAATCATATTTTCTAATGCAATATCATTGCATTCAAATCTTAAATATAATAAACCACTAATTTCTCCGAGGACCGAAGGGACGAAGGAGGAACGTTTACAATCGACATCCCCACTTATCTTTACTTTTTTTTTTTGCATATTTAAAACTGTTTTTTGTGAGCATATTTGCATGCATATATTACTTATTTTAGCTCCTATAACTTCCGAGCTCTACTGATCACAGAACCGATGTTGTCTTTCAGGCCTGACGCTGACGCTGTTGCGAATATTGGCCGATTGCGCGACGGTATAAAACGAAACGACGAAAAATCAATAGATGCCGAAAAGAACAATTAATGAACCAACGAACGTCGATAACGCGTGTGCTGTAGACGATTTTCGGTAAACGGTTAAATATAAAAAAAAAAAAAAAGGCGAACTAAAAGACAGTAACAGTTGTTTGTTTGTACTAGACGGTACGAGTGTGTTCGGTCATAGATTAAAATGTATACAATATTATGTATATTTAATCTATGTTTAAGTATACTATCACAATTTTTTTGGAGTTTTTCGCCGCCCAAGGAAAAATTTTTGAGAAATTCGAAAAATGTGCTAAATAAAGTACCAAATAAACACGATTTGCAACCCAAAGCATACTCTACTTGTGGTAATCGGAACATTATTTCTACCCGAAAAAAAACCTCTTTGTAAAACCAATACATTCTTCGCTTGCTCAGAATCTAAAAAATAACACATTTCATAATACTCGTATTATGGTTTTTACGAATTAAATATAGACTTATAATCAACAATTGATCAACAATAATTTAAAATTGCGATTAACGGTAAAATATTTATTACGGCATTTACGTATTTTAAAAATAAGATTAGATTAATTACGCATCGTGCCGTGTCGTTATGTTAATAGCCAAGTGCAACGATGACACTTAATACCTACGTTACATAATTAAAAATACAAAATGCATGGTTAAAAAAATTTTAAAAATTAATTTAGAAAAAAAAATATCCAATATGCATAAAAAATATATGAAAATTGACAAAATTTGCACGTTTTTTCTAAAATTAATGAAATATGCAAACACGCATTTTTAATTTTCGTTTTTAAACTCGTCGTTGTATAGAATGGATTTCTAAAATCGGTCTGTTTTGAATCTCAAAAGCATACAAACAAATATGCAATTCCTACGACTTCCGAGCCCTAGTTAGATCAGTTATATTTCGATACGCCGGACCGCGACAATAAATCGGTTATTATTATTTTTACCGTCAACTGACAACGTCCACGTAGTCAACTGGGAAAAACTTGCAGTCGCCGCCACGGTTTTTGTTTTGTGTTTTTATGTTACTATTTGTTTAATATTTTCCATCGTGTTAACCGTAATGGTATCATCTAATTCCCGTTAGCTGGCCAACACCCATTGTGCCCTTTTATATATTTTTTATTTTTTGTGTTTTAATAGAAGGCCGCAAACCGGCATTTCTTAGAACAAATAGTATTGATTTTACCCATACTCCGTAACTTTCTTCTTTCTAGGTTTTAAAATGTGATAAATGCATTAATAAAAATAATTATAAAATATTAATTAATTAGCTTAAATTAATTAAAATGCTTTATTAAAATGCTTTCTTAGTTGAAGATTATATAACACGTACGTTGTTTTAAATTTATATTACATAATGTTTACAGTATCGAAGATCAAATGATATTATTTAAAAATAAAATAATAAGATACATTTCTAATATAAATAGTAATGTTTGTAAAAATGTTATTTTTTTATATATATATATTGAAAAAAATATACAAATATTTAGTCTAAATTAAAAGGCATTAATAATTGATAAAGTTATTATTAAATAATATTTTTAAATTTAAACTGTATAACTTTTTATGTATTTTCCTAACATTGATTATTTGGCATTTCAAATAGAAATTTAAAAAAATTATTTGTTTTTATAATAAATACTGCTAATATTATAATATCACAAATAAAGTTATATTACCCTACTATACTTTATTATTACTTGCTGTTATTATGTAATAATTATTATTTTTAATTTGATAACTCTAATGTCAATTAGTAATTTCACTGAATTATTTCTAAATAATCATACTTTTTAAATTATTTTGTAGACAAAATTAAAGATATTTAGGTCATTTTTTTTTTAATTGTACCCTCATCCAAGTTCTTTACTCACTTACCTATATTCTATGACTAACTATATTCAATGAGAATCAAAGATATCAGGTATAATATACTCAATGCCACAACCGTTTTGCGAAACTCGAGTTCAACTACTATTTCGATATAATATCTACATATTTGGGGGCCTCATATAGAGTTATTTTGATCTACATGTATAGTACTACTCATTCCAGGTTCCTCCGATGGTATATTTAAATATACTATAATTATGACAAGTAGCACTTATATGCCACTTACTCACGAGCTGAATGCTATGATTTAACATATAATTGTAAAATGATAGAAATCGATAATCTATCTTTCTATCTATAATACGAGTATATAAACGATAAAAAAATAGTTATACGTTTTGCTTGGGTATACCTTAGATCGCTATTCTATTACCTTCAACAAATTATCAAATATACCTACAAATAAATGTGTTTAAAATCGTCCATAAATTTTAAATATATATTTTCTCTTAGATGAAATTAAAGTGTATTGTCGTAAGTAGAAAAATGCAATAAATTAATTGTTATTAACAATAAAATAATACTATAAATCAAACATACAAGAGTATGCTGATAAGAGTGAAAGGTAGGTCTCGCATCAGTCATTATGCAAGAAATGGTATAGATTGGAGTGTTCGGTTATGTATGTTTTAATTTATTTTATATTTTAGAAAAAACAAATAATAAAAAAGTAGGAAACCCGAAAGCGAAATAGGGTATCCTATTTGTCGTAATCAGACCATCATTTCTACCTAAAAAAACATCGCCAGACATAAAAAAAGAAACATTATAAAATCAATACATTTTTCGCTTCTAAATCTTATAAATACAACGATTTGTGATTAATAAGTGATTGGTAAAAAAACAGATTTGAAGCATACAAAGAGGTAAAAATTGAATATATTTTTATCCGTCGTATAACGTCCATTATATAATGGTTAGCCTAAACTAACCTCTAAAAATAAAAATTATTATATCTCATATGAATAAAATACTATATATACCTTACAATAGCTTATTAAAACATCATTCAATTGGAAATAAACGGAATGAAATAGAAAAATATAGTTTTGTGATACCAAACTCATGCAACCAAATCTCAACAACACAAATTAATGTTATGAGAAGTGGATTGAAATAAACTAGATATCCAGTAATATCACTCATGAAACTCAAACACACAAAAACGTCTGTTGGATCTATTCATTTAAAAAGTGCCTCCCTTATTAAAATGTATCACAACTTTGTTTTTACGAACTTAAAAATATCAAAATCCAAATAATAATTACTTACAAAAAAACGACTACAACTTACAATTTATAAAACAATTAGATTCGAGTACTCAATTCGAAATTTTTTTTCAAAATTCAAGAACTCGCCATACATTTAATCACACAGACGATGCAACAATGTGCCACATAAACTCGAGATATTAATATAATATTATTGAAATTATATATATAATATAATATTATTTAATGTAAGGTATAAGGT
>CM023362.1:10317790-10333479 GCA_013282895.1 Eriosoma lanigerum
TATGATTAAATATTTATTATTATTTAGGCAAGAATGTTTTAAACGAAAGTAATAAATCAGCATTAATTAGAGAATATTTTAACTATGCAGTATTTAATTTCAGTAAGCATAAAAATGCTAAATAACTGATAATTAATAGTTATATAGTTCAATGTTAATAATTTTAATATAGAATACTTTCATACTTTTTAAATAAAAATGTTTAATAGATGAAGACAACGTTACAAGTATGATACTTTTAAATTTATTATAATATAATATTTTTTATTTTTTTTAAATTATTTATTGTATATTTACACAAAATAATATGTTAATAAATAAATTTATAATTAAATAAGCCCCTTAACTAATATGATACTACTTTTATTTGACTACTAGTAAAATATTAATTTCAAGTAGAATAAGAAAAATAATAATAAAAATCAGGAAAGTTGATTTTGTCCACTTTTGTCTCTTCTGTCCTCGATGATATTGCATTCGAAAATATTGGATTCTGAGCGAAACTCAATATAGTACAATAAATTATATTGATAATTATTTTTTAAATGTTACCATATGTGTAAACAAATAATTATGTGAATACTTAAAATTCAATTAGTTATCTAGAAATACAAATTTTAAAATAACAGAAACTGTAATTTTGCCCATTTTCCACCATTTTTTTCGTAATTTTTCTTCTCCCAAAGAAATTATTCTCTATTCGTTGTAATCGGAGTATTATTTCTATCCAAAATAATTTCTTCAGACAAAGAAAAACATTAATGTAAAAGTAATACATTCCTCGCTTCGCACAGAATCTAAAATGGAAAATAATTTAACCCAAAGGTCTGTACTTTCGATTCATAATTACAAACAATATTATATTACCTTATAATCATTAATATAATTTTAGATTATGTACATAAATATATGAATGATGTTTTATGGTCTGACTCAATAAAATGTATGTATTTCTTTTTAATTATAGATCACCATTATTTAGTATTAATTTAGATAATGTACTATGATTTTTAATTTAGTTATGAATTTTTGCGGTTTATCAAAGAAGTTTCAGGACTAATAAATCTTAATTATGCCCATTTTAGTATAGATACAACACAACTTAAACATTAAACTAGATAAATTCTCTTATATTATGTATTCTTATAATATTAACGAATAATAATCATAATAATAATTCTTTAGATAATTGAAAAGAATATTAAGCTCGTGTCTCGTTTAAGTTTTGTAGTGAGCAAATTTATATTAGAATAATGACTGTTTTTCAATAGTTTATGCAATTTAGTTGAAAACATAAAATTCTACATAATATTGATATTTTTGTCAATTTTAAACTTTTATAAAACATTTTTCGGGCAAAAATTGAAAGTCAACAAAAAATTATCACAATGTATGGTGAACCATAGGGTAGAGTGTAGGATAAGGATAATTTTTAAGAAAAAGTGCATACTTACATGCTACTCCATGTTGCAAGATCTCTCTTCGTTACGCAATTATCTTTTCCCAAACATTAGAACAAACATTTACAGTCGTCAGTAAAAATATATCACAAAAACCTGTATTAAAGTACATAGGTTCATTTATCATTCATAAAGCTAATTAAACCATATATAAAAAACAAATTATAGATTGAATATTTTAATGATATCGATAATCAAATATATAATATATTCAGAGCCGTATTTATGGGGAGGGAGGTTTGAATGGGTTTAACCTCCCCCCTATGACCAAAAAAAACAAAAAAACAAAATCGTTATTAATTATATTATTATGCTACCTGTTTTAGATTTTACATTATAATTTATACAGATACAGAACATGTTTATTTTCATTTTTTTGCAATTAATTATTTTTATTATCATAGGGTGATGAAGGAGGAGAGGTTAGGCTTCATGAAAACTTCAAAAAAAATCTTAATTCCCTTCCTTTGAAAACTGCTAAATACACCTCTTAATACAATACACTACTATTACAAATTATTAGTCTATTTATTTATTTCTTATTAAAGTAAATAGTCAAATTTCATTTATGCAACCAGCTAAACAAACATTTTAAATTTAAAGAACTCACAAAATGTAGCTACTGTTGAAATAGCATTTGTGTTGTTTAATAATTTTATAACATTAAAGGTTAAAAAATAGGTTGACCGAATCAATATAAATTTCAGAAATGTATATTTTAATAATTTATAACTATTTGTAGCTTTTACTGAGGAAGCACAGAATCCAGCGGAATTTTGCCAACATCCAACAGAGGAAACAGTAGACTTATATAATCAAACCCCTTCATATTGATAACTATGTATGATCTTACCATAGTATGGTTACTAAAGTTTATTGTAATTTGTAGGTATTAAAAATAAAACACGTAAAAATTTAAATATGTTTTAATTAATTACCTGTTTGTGATTTGATGTTACCTTAATAATAATAAAAATTTCTATTAGATTTTCCATGAGAATTGTACTAAAAATTAATAAAAATAAATAGTTTTGTCATATTATTATATGTAATATCAATTAAACTAAAATCTTCGTTTAAAAATAAATTGACATTATATATACAAATGACTACAGCAGAAGATACGGTAGAATTATACGTATAATTAAACGCATTCATATTGATAATTATGTATGATCTTACCATAGTATAGTATGGTTACCAAAGTATATTATAAATTGTAGGTATTAAAAAAGTGGGAAGGTCGTTTGTAGACGTTCCTCCTTCGTCCCTTCGGTCCTCGGAGAAAATAGTAGTTTATTACACTTAAGATTTAAATGCAATAATATTGCATTAGAAAATATGATTCTGAGGGAAACTTATTATATTACAATATGCTATACTGATAATCCATTCCAAAATTTTACCACGTGTGTAAAATACGAATGTAAATTTTTAAAATAAATTTCAAGTTCCTACGATCAAAACTTAATTAGTTATCAAGAAATAAAATAATGAAACCGTAATTTTGCCGATTTTCATCATCCTACTTAAAAAGCTTATGAAAAAAAATTGACAGTTACGAGTATCAAAATATTTTGTAAAAAGATTAAGTAGTATATGTCTAAACTTCGATTAAATTTTCAAACTAATAAACCAAAAGTTGCACGAAATATTAAACATTTTTTAAAAAAAGCCAAAACTCTATACTTAGTCAGAAAATCAACCATTCGTTTCTAAATGTTTTCTTGTAATAAACTTCACCTAAGTTAATATTCAAAAAATTGTTCAAAACACTATGATTAAAACTCAATTAGTTATCACAAAATTAAAAATTTCAGAAACGTTATTTTACCGATTTTCCGCCATATTTTAGTAGCTTTTCTTCTCCCAAGGAAAAGCTTTTTAAAAATTCGAAAAATGAGTTAAATAAAATACCAACTAGAAGCAATTTTCTACCGAAAGCATACGCTACTCGTTGTAATCGGACCATTATTTCTACCCTTAAAAGTGTCTTCATACATAAAAAAAAAACATCTTTATAAAACCAATACATTCTTCGCTCAGAATCTAAAAAAAGCACATGAAAATTCAAATATATATTAATAATTACCTATTTGTGATTTGGTGTTATCCTTGTAATAATAAAAGTTCATAGGAGATATTGTAATTTAAATTAATAAAAATAAATATTATTATTATTATGTTATCATGAAATAAAAAAAATTAAATAACAGAAATCGTAATTTTGCCGATATTCCGCCATTTTTTGGAAGTTTTTCAACTTCCAAAGGAAACTTTTGAAAAATTTGAAAAATGAGCTAAATAAAGTACCAACTAGACGCAATTTGCTAACGAAATCATACCCTACTTGTGGTAATTGGATCATTATTTCTACCCGAAAAAGTGTCTTCATACATAAAAAAAAAATATAATTCAAAACATTCATTTCTATTAAAATTATTAATATTTTAAAAGATTATAAAATAAAGTTACAACTTAAGATTTTCAAAATATTTTGTAAAAAGATAAAGTATACACAGTATATGATTAGACTTTGATAACATTTTCATACCGATAAACCGAAAATTGAAGGAAATATTAAAAATTTCTGGAAAAAATTTTAAATCTCTATACTTCATTAGAAAAACAATCAATAGTTTCAAATTTTTTTCTCCAATGAAGAACACTTATGTGAATACTCAAAAAAAATTTGAAGTGCCTACAATCAAAACTTAATTAGTTATCACGAAATAAAATAATTTAAAATAACAAAATCCGTAATTTTGCCGATTTTCGGTTGTTTAGCATTAACAGTTTTCCAAAAAAAATTGTCAGTCACGATTTGGAAAATATTTTGTAAAAAGATTAAGTTGTATAGGATTAGACTCTGAAAAAATTTTCAAATCGAAAAACCAAAAATTACCAGAAATATTAAACATTATTAGAAAAAAGTTCAAATATTTTTATACTTGCCTAAATAATCAACTTATCTGTTCCAAAATTGTACATTTGTATATTTTTATGTTAATACTCAAAAAAAATTTCAATTCCCTTTGATCAAAACTCAATTAGTTTCAACGAAATTAAAAAATTTTAAATAACAGAAATCGTAATTTTGCCAATTTTCTGTCATTTTTTAGAAGTTTTTCTCCTCCCAAAGAAAAACTTATAAGAAATTCGAAAAATTATTTTATTAAGCAGCTTCGCTTCACTCAGATCTAACAACATGTAGGTTGACAAAATATACTTTCAGTAAAATTACAATACTTCACTACATTCATGTACCTACATAGTTTTTCTCCATGGCAGATTTGAAAAAACTTGAATATTTTTAAATATTACAAATAATATACTGTCTACATATGTAACTACATTTTCATACTGCAACATTAAAGTTTAATTGACCATATTTTAAAATAATATAGTAATGTACTTTTATAATCATTAGTACCTTATATTCATATTTTTAAATCAAAAACAATATAAGCCATAATATTACTATTATAATATAATAGCAACCTCGAATGGGTGCACAGTTATGATTTTAATGTTTTGGCCATTATATTTACTTATATGAGGTACTATTATATTATATACTATTTATTTATAGTATTTAAATAACAAAATTTTAATCAAATTTCTTAACATTACTTTTTCCCACTTGCACATTTTTACAGAATTTTATCATGTTTATAAGGCTGATGAAGTGACGCTAAGTACTTATGTTACATAATTAACAAACGCTTTTTTACATACTGACATTGTCTGATGCATAAAAATTTTTTTTGTAAGTTAATAGTTAAAATATAACTTATAAATATTGTTTTAAATGATAAAAAAAAAATTAATATTAGTAGGTATTTTATCTATAGACAATTTTAATTTTATATTTTTATAATAAAAATAGTAAAATTGTGATTTGTGATGGAACCAAGTTTCATTACAACTATGACAGAAGAATTCTAAATATGTAGTTACTATTGTTGTTTGTTTTTTTCTCTTTCAAAATAAATAATAATTATTAACGAGCATATTGTCATCTAATAATAATTATTACAATAATATATAGGGATATAGTAACAAGTTTACTGAAAGTCTTCATATAAACAATTTAATTTCATATTCCCCAATAAGAAGGCCAGACTATAGTTTTATATAATTACTTAAATGTTGTGCATGGCTAATTATATCTACATAGAAAAAGGAACGAGAGTGAGAATTTTAAAATGTATAATATAATTCTTATATATTATCAGATAGATACATGAATTACATAAAAAAACAATTTAACGTATACAATTGGATATAAGAATAATAATACTAATACAAAACAAAATTCAATACTTAATAATATTTATGTCAATTACATAATATGCAAAAATCACAATAAAAATATAAAAAGTATGAATACAAAATAAATTTCTTAGTATTTCTATTAAGTACTTCTAATAAAAAAAAATCAAAGAGCATAATTATTAATATTTCTAAAATTGGGTATGAAATATTATTTATTAAATTATGCATAATTCATCTAGTCTAAATTTCTCATAATATATTACAACAATTTCCTATTATACTTTTAGCATATCTTATATTTGTTGACTATAATATATTATAATTTGGAATAATATGATAAGCAATTTAAGATAAAGTAAAACATTTGTATTCAAATACTGTCAGAAATGTCAAAATTTGTGTCATCTTTGCACAAAACACCATACTATTCAAGGGATTTTAAATTAAATTAACTTTTAAACAATAAAAAAAATTAAGGTTATTACACATTCGAGTGTAAACTGAAAGGATTACAAATTTGAAATTACAAACAAAACAATTATTTTGATACTCCACAGCTATTTCAATACTTTTATATAATTTATCTAATATTTAATGGATATATACATAACATTTTTTTACAAAAGCGTTTAAAATATTGTTAAAAATAAAAATATATTAAAATATTTAGTACAATATTTAGACCAACACGGCCAACGAAATTACTTATTTTCATTTGAAGATGATAATATTGAAATGTTGGTCTAAAAATATGAAAATTAAAGAAGTAAACTTATAGAACATAATATTCAAAAATAAAACATACAATTTTTCTAACAATCTCTTAAATATTAAAGTTTTACATTTGTATTTTACAAATCTGGAAAACATGGACTAGTTCCTGAAAATATATAACATATTAGAAATCTTATTTTAAAAACTTTTCTCATAAGCCATTAAAAATAAGTTTCAATATTTTTTAACATTCATGCTAGATTTGAATTTAGAACTGATTGACAAGAAAATATAAATTTGACTGTAAATAATAATTTATAAATCAAAGTTTATTATAAGAACTTAATATCTTAAAGTGTGTACCTCAAACAATGTCTACTAAATTAAAACCGTTGCTGCTCTATAATATAATAGTCTTAAATACATCCTAAGTTTGTCTGAAAATATAAATGGAAAAATATTATTTATAAAATTTTGGTGTATTATGTGAACTTAACGCTCAACATTTATTGAAACATACTTAGAGTAATAGTCTTTAAAAATGTAACTCCGTTTGTATTTGGAGGGGATTGTATTTGAGATTTGTGCTCCAGTTCATCTGAAAATATGAATTATATATTATAAATACATTAAGAGAAACATAATTTACTGGTGATTAAATAATACCTATAAATAATTGTTGTATAAATGATATTGTAGATGGATCACTTTCTAATAAATTTAAATTAAATATAAATTGATCTGCAAAATATAAATAATTAAAAATATTAGTATATTTTAAATTTCAAAAACTTCATAATATTATGTTCATTGTTTACGTGTTGATATCGAACCTTCAACAATTCAAATTAATTTTGGAATTATATTTAACAATAAAGAACATATATTAGAAAGCATTGTTAAAGTAATTTTTCACATTAAATATATTATTTCAAAAGAATGTTTTAAATAATATTAAAGTAAATTTTGAGAATTAAATGTACAAACTATATTATTGTAATAATGTATCATACCATTTAAATTAGTTAATGCTTGCGTCTCTTTTTCACTCAACATAGTATCAATAGAAGTTGTTGTGTTATTTTGTTGTGTTAAATTATTAGTCGATAAATTGTTACACATTGCCAAATAAACCAACATCCATATATTATTATATTTCATCATAAAAGGATTAGATTCTGATGATTCTGAATTATCGTTTGTTTTTAAATGTTTTCTGTTTTCAGATAATATATGTTCCAATTTTCTTTTATTTGATAAGTACATAGCCATACGATTTACATCTTTCGGTAGTCTCTCAACATGTCCACTGTTATTCTTTGTTAGTTCATTCAATATTAATGAAGTTGTGTTTACTTCATTAATATATGCTTGAACTCCCATAGACATATCAGTTACCTGAATATGGGAGTTCAACATATCATTCGTTAGTATCTCAACTTTTCCACTATCATTGTTTATTAAATTATCATAGGACAATGAAGGTTTGTTGTTTTCGTCAATATGTTCTTGTACTTCTTCTGGGCTACTAGATTCCTTATTAAACAATATATGATCATTTATATCTGTTGGTAGTATCTCAACGTTTCCACTATCGTTGTTTATTAAATTATCATAGGACAATGTAGTTTTATTGTTTTCATCAGTATTTTTTTGTATATCTTCTGGCATACAAAATTCCTGATTATTTATATCCGCTGATAAAAAATTAACATGTCTTCTGTTAACGTTTACTAATACAGACATATGGTCATCATTTGTATTTTCAGATGTATAATTTGGCAAAGGGTGTAATGATGGTGGTATACCCCATTTTTGACATATTGAACGTGTATGCTTATATTGAGATTTGCTTTTGTAAATTTTTCTAAGTTTTGGTATACCTGCATTGCTACAATAAGGAAAAATTAATAGAATATTATTCAGTATTTTAGAAAAAAAATTTAATATATGTTTACTTTCTATTAATTAATACATCCTGTCTACAAGGCTTAGGAGATGGATACACATAAGAAGGATCTTCTGGATGAGTTCCAAAATCAGTTCCTTCAAGCCATGATTTATATTTCTCTGGCTGTATTCGTTGTACAAATGTGTCCATGCTTATCACAACAGAATTTTTTAGACATGTGCATTTTTTAGCACGTTTGCCATATTCTACCCAACGTGGAGTTGCAAAGTTTGTTGACTCAGCTATATTGAAGCCATGATTAAAACCTGAATGGTAACCAAATGGAAATGTAATTATAATTTCTCCAGCATTGTGTATTATCTGAAATAAAATATATGTCAATATATTATATATTATAGACTTGAGTATTATTTAATTCAATTAAATGTTTATCAATAAATAAAAAACTAAACTGTTAAATTTAACATATAACAGTACAGTCTGACAATTATTTGATAAACACGCTTGTTGGTATTAGTTCGCTTATTGCAACTTTTTCTATTATTAGTATTGTTTATTTTTTTAATTTAATATTGCAATATTGTAGTGCAAGTTTAATTTTAAAAAATTTAATTTTACAATATTTAATTGATTTACTTCATTACACTTATCTAGTTCGATGCATTATGTAAATATTACTTCTGATAATAATAAAATAGATTCTGTTGGGTTCATATTTATCTACAATTTATAATCAAAATACATTTCTGAATATAAATAATATTTCATAATTAAAATACAGATTATGCATAAATAATTTTGATAATATCAATAACAAGAGGACTTAAATAATATTCCCTGAATCGGATTTTATTTCTAAAATAATCTATAAGTATAAGTATTGTCTGTCTATACCAATTCAAAGTCTTTAAAAGTTTTTAAAAATTATTGATTTATAGTAGGTATTAGGTTTGTTCCAACACACGGTCAAACTATCATAGAACTGGCAGGAGCATGCGCAGTAGAATTTTTTTGTTCCAACACGCCCGAAACGCAAACTCAAACTATCAGACGGTTGTTCCAACGCGTCGTAATACGAGTTTTAGGATTGGTTGTTGATAGTCAAAACGATCCGCTGATTCCAACGGGGACTATTAGTCAGAGGAACTGTTATCATAATAATTAATCATATCAATATTTCAGTAAATTCTACGCGTTTAAATTTTCATGTAACGTTTAAAACAATTTTTTGAAACCTAATAAATCAGCAAATCCGTTAGAATAACTTACCTTAGAAATTTTCGTTTCTTATTTGAGGGATATTAATTAACTCTAATTCGTTGTTAGACGAGGAACTAGACATACAATAGTCATCGGAATATTCAATATCGCTCATTTTATTTAAACAAAGTTGTTTATTTAACAAGTCACAGAAATATAAAAACAAATTATACAAGAAATATCTGTTATCTAAATTTTACAATCATTGAAAGTCCGAAAAGTGTTCCAACAAAAAATAAAATCAGTGATTAATCCACAACAATGCATGCGCAGTAAATCAATCACGAATCAGTCGGCAACTAATCCCAAATTCCGTGTTGGAACAAACCTATTATACCGAAATTTTCCTCAATTATTGAAACTTATGTTATAACTATATGTTATATGTTATAACTAATGTATATTTTTTGTTTATCAGTTGTATAAGGGAAAAAAATTCTGATGATTATTAAGATTTTAATTAGTTTCTTACTTTGTTCACTGGTATACCATTTTCTTTTAATACTTCTGGAGACAAAATTATTTTCTTGTGTCTAAGGAAACCAGGACATTCTGCAGCTTCCTCGGGAAATAATTTTTGAGTTAATTTTTCAAATTCATGTCCGTATTCTGGTGGAATTGAATACCTTAATTTAAATATAAATAACTTTGTTATGGCATAGATTTTTAATGTTTATTAAATAAATAAATAAATAAATAGGTTAAGTTAAATACTGTATAAAAGCACCTTCACAGATCAACATGAAACAGATAAAAATTAAAAATTGTTCACTATGTTTTTCATGTTAAGTTATGGTTATGACTACTAAGTATATTTCTATTGGGAGGAAATAATGCGAAAGCAGTCCCCTCTCGGTTTTCGGTTCAAAAATGAAAAAAAAAAAAAAGTATATTTCTATTAATCTTTTAAATGTATAGGTCAATTAGTGAACAACACGGCTCTAGTATGCCACTAGCTTACTATAATATTCTACCAATCACAGTTCTATAATATTTCTTCGTAAATTGCTGAATGTTCGTTTAATGTTTCACAGTAAGTTGTGAAAGTATGAAGATAAATGAGGATGATTTAAATTTGAAATTTTAATGTGTTAATTTTTAATAAAATAAATTACATTTTATTCTATTATGACCATCCTACCATTTTAATTAAAAATAATTAAAAGGACATAATACGTGCATGGTTTGCAATAATACTGTCTCCATGTATCTAAGGTGGAATTAATATTACACAATTTAGGTTAAACTTAGAGTATAAACAAATCTATTAGCAAATTTTTAAAAAGAACCGTATTTTTGAAACAATTCTTTATCCTTTTAAAATCATTACCTGACAAAAATAATTACCTAAAAATAAAAAACTTAATATTCCCCATTAAATTGACGAAGACAGTATTAATGCAAAAATTGCCGGTATAACATTTAAAAAAGAGCAAGACTGAGGTTGAGTTAAAAATCTAATATTATATACAAACTTATTGTAAAATTTAATTTAATTAATTACCATGTTTTTGGTTCCCCATAATGGATATAATTAATACTATATAGATCCATATCCTCTATGTGCCAAGGAAATGTAGTTTTCCAAGTTCCAAAATATAAGTAAGACGTATGTATGCCTTGTATATGTTCACCATAATCTTCTATTGTGTAATCCAATATTGAGCCTAATTTGTTAATATTCCATACCTTTTTAATTTAAACAAAAAACAAATATTTACATAATCTTATTAGACATTTGAAATGTTTTATAAATTATTAAATACATACATCAACGTCTTCGTCAATAAAAGATGATGATACATCTGCACCATATATAGGAGATTTTTCTGTTATATTATCCCAGTACTTCTTTTCAATATTACAATAATTATTTATAGGTGGCTTGAACTCATTAGACTCTGAAAGAGTTTTATATTCTTTTACTGTCATAGGATCGGCTATTTCACTACTCTGAATATAAATTCCATCCTTGCCACTTATAGACTAAAATAAATATATAAATTACATATAATTCTAATTTAAAATTAGTAAAATAAAGAAAAAGTATTACTTGAACGATTGGATTTGAAATCATTAAATTCATAACATCATCTGTGTTGTACCCTTTATTCCGTGGTATCCATTGAGGTGGTGGTTTAACCTATAATTATTTTGTAAAAATAAATAGTAATGTTGTTTACTTAAAAATTTTAAAAATTAAGTCTTTATAAAAAATTGTAACATCAGAAGTGCAATAATTTTAATTTGATATCAAATTTAATAGGATATATTTAAAATTGAATTTCTTATTGTACACATTTATGTTATATTTTACATAAAATGAGAAAATTATAAAATATATTTTTGTTTAAATAACTACATACAAATAGTTAGATAATATTATTTTATATACCTATTAAACAATATTTAACTATTGTAATTTTTGATAAAAGATACATGTTTTTTTAAATATGTATAGGCTTTGGGCTCCAATTTTGAATAAATTAAACTATAAGTTTATGCCTAAGATTTTTAGTAATTTGAAAGTTATTTATGATTAATATTATTTTCATAGTTTTCTTTTCTAGAAATTACAAACCTTTGTTATACCAGCTCTGTGTGCTCCTCGAAATTCTGCATTATTAACAAAATGATTGAAATCTTTAAACTCTTCATAACTTGGTTCAAAAACCATGATACCTGTATCATTTTTTGAAGACATCTTTCCTAAAATTATTAATTGGTAAATTTGATTAATTATAACATAAAAACATATAATTATAATGATAAGAAAAATGAATTTAAAAACCATAACTATACAGTCAACACAAGCATTTTACTAAAGTTTATCTATTTTAAGTATTACATCAGATCTGGATAAGAAAATTAATTTAATAATGTTAAAGTATTAATACAAATTATACATTTTTGTATTGACAATAAAAAAAGCAAATTAATAAAAATAATTCAAATATCAACAGTCATCTTCATCTATTTCTTATATGCTTCTTTATATAAATAGAAGAATTATAATTTTTACATTTTTATATACAAAAGTAGAATACAAAACTCACAACTTTACAATGTGTTTTTTTTATATCTATTATTAAGGTGCGAATATACAGTTACAGTATGCTGATACTCAATACTTTAACACTAGCAATATTAGTCCAGCAATATGACCACCTAATAAATTTTTTTCTTTTTCAGTTTTAAAATTTAATAATTACTCTAAATACATTGAAGAAAACCCGAGTATAATACATCCAGTTCATCCCGACACCTTGTAACCATTACATTTAATCTGAAAACCTTGTAATTATAGACATATGACGTCACAGTATGTCAATATGAACCGAACAAGTTTTAGAATTCTAAAACTCCTTTAAAATTTAAATTTTTATCATTATATCTAATTTATGTATATTTAACTAATGAATAATAATGATGAATGCATATATCAACCCAATTACTTAATAAAAATAGGATGAATAAGTCATATACATCAACTTAAACAATTATCAGCTAAGGAGATGGTAAATAAAACATATTTTCTAAATTCTAATTGATAATACAGTTTTAATATTGCAATATGAAAGCTGCATAAACAACTAACTCACACTAAAGATTAAAACAAACTTACCACATATCGTTGTCTGTCAGAACCATTAAACAGATATTTGAAGAGCAAACAGTATAATGTTTCATTACCAGTTTAAGTAATAATTAACAATATCAATAGAAATAATAAATATGATTAATTCTACTAAATATAAACAGTATGTTCTTACAGTGATTATAATCTCCTGAAAAACTAACGTATCTATACAAAATGCTATATTAATGGTGGAATTTGAAGTCATATGAAGCTTTAAAAATATTCCAAATTATTGTATAAAATAATCAACAAAGAAAAAATAATTTGGTTTAATTACCTTTACTAGGCCAACAACAGTAAAAGACTAGTCGGTTAATAAACGCGACATCGAAGATACACGATAACAAATTATTTTTTACACAAACATTATAAAGGTTCACAATTAATGAATCGCTTGCACTCGTGTACACGCATATTAAATGTACATAATTTATTTCAACATTATATTTCACACATTGTTTAATCAACATAATATACCTAGTTAAAGGAAATTAATTGATATAAATATGAAATACAATCA
The DNA here is from genome assembly GCA_013282895.1 of Eriosoma lanigerum. NCBI lineage: Eukaryota > Metazoa > Arthropoda > Insecta > Hemiptera > Aphididae > Eriosoma > Eriosoma lanigerum. The sequence continues at coordinate 10,331,575 of CM023362.1, forward strand.
CATTACCTGTGTGGACGATTTTAGCAACATGAGTAAAAATCTCACAGTACAAAGAAAACACAAACAGAAAACGATTGTATGTTGTGTAATCTCGTAGACGTAAAAAGCTGGACGTCAGGTAAACAGAAAAATCGAAATTATCATTTTGCAGTTTTTGAGACGTGTACGATAGCGAATGTAAGTTATCATATTGAAAGAATATAAATTAAAATTAAACGTTTATAAATTGGTTATGAAAACTGTAAACGGGCATCAAAATCGATTACAAGATGGAAAAACGAAATACCAAACAACAAACATGGACGTAACAGTCGAATACGAACGTCCCAAATGATTCAGCGTCGTCAGTGTCGTCGGCGTCGTAGGCGTCGTTTTGTATTATTACCAGCAACCACGGTAGCGGTAAGTTACAACGGACCGTGGTACATATCGGTTCGTAACAGTATGGCCAATTGCTCAGATTGTTTTTATCGTTCGATAAAATATAATAATTATTTCAAATCGTTACCTAAGTACAAACAAATACTGTAAACATATATCATATAACATATTACCTTATTAACTACTACCTTACTAACTTATTATTATTATGATAACATATTATCATTGATAACTAGATCAAATACTTCCAATACTTAAATAGAGGCGTGACGACTTTATTATTATTATTATTATTATTATTTATTGTCTAGTATTGATGAATGGATCATATTTATATAGTTTTAATATTCATTTAACGTAAGGTAGGTGCCACCTACTTAAATTCGAAATTGATTATTAAAAATTATTTTTTTGTGATATCGGAAACTACCTAGGTATTTAATCTTTTTTAATATTTCGTTTGATTATCTTAAAAAGTGTTTGAAATTTTGAAACACAATGTAGATAGGTAGAGGCATGCGTACCAAGTTATTTGAAATATATATTGTTAGGAGCCCGACACTTTTCGTGTAGAGATATGCCAGCGGGAACTGAACATACTAAAGTAACCCGTTTCCGCCAAAATCATGACTTTCCGATTAAAATTATTTCCGGAATTCACTTTACCACCATTATTGTTATTATTATTATTATTTTCACCGTTATTGCAATTTTTTCTATTATTTGTTGTTGTTTTTTTTTAAACAAAAAATAAATTGTAAACTTTAACAGTAATAGTTGTGAATTATGAGTAATTCAAATAATTTTTTTCTGTACGCCTATACCTACGAGAAGTCGTATTTCATTTTAAAGAACAAATTTATTTTTAAAACTATTAAGTTTTTTAGGCATGAAAAAACAGTAAACTATACGTTTATAACTACGAACAAAACTTATTTGGTGATTTGGATGTAATTATAATCGAAATAGTTTTATTTATTCTGGTAGAAAATGGGATATTACGAGTTTGGCGGAAACGGGACTTATCGGTCACGTTACGATTACACATCTCTAAACGACGCCGTCGATATTTTTCGAAAACGAGTATTCCCAATGTGTCCACCATCTTGTCTCATACCACGAGGGTTCTTCTCGTATTATAACGAACGATCAGAGTATTCCGTTTGTCGACACATTTGTTTGTTCCTAATGGTTTCGAATGGAATGTGGTTTGTCCTCTCCTCGTCCCTCCGTCGCCGCTGCACGCACCTCGTTATGTTTATTTCATATACACAGGGTCTCGCAAACGTTTCATTATAATTTAACAATATGTATATTTTTTCAACACAGACGGAGACATTCGATTAGGTATATTATTTCGCATGCACTCTCTACGATTACTGTTTGCCATTTATTATGGTCTCAAGTATCTAGTTAATTTTAAAATTAAAATAACCGTACCGCCGAAAATTAGATATACATTGGCAGGACAATTTTGAGATTGAATTTAGTGTAATATTAATGCCTAGTTTGAGATTTGAAAAA
>CM023362.1:10334189-10423995 GCA_013282895.1 Eriosoma lanigerum
AAAAAAAAATAGTACTGGAAAAATATAATTAATATTAAACAAATTATAGTACAATTTTGAATTTGTATTAGAAGTAGAAAACAGGATTAAGAATGGGTTATGATGATGGGTTACAAATTGATACATGTTGCCTTATGTCTATAGTTGGTAGTGTATCAATGTCAAGAGTACGACAGCCAGTACTGTTATAGTATACAGATAGGTCATGCCATAGAAAATTTTGGGACCATTTCAACTTTTTCAGTCATTGTAGAGAGCTATTGTCTACTGTCAGTTCTGTAGAGGTACTACTTTGTACTACCTAACAATCATACCACAATAATAAATTATTATTTTACATTTTTATTTTCAACCACTAACGGCACTAACCATTGTGAATTACAATAGGAATGTTGTGTCATAAGCTTTAGTTATACGAGTACAATTTTGTTACGTTTTTACCTATAGAATAATATGATATTTTATTTGTGTATTGTGAGATAATTATTTATTTATTTTTTTAATTATTATGAAAGTAATTAATAATCATGCTAAGGAAATAAATGCTAATTTTTCAAAAAATTCTCCAAAGTTTCCTGGCATAAGTATGTTCTATTTTTCAAAACACAAATTAATATGTGATAATGAAAAATCAATTCTAGGAAGTTTTAAATAAAGGTACATAATATACCTCCTACTAAAACTAAATAAATTATTTAAGTAATTTATGTCATAAATTTTGTTTAAATTGAAATATTAATTGACTTGATCTCACTTGATGTTGAAAAGTTGCACAATGTATAACTTTGTCAAGAGAATTTTAAACCCGATAATTTCATGTACGACAAAAAAAAATTAAAACCAAAGGCAATATAAATACAAAATTCTAGATCTGAAGAAGAACCGTCTACATCGATTGTATGTTCATTGATACAACACCACCTCTCCGGCAACCCGTATAAATATAATATTAGTAGCAAAATTTTCATATGCAATGGGCTATAAGACTATTCTATAATCAATGGTAAAAGTAAATACAATAGAATAAAGAAATTTCCTTTGGAAGTGTTCAACCTCATTACAACATTTAAATTTTTAAAATGAATAAGTTAAATTGTGTTAGTAAGTTGTGAAAATTAAAAAATTACATTCTAATTAATATAACAATAGGATTATTACAATATATGATTTTCTTTAACTAATTTTGTAGAAAAAAAAAACTAAAGCAATTATATTAAATATATCTGATAGAATTTAACTATTTGAAGAACGCTAACTTTTAGAATAATTTTTTAATTTGTTTTTATTACAGTTGTATAAAATACACCACAAGAACAAAACTTTTTGAAAATAAATTGTTAAAGAAAATTATTTGCACTTAATGTATTTCTGATAATGTATAAGTATAAACAAAAGTACTTAATTCTCACAGGTAATGGATGAAAATCCAAAGGAACTGGTCGCAAACAGCTGCATACATCACCATAGCCCTCAATGCGACTGCAGAATCGTCGACGTCTTGCTAATTGTGATTCAACTACCATATTTTCATCAAAGATTAAATTACTGTTCCCAAAATCACCATCATCATTATGGTTATTGACAGAAGCAGCAGCTATTATCCATGATTCACACCAATCATTATCTATAAAACCAACATTAAGAGTATGTTACACCCACATGTTTTTCATTAATGCTAAATCTTACAATTTAAAAGGAATATAGCAAAATCATAGCAATGCAGAACATTAATTGTAACGTTTAGGTTAAACTTAAAAGTATAAACATCTATTAGCAAATTTAATGAAATTAATATTTTAGAGGGAAAGTCATATACATTATATAAAATAACACCTGGCAAAGAAGTTACAATAAGTTAAAAAAATATAAAACTTTATATAATAGTTTTTTTACCTGGTGATATTTTATTAAATGTATGACATTCTCTCCAAAATATTCTTTTTATTTTTAAATTTGCTAATAGATGTTAATGTGATTTTTCTATATTATATATAAATAATATTTATAAACAATGGTCCTACAGTTATATAAATACTCACTCAAATTATTTTGGTTGTGATTAATATCAAGTGGAACTTGTACACGCAGCATAACATCACTGCCCCATGAAGAAGTAGTACCCACACTCTTACTATTGCGCTGTATCACTAAGCCTGGATTACGACTATAACTTTCACCATATATAAGCCCGTCAACACTATTAGTATCTGTTTTTAGATCATCATTTTGGTGCTTTGCCACCATTGCCCACATGTCACGCCAACCAAGCTGAGACAGCCATAATGAGTCACCTGCAGTGGAGCTAGATCCACCTCTTTTGGTATTAGTATGACCACCACCTATATGCATTTGCATAGCACGTTTACCTTTATTGGTTAAGTGGAATGATGCCTCATCCTAATAAATTATAGGTAAAAATTTAATTATTTTAAACTATAAAGGTTTACTACTTATATTTAAATTTATATTAATAATTATTACATGAATAAAAATATTCCTGAGTAAACTTTTGTTATTATATAAACCTATATATAACTTATATAATATAGTGTTATCAATACTAACCTCGATAGCGAATATCATTATACGGCCATTTGAAACACTATGCAAAAATTGTATGAGTGGTTCATCGTCCATGTACGTGTCAAATACTCTTTGAGCCATTACCATGCCAGTGTGTTGATTTAAAACAACAATGTGTAAACCTCTACTGCTTGATGGACCACTATCGTCAATCACCTAATAATAAATAATTGTTTTGTTAAAATAATTAATTAAAATTTACTCGTATGTAGTATATAGTAAAGTACATTATAGTAACAATGAGCCTCAGATAGATTGGCATGGTGGCGATACCAATTTTCACTAATTGTAGCCCAAACTAGTCATGGTGTGTGTTTCCAATTATGGCTGCACCAAAGTAATTATATATTAAATAATAATATTTCTAATTTTTGTTATAGTCTTTAACAGAAAATATGCTTAAAAATTAATAATTTAATATCAGTTTTAAAATATTTTGTTATAATTATTGGTTTGTTATATTTTGTAACAACATCAAAATATGGAGAAATCCTGGTTTTCTTACTTGCACAACCATGCTAATCTATCTTGATGCCGATTTTATTCAATTTAGATTTATAATATACTAATCAAGACATAAAAATATAACTATGAGCATCATGTACCCTTACAATTATATAAATATAAACATATATTAATATATTTATACTGTTGTGTTAATGGTTGAAATGTAAAAATTGTTTATTATTATTATTTTTTTTTAAATAAAAAAATAAGAAACATAATTTGAAATTTTGGTTGAAGTTTGACTTTTGAGTCTAATATATTTCTATTATACAATTATTTAAATTATAAAAATACCTAATATAATATAATATCAAATATATTTATATACCTAACTATTTTATAGTATGACCCTACTTAAAATAAATTAATTTACTATGTACCTATATTTTCACTTTCAGTTTGTATTAAAACTAACTACTAAACATTTTGAAATTATTATGTCAAAAATGTGTTTTGTTAAAAAATTTAATAATAATCAAATTATACTATTATATTATTAATATTATTATACTTTTAATAGCTTGATATTAACATATTTCGATTATAATATAAAACATGGATAACTAACTAGTTTACTAAGTACTTACACAGTATAATATGATAAGTTAAGTAGTAAACCATCGGGTAAAGCCAATGTGTGTCTTACCGTTGCATCGTCGACACATATTCTCACTCGATCTTTACTGGAGAGCACTTCGATTGAAATATATTTCGACGCATCACCATACTGTATCCAGTTATTACTGTTATTATATTTAAGACTATTAATTTTTGCTGCATTGAGATGATTATGTTGATGGCTAGTAGTGTATAAAGTCATTATAAAATTGATCAAAATAAACAGAACGATGATGGTCAAGAGTATTATCTGTAATCAATATAAATTTTAAAATATAAATATATTAAACGACCAATAACATTGAATGTATTCAATAGTCGTAACTAGAATAAAATACAAAACCCACTCTGAAACGCTTCCAGCTGAAACAATTACGACGAATAGTCGCGACGATCATTTCAGCAGTCGTCTTCGTACAAGTATTGAAAAGTGTATTGTTCATCTTGATCATTGTAGGTGCCGGTGTTTTAGCAGACTACAACTTAGTCCTGTTCCTAATTTTAGTTTTTGACTTGTCGATTGATGCGAGTTCATAACTACGAATAACAAGTATTTCATTGTTAAAATACAAAAAACGTTAACTCCTTTCTTCTTGTCAAAAAGTTACGTACCATAACACTATTTCGATCTCTTCTAAATGACAACAATATGGTAGGAATATAAGAACTACATTTTTACACAGATGGACAATTGAATATTTTTTTTTTTTACAATTGCATAATAATTAAAAATTATTTAAATAACATTTGGAACTCCGAAGTACGAATCGGGATTCATGTTCAAAATAAAATAATATGTAAGAGAAGTGACAAAATCGGCAAACAGCAAAATAAAATAATATAATACCGTTGTTCGCTGCGGTTGTTTACTAACAAAACATTGTTATTGTTGTAGCTGATAAGTGATAACAGTTGGCGGCGAAGAAATGTCTATACTTATTATCAATGTTGTTATGACTGGCCTAAATTTTCAGCGGCAATTTCAAAATGTATAATAGATAGTAGAAGCTATATTTAATGATACATATTATATCTATTAAATGACATATTGATATCATATAATACATTGTTTATTCTTATATACCCTACGACTATTAATGTGATTCAATCAATTTTTGTCTTTAAATTCTAATTCAATGTAATTAAAATTTGAGTAAGCAAATTATTATTAATATTCTTTATTCTTGATATAATATGTATTCCGATTTTTGTTTTTTTTTTTTTTTTAGTTTAAAACTATTTCAGAATATCAAACCGACATCCGAGTCCCTATGTTTAATTTTATATATCTATTAAAATAAAGGGGATTTAAATTTGTAATTACTACCTAGTTTTAATAAATCCGAGCTATAGTAATAACTAATAAAATATAAAAGTTTTTAGATACCTATTTATTTAGCTGTTAATATTTAAGTTTGCAAACCTTTAAAATGCTTAAACAAGTTTCATAAATGTTCACGGTTAATATAGTTTTCGATATCACATTATTTATTTTTCATTTAAAATTATATTATATTTAATTTTATCAAATTGTTTTGTATGAGCCTCAAAATTGCCCCCTGTGTAAAGGTTGGGGACAATTAATTATTTATGATATGCTTTATTTTTTTTCCAATTTACTTATCTTACAAAGAGTACATTATTTGCTGTACTAAATCAGAATTCGTTTTTCTCATTACATTATTTACCGGGAGCGGCCAAACGGTCGTTCGTCATTAAAATTTATTTTTAGTCTACACACACGAAAATTAATCATTTATGTAAATATAAGCGCTTTATGCAAGCGTGTTTCTTAATAATTATAGATATTTAATAATAATAAAAAACTTTTTTATGGAAGTCGATTCTATAAAAGATTAAGTATATTTTTAGTAGATCGTGGCCATCATATGATAAAAAAAACGGTCCGATTAATAATCGGTCGTGTGTACTGACAAATAGAGAATAGTCAAGACCATTATACATCTATTATTATTTCTTTGGTCCCAGGTAGAAAGGGATAAAATCAATTTTTGACAATTACAATAATTGTAATTTATAGTTTATTAGAATATTATTGTAAAAAATGTTAGGTATATCTTTATTTATTTTAATCAAAACTACAGGCTGCCTAAGGTTATTCTATCCTAAAAAGTTATAAGCTAATAATGACTACCGTCACACATATAGGTATACAACATTATATATCCATGATGTTATTTTCATATATTTGAGTATATTTTTTTAGGTTGATGGGCAGAAAAAAACACTTACTCTCCTATTAAAAACTAAAATGCCATCTCTGTAAAATGATTTTGGGTCGTTTATTATTGTAGAATATTGGCCTGTGTACCTCCCAGTCCGCCCTTGCTTCGAGACTATGGAATATTTTATTGAACGTTGGAATAAACGCGTCATCTTGTCTTAAATAAACATTTACGATTTTATATTTTTTTATTAGTTATAATTTATAAATACGGTTCGGATTTGAAGGCACAAATTAAAAGCAAAATTTAACAATAAAATCATTTTTGTTTATAATTATAATAGAAAAGTATTTTTTATTTACAAATGTGTTTCATTTGATACGTAAGATAATGGGTAATAATGGATAATTTTTTGTTTTTCTTTACTTATGAATGCCTATTTTGTTATTTTTAATAATTCATTGTTATGTTTAATTTTCAATTGATCTGATCGATTTATTCATGACATACCTTATGTATTACGATACAAATCGATGAGAACTTGTTTTATTATGGGAGATATTTATCGATATAAATATACGATAAACTTATCGATTATTTGGTATGGCCAGTTAATTTAATGTTTAAATATAAATATAAATATAAAACCCATACTACCTATCTAAAGCTTAAAATATATGTTCATAATGCGTAAATTCAAGATTTTTCGACAGCCGCAAAGTGCCTTCGTCGACCGCAATTGTCGTTTAATAATTTTCCACGTTTATTTTATTCTGTGTTTTCAATATGCTGAAAGTTAAACAAAGTGATAATTCTAAGTTAAAAAAGTATGTTACAGAATTCAATGAAAATATTTTAAATTTTAATTTAAAATTTTATTTATTATTCATTAGCGAATACGATACAATTTATATTATTATTATTATTATTATTAAATATTATATCGTATGTAATTTTGTCGTTCGTCGTTCGTTGTCCTATGCGATTGTACGTATTATGCAAATAAAAAATCGTTCGTTCACTGCGAACGTATAATCGTCTTATTATATTTTTATTTACTATGTTTATTTTTTTTCCGTCGTATTGTTTTATCGATTTCTTTTACATCTCGCATTGTGCGACCACCATATTATTGTTGTCGGTCGTAGTTATTCATCACTGTTTAAGTTAAAAAAAAACTAAAAACTATATTTTCATTCGAAATATATTTGCATTTATTCTTCGTTTCATAGTATCCAACAACATCAATCATCGTTTTGTGATTTTTTTATTAACAACTTTGGGTAATATTTTCAATATATATTAATAAAAAATTTAATATTTAACGTCGAACGGTTGGGTTTACGTCACAATTTTTCCTTGATTCAGCGTAATTACGTAAATCTAAATATTTGTCCCTGAAATATTATACCGTAAACTAAAGTGAATATGATTGCCTATATCCGACGCCGTGAATTATAACATTATTTTTATCTGTTCCTTTTTCGTTTAATTTTCCTTTATTTTCATTGTGAATTATTATAGTTCACTGGTCCTTCCTTGTGCAATATTAGTAATTATTTTTTTTTATATAATTTTTACCTTAAGTGTCTCCAATGGGCGGCTTCTTATTTCCTGCCACTCAAGCCGTGTCATCTCCATCACATACGCTGATTGTAAAAAAATATTTACAGATTGTGTATAAAATAATGAATGTTAAAAAAAAAAAAATATATAATTTTTAGCCATCGGATCGATCGCCTAACCATCAATGGATCGTCAAGATCGGCAGACAGCTGTTAATGCAGAATCAACCGGACTTCACAAAATGTGAAATCATGGTATAAATCGTAATATCACACTCTTAGAACAATACCGTCATAACTCAAAATTTATTATTTATGACAAACATAATTGCTTTTGAATAGTTAATAATTAGCTCTATATAATGCAAGAACGACATACTACATATCGTTTTTCACTTGGCCATCAAAAAGATGTGTCAGTATTGAATTTAAATTAATTTAAATTTTAACATAAATTATTAAAGCAACATAGCCATTTACTTTATAGTAGTATTACGATTTAAATGTATGCAACTAATCACTAAAATAAAAAAACAAGGATATGGGGCATTCTAGTATTAAATACAAATTTATTTGTATATATATGATATATGTATAGGTAAACTTTATTGATATAGACATAAAATAATAAATGTATATTACAAAAAACATTTATTTTATCTACCCGGTGGGGATAAGAATGATCATCAATAATTAAATAAAATCATTTTTTTCTCATAAAAAATTTGGTTTGTATTTCAACATATAATACAATTTTTTGTTTAGTTTTATATTTATATTTTCTATATAACATTGTTAATAAATATAATTTATGTAACAATAATAAATGGAATAAGAAATGCAGTGAGTAATTATATATGACTTTAGTTGTATAACAGTTGATTGCGCACATAATATTATAACGCATAATGAGTTAGCTGCCGACCTGTCCATATATATGTTTTTGTTTAGTATAGTATTTCCCTAATTAAAATTGCACTATCTGTTTTATATTATTGTGGTTCGTATGTAACTAATTATTGTATTTTTATTTTTATATCATTTCATTGTTCGTTGTATGTGATAGTTGTTCTATACAGTTTAATATTTTACAGACAATTTTATGTTAAAATTTTTTTTTTTTCATTGTTCTTCATTGTGAACATAGTTGAAACATATTACACTTTTGTTTCAAATCTTCTTAGTTTTGTTTATTGTTGTTAATATTCCACATTTACTTGTATGTATCATTTGAAACAATAAATCAAATTCACCTACTTTTACAGCGAGTTGTATAAATTAATTTAATTATTAAGACCCTGAACACATTGTCACCAACAGGCTGAACTACCAATTATTAACATGCAAGTCCACCATAGTTGTGTGGCCGTGCAGGTCTTCAAGAGTTACAGACAGTTAATCTACAGTTACCATAGCTATAAGTGTATCATGAATGTTTATTTTAAGTTCTATATATATTAGTAGGTAGATGTTCATGTTATACAATTGTGTGACAAATAAGTGGGTAACACAATTTCCCTTCTTAATAGTTGCCTATGAATATTATACCATATCACCACTATAAATTTATACTTTTTTGTATACCTTTCCGTTGTTGTTATCTTTTCCCCAATTGTTATTTTATTTCAAGTTACTTCTTCTAGCAATATTCTATATAACAGCCTAATATAAATTAAAAATAATATTAACACTGATAAAGTTGACTATACTGTCATGATAACAAGTAAAATGTATATTACAGAAAATAAACATAAACAATGATTTGACATTTAATTTTTACGTATAGTTATAATAATTATATTATTTATAAAAATGTACAATATACAAAAAAATATATTAATATTGTATTAACATAATAATGGCAGTAGTAGTTTTTTTATTATAAGCTAAACAGAGTATATATATAAATATAAATTTATCGCAGAAACTCATTAAATGATTATTATGTGTGGTCAGCTATCTTTTTTTTTTTTCTGTTGTGGTGGTTTAGGATATATTTTTTCGTACCGAAAGCTAGCTGAGGGTATGACCCCACCAGATTTTAAATGCTTTCCTACACTGTCATTGTGTCTATTTGGAAATTGTTTAGCATATGCAAACTCAAACTCTCTGGCTACAAATGTGTACAGTTCATTTTCCATTTGCCATACAGTAGATTCGTGGAATTTTTGCACAGTCTTCCGGGAGATGGGATGTTTCTTAACTGTCTTTCTTAGGTGCGACTTGGAACCTAGATTAAATAATATTATAATTAGTTTTAATTAGAAGGTAATCATAATAAGCAGGAGCTGTAAAATTAATTTAATTAATAATATTAAACATAATTTATAATTTATAATTTGTTTATATAAATCATGTACAATATTGTACTTACTATGTTTAAAATGTTCAGAAGCATTCTTAAACATTCCACCAGGAATTATATATTCAAGCATCTGAAGATATTCTGTCATTTGTTCTGTGACTCCTACCAAAATGTACTTTTCAAGAACATTTTGTTTGGCCTGTCGCAATGCCCACTCATTTCCTGGAATCCTAGAAAATAGAATAATTAATACTACACGATAAACTTTGATAAATGAGTGAATTTAAATGCCAATTATGAAAATCAAACTCTTCTATATAAATTAAATTACTCCAAAAAGAGAAATTAAATTGTTTAATATTTTTATTTGAATTATGTACTCACACTATTTTACTAATTTCCATAATATACATATTATATATATTATTATTTATTATATTGACTATAAAGAGTAAAATGAAACAAGTTGGAAACCAATTAAAATATTAGTTTTTTTATAACCAGATCAATATATATATAAAAGATATATACATATACGGAAAGTAACAAGCTTATGTCTAACCAATCTTAAATAAAACTGTGGCCTTAATCATGTTAACTATTTTATATAAAATTTAAATATGATATTTAATATTATTAAATAATATGATATTATCAATTGTGTAAAAAACATAAATACCAACCAACATTCAGCAGACTGTCCACACAAAAAAGGAATTTGTAACCACAAAAGATTTGGTTGACAATCTGAACCACCACGCTCCACACATTCATCAAAAGTCGTTGATGAGTCCAAATGCTTTTTGCGAACTAAATGTGGTCTATAATCATCACCATAGCGTAAAAAATAATAGTATGAAACCAATCTATCTAAAGGTTTACGTAATAATTGAACATAATGTGGTCTTTTGTATCCATATCTAAAAAATAAATAAATATTAGAAAGTAACATAAATAAGTAAACATATTGTGCATATTTATGAACCATTGAATATACCTCTCAAAGTCAATATATGCAAAATGGCCATGGTAAAACGCAGGACGTATCCAGCGTGTTGTATTATCAACGAATCGAAACTGAAATATATAAATATTATTAATAGGTACTATAATATAATATTATCTTCACCTTACCTCCCAATTATAAATAGGGTCAGCCACCCTAGTCCAACACCTACATAGATTTCGATCACCTACATTTCGTCCATTCAAACCATCTACCTTCAACCTATCTAAGCTATCTAACCTAACCTTCACATCACTCTCAACTCTCAATTCCATCTATTCACTTCTTTTGGTTTTTCTCTTTCCCTCATATTTTCAACATTCATTTCCATAACAACTTTTGCTACCTCTGAATCATCTCTCCTTATAACATGCTGAACCCATCATGACCTATTCTCTAACATTTTCGACACAATTGATGCAACTCCTAAATTTCCCCTTATATATTAATTTCTAATTAAACTAATTTATTAATTATTTCAGCTGTTCCAAATATAATTCTTTGAGTAACCATTAATCACTAAACCATTGACAAAAATATTTTCCAACACTTCCTTGTCTTCCTATATTTTTTAACTTTTTTAAGTTATAATGAGTTTTAAATATCTAGGATTAATTTTAATACCTGATCATAGATTGAGAGTAAATGCGAGTTGCCAGTGACATTAACATGAAGGACACGAAATTTGTTTTGTGAATGTAAATCATAGGCAACATTAACAAAACTTGTCGATCCAGTTTTAGGCACTCTATTGTAAATGACTAGTGGATGGTCATCAAAATAGTTATGGTTCTGAACTGCATCTAAAATATAAAAACGTAGAAAGTAATTTATATGACAAAAACATATTAGATGTGTTTTAATTAAGAGTAATAAGTATACACTTACCAAAATTATGAATGTTATCATTGCTGATCAACTTAGTAACAGCTGCTTGGATTTGAAATTGTTGTTCTCGCAATAACGCATGATACGCAATCATTGCTCCCAGTACTACTAGGACACCTAATATCACAAGTATAATCAAGTATACATGTACCATTTTTTGGTGTCTAACCCTGAAAAACATGATGGTAAATGAACATAAAAAGTATTTAAATTATTGTTCCCATCAGTGCAGTTATAACAGTAGTCAACTAGTTTTAATGATCATATTTATTGATTTCCATCACATCAATAGACAACGGATAATTCTGCAAAAACAATAAATACAACTATATAGAAATAGTAATTACAATAATATAACAGTAATAAACAATGTTCATTATTATTAATATTACAAGTTTACATGTAATAATAATTTCATGTGTTACTTAAATATTATCAATTATTATATCATTGAACAACGATGGTTGTTAGAAAAGAGAAAATAGTGCAATATATATATATATTTAATAAAATTAAACGAGTATTGATATTAAAATTAATTTCAAAATCTATTATAAATATATTAGTTTACTTGATTTGTTATACTTATAATATATTTATTTTTATTAAATAATTTATATTTTTTTTATTTTTAAAAATATGATCATTAATTTTAATTATTCTATATTTGTTTCATAAGTTATAGTAATTTTTAATATTTTAATATTTAATATAGATTGATTTATAATTAATTAAATATACTACACTTTTTCTAACTAGTTCTGGTGGATTAATAGATAGATAATGTATTATCAATTAGACTCATTAGCAAAGCAAAATCTATACATATAACTAAATATTAAGTGCAGGGCCAGATTGGGTAAATTTGGATCACCGAGATATCAATATTTTACCGGTCCATATTTAATAATTTTATCATTTACATATATATTTAATATTAACACTTTTTCAATGCATTTTTCTACTAACTTGCTAAGATTTTCTCGGTGACTTGCCAGGTCAATCTAGACCTGACTGTATGCAACATTAAAAAACTATGGAATTAAAAGATACTTTTAAGATTTCACTAACCTCCTATTTAATCATGATTAGGACATAGATTTGAATGAAAATACCTAATATATTTTTGATAAACATAAAAATAAAATGATAGAAACCAATTTTTTTAATCAATATGTTTTTTAAAATAATAATATTTATTATAATTAATAAAACTTTTTTTAAAATACCATTTTTACTTTCAAATTTTTTTTTATCAAATATATTGTCTTTGAATTCTAGTCTTGGTATAATAAAATAAATTATTTATTACTTTTTAAAATTCTAACAAGCAATTGATGTGCAATCATACAAAGTTCTCAATTCATTCAATTTGAATATTTATGAGCAAAATGCAAGAACAATCAATTGACTTTTTTATATTAAACTCCTATTTAATTGCACACAATTAACTACGTTAATTAGATACGTTCCATAGTAGTCAATAGAAATATTAAACGAAAACATAATTAGGTACACTTACATGAGTTTTTTGAAATTTTATCTTTTCATTGTATTCGTTACTAGTTTATCAAATAGACACAATATCGATGTTGTTCTATTGACTGGGCATTTATTCTGGTAAAGTGGTAAATGTCTCATAGAACTTAATGGTGGAACTACACGAATTTCGAAAACAATAACAGTTAATAATAATAATATTTATATCATTATTACGATTTTGACAACGAATTACAAAAATGAATTATTTACTGACTCAACGTACACAATTAACGCGATTAACTTACAATTAGTAACTCGCAGTTTTAGAGCGATTCAACATTTAAATTTTATTACAAATTTAAAATTAAAATGCGAAATTTTAAAGAGTAGTAGAATAGTAGGTAAAAAAATTGTTATTAAGATGTTTTGTTCGTCTTCGTCTGTTGTTAACTTTATAACGACGACTTGTGATAACGATTGCGGTGGAATGATAATGTTGCGACGACTGGCAAATGATAACAAGGTATCGGCGAATATTAAGTACTCAGTGGTGTAATCAGAGATTTTTTTTTTTTTTTTGGAGGGTGTTCAGATAATATTCTATCTTTTGTAAATATAATTATAGTTTAATAGAATCTTTTTAAGTTTCACCCCTACACATTAATATTTTTATTTTTTATTGTCAATGTATCATGTTTTACACTTTTATGATTTGATACGAGGCACATATTTTTTACAAAAAAAAAAAAAAAAATTGAGGGCGTTTTAACCCCAAAGGCATCTCCCCCCTAAATACGCCACTGTAAATGCTCACACTATTTGTTATGCTGACTACAGCAATTTTAATTAAAGATAAACATTTAATTCATTCTTCTTAAATTCAAATTTCATTATAAATACAATTATGTCTTGCTTTTATAAGAATCTACTAGTAAGAAACTTAAAAAATACATTTATTTTGACATTAACATTGAAAAAATTGATCCAAATGGATCCTTAAAATAAAGTACTCGTTAACTCGACAAACTAATAACTAATACCTTCTTTAATATTTATTTTATATCTTTAATGATGTAAGGTAAAACATACATTTTACACCTGTAGGTACAAATAAAAAAAGAATATAAAGAAATAAAAAGTCGATTTTGGATGTTCCTCCTTCGACCCTCGGAGAAATTAGTCGTGGAATATTATATTATAATTTAGAATTGTATATACAATATTGCATAAAAAAACGATTCTGAAAATCTTATAGGTTTGGTACAGTTAATTGATATTTCTTAAAAAAAAAATATACCATCTTTTAATTTTAATTTTATACATGTCATATATTTTAATCTTTTAATATTCTAAGTATTTTTTATGTTGCTCATAGGCACCATACGAAATAAATAATAATAATAAGTAATAATTATATATATTGTGTGAAATAAATGCAACTTCAATCAAAAGTTTATATTTTAAAATTATTTTAATTGCATTGCATAAATATAGACATAATATTAATTTACAAATTCCTAAATTCAATAAGCATTTTAGTGTAAAAAGGTAGCAAGCAAATAGTTTATGTAAAATACTTAAAATTAATATATTAAATTTTTATATTATAAAACATTTTTAAACCATATTAAAAATGCATATATTTTAATGATATTGAAATTATATAACATTAATATTATAATTGTATTATGTCACATTATTGTGAACTCTATTTAAACTCATCCCTCTAACACAACACACAAGCTATCAGCTTACAAGTGAGTTGCAAATGTTGCAAAATACTAAACTTTACATAGGTACATATTTGTGATATTTTATTTTTGTTATAATTTTATTGAAATATAAATCTTATTTGTCTATGTACAAAAAATAATTTTCATATAATTGTGTTAACTTTTTGTAAATGTAGGTATATAACAAAATAAATGTAATTGTGACTCCTTAGAAAAACTTGTAGAAAACAAATAGGAATCAGATGATTAATAAAAATATTAGGAGGATTTAACTAGGAAAGTTGTTATGCATCATATTTTACAAGGTTTTATGTTTATAATTATTCGTTTATAATGTGATTTACATATTGTTTTTCTTTAATCAAAGAAAATTATAATAACATCAGTCATAGTATTACAATATATTATTATTTGCTATTTTATATATATATATAACCATATATAAAAAAATACATATAAATACAGTACATTATATTATATCATACATTTCATATTAAAAATAAAAATTATACAATTTAAATATTGATAATTTTACATCACTATAAATAATTTAATTTTCAACGATTATTGTCTATGATAAATATTACGTATAATTTGTATTTTAAAAATATAAACTGACAAACAATGATTTTTGTGGTTGAACAATTATGTGTAATCTACAAAAAAAACTAATAACACTAAGCTTTATCAGAATATAGTACACAAGATAGTGGACGTAACAAGCATTTTGCATATATTCACGAGTTTGCACAAATTGGCAATCATATAGCACCATTATAGCACAAATGCTTGTGTGAAACTAATATACTTTATTCTGAATAATTTAGTGAACTGTATTAAAAGTCTAAATTTACAATTCATAATAAAATAATGCAATCATTAAATCCCGTAACAGTCATCAATAAACAATAAATGGTCACCAACATGAATAATAGTATCAACAATAATAACAAGGTCAACCATGTCATTTTGCATTTATATATTTAGTAAAGTGCAAAATTATTAAAAATTTAAATACTTAGATTTAATTATATTATAAAATAAATATCACAAGTATAATACTCGAAAAATCAGTAATAATAATAACAATGTTAAAAATAATTCTTAGTGCAGTTTAAGAAGTGATGTATAATATTTTTGTGACAAATTGCAATATTGGTTTAGAAACAGCTACAAGGTTTGCCACAGAATATAATATTGAGACGTTGGCATAGTGAAAATAAATTCACGCATCCATCAATTTATTATAAGAATATGGGTGGTGATGGTTAACATGATCGGTGGTCGATGATACAGTAGATCTTCTAGGATATATGACAAACAGAGCCAATTGTACGATTGAAAGTATACAACCTACTCCATTTGGGTACTGAAATATAAAGCATTTAATAATAATTAATCATCAAATTATCATGTGAATTATGAACAAAATATAAAATATTAGATTTCTATACAATGTACGAGGCGTGTCCAGAAAGTAAGTGTACTGAGGCTCTCACAGCCATAGGAAATATTTTTTTTACTATGTTGGCTACACTGCCGTATAACTTTACTCCTAACTTTTAAAACAAGACCAGAACGAGTTCAGTACGTTGAAATCTGCTGTCGCACAAATTTTTCTTGTTAACCATGTTGATTGAGTCTGCCGCCAAGTGCGAGATCCGCGCTGTTATCCGTTACCTTGTTGCGAAGGAGAAATTTCCACATGAGATTTTTAATGAGGTACGAACCGTTTATGGTGAAGGCCATATGAATCATACCAGTGTATACAAGTGGTGTAGGGAGTTTAAAAACGGCCGTACGAATGTACATGACGATCAGAGGAGTGGGAGACCGTTGATTTTGACTGATGACATTGTGAAAAAAGTCGAGAATGCAGTCCGTGACGATCGCAGATTGACTCTGGATGAACTTTCTGCAATGTTTCCGCAACTGTCAAGGTCTCTATACCACGAAACAATCACAGAAACACTTGGATTTCATAAGCTGAAAAAATTAATCTGTTGTCTCACAACCTGCATTGAAAGAAATGGTGACTATGTAGAAAAATAGTACACAAATATATTAATGTAACTACGTTATTTTTTTTTTAATACATTTTTTTGAAGCCTACAAAAATTGAGTACACTTACTTTCTGGACACGCCTCGTAAGTATATTTGATAGTT
Organism: Eriosoma lanigerum; assembly: GCA_013282895.1. Classification (NCBI taxonomy): domain Eukaryota; kingdom Metazoa; phylum Arthropoda; class Insecta; order Hemiptera; family Aphididae; genus Eriosoma; species Eriosoma lanigerum. Next base: position 10,351,230 of record CM023362.1, read on the forward strand.
TTTTAATAAAACTTTTTCAGTTTTATGCATTACTACTTATTTTTAAACTCATCAATATGCGTATAATTATCAAAATCCACTAAAATATACATTAGAACATACTAAGAAAAATTAAATATGTTAAAATCTTTATATATATTTAAAACAATTCATACAAATTTTTACTCAGAATTTACTTAAAATAGAACATAACTAAATATACAAAAACTTGCAATGTATATATCAATAATTTAATAAAAAAATAAAATATTTTATAGATTCTTAAGTAACTTAGAGGAAGATTGATTACAAAAAAAGTAAATAAATTGAAAATGTATGAGTTTTAGTTATATACAATGGATAGTCGCAATCTATATAACGCATGTTACAGTGTTATGTCCAACACCTTTAGCTGACAAGTAGTTTATAATGTACCATTCATTATGATGTGGTATAATATGTAAAATAGTCATGCGTGCACAGTTAGCATTTATCAGTTAACAATGTACGATACATATAATATATAATTTTTCAATAAAGGTCTATCCATTGTACCTATATGATCTAATGTTATAACAGAATAAAGTATTTAGGTGAAATTAACATTGCTTATATTTTTAGCTATCAAATTATCTCCTAATCAAATAATGATAATCGTAATTTACCATAATAAATTTATCAGGTAACATTCGTCCATAGATAAACCACTGAATTGAAACTAAAAATGTCATCACTATCAAAGGCATGGGCAATGATTCTGTGTTTCTTGTTCTTATCACATGAATCTATAAAAAAAAAAAATATAAGTCTATATATTTAGTCTTAATAAATAATTATTGGAAAATATTAATTATATTTATTAAATTATACAATTTATGTTATACAACACTTACTAAATTAGATAGTGGAGCTGCAAAAAATAACATAGTTGTCAAACAACATAGGAATCCCACACGGTCTATAGCATCATTTATAGACGTAGAATTACTGGCAGGATCTAGTTCCTTAGGATCTAAGGGTGTCACTGCTGCTACTTCAATTTTTTCTTTTTGGGTCAATGATCCGGTTTTCAACTGTTTAGTATTATGTATATTTGTATCGGTAATATATACAATCCAAGCAATGATGGCAACAGCTATTATTACATAGTGTATAACATGTTTCTAAACAAATAATTTCAAAGTATTATAATTTACAATTTTATAATTATATATGGTATAATGTATACACCAATAGTTGAACCAAAAGTGAACTTTCTTATTAGGTTAAGATAATAGTTAAATATCAGATAAACAGATACTACTACTTTTAAAGTAGTATATATATTTTAAAATAAAATAACTACGAGAAAAAATTATAAAATTTTTATTACTTAGTTTCTAATTATTAATTATAAATAAAACAATTAACTAACATTTTACATATTTTGTCATTTCAGACAAAATAACTAAAACTAGCAATTTTAGAAATTTATATAAAACTTTTATTTATTTTTTCAATAGAACAAAATAAATGTAAATTTTTAATATTTTATCAAATTATTTACATAACAAAAAAAAAAGATGGTTATTTCAGCGAAATTTGATATTTGTCTCCGATAATTTATTACTATATAATTAATTATTCAAATATTTCAAATGGTATTATTATATTATTATTCATTTCTTGTATATTTTTATATACATTTATAATCTAGTCCCTTGTTAATTTGTAAATAATTATTATTTAATATTTGTATAAAATGAAAAACAGATTGAAGAACATTTAATTTGTTTAAGAGAACAAAATTAGATCAATAAACTTCACTCTAATTCATAGGATGAGTCTAAAACACAACAATATAATAAAATATAAATTTAAAAAAAAATGCCCGCCTGTATTTCTTATTAAAATAATATTCTATAAAAGAAATGTTGATTTTAAATAATTATGATTACTACGCAAATGTTAAGTTGTAATTTCAATATTTATGTATTTGATAGGATTTACATTATAATACTGTCATTATTACTACAATAATTAAAATAATGTTCACCATACAACTTACTTTTTTCGATGTATACTTGTAGTACATCCAAATGTACGTACTAAACAAAAGACCACCAAAAGCGTTTACCGACACTAGTGTGTTGTTGGCCAACAAAACACCGTAATACATCCACAGCGTACACCTACAACAATCGACATTAATATTATGAAAAGCTGTACACAAAATGTGTAACCTCGAATGCCACCGTATCGACCACGAACACTGATCGAACACAGTCGTTCGACGGAACGTAGCATCTCAACGGAGCGTTTACAAACTTACGACAGGAACCCAGTTACAAACGGCACGACGGACTCGTTCAAGACTTTGCCCTTCTTCATGAAATTGATGCATATCAACCTGTAACGATATATTTGTTATATTTTTGATGGTTTGGTGTATTTTATGTGCGTTAGGTATATACTACTCACAATCCGGACAAGAACTGGACGCACGTGCACACCGACGCCGAGACACGCAGCGAGTACTCGTAGTCGAAGCCGTGCATTGTCGACCGGGCCGACTATTCTCGGTGGTGTCGCGCGTCGAGGATCGACACCCCGACGACGTTTTCAGAGCGATGGACGCAGACGACGTAGAGCAGCGACCGGCGACGACGTTGGTACCACGTCATTACGAGGTAAAACGGACCGACGAAAACATGAAACGCGTGCGCTTCACAACGCGGCGAGAGAGAAGTGAAAAAAAAAAAAGAAAAAAGACACACGTCGAACGTGCAAAACCAATATTGACACCGATCGTTCGGTTAAATGCTGTACAGTCGCGAATACGCGGCACTCGTACACGGCAAACGGTTTGCTATCAATTATCATTACGACGATAACGCGGTTGATAACAACTCGCAACCGCAACAATGGTTTTGTCGTCGCGACAACGACCGCGGCGGTCGCCGGGTTACTAACTACGGTGGGGTAGGTAGATAATAGTAGGTGCGTGCAATCAGTCAGAAATTTCAGAAATGTATACCTAGACAGTTGAAAATCTATTTCTTATTTCCGTACATATTAATTAATAATTATCAATAGATATTATTTCATTAATAATATCAGTCGTTATCGATTTATTGTTATTGTCTTTCTCGAAAAAAATACAATTTAATTTGACCCTTTCCCCCCTTGGAAAGCGATTAAAACCACCCCTGGGGAACAAAACCGCTCCCCGGGGATTTCGATTTATTCGTGGGGCCCCCCCCCCCCGTTACCATTCTGAAATCCAACGAATTCGTCGACCACAAAATATTTTTATCGGGTGTCCTCCATATATATTATAATCATTTTGTACGTAGACCATTGAAGATTCTGAAACTTAACAATGTATATGTACTTCATTCAATTAAAATTTTATTTATTATAATAATTGATTATTATAAAATTTAGTCGTGTGTAACACGACTAACACGGGTCATTCTCCTGTAGGAAATTTTCGGTCCGCCTATTTGATAGCGAAAAGCAACAGGTGGCGAACACCGAAATAAAACTGAGTAGTTGGTACAATATGTTAATATTGCTAAAATTCGTAATTGTTAAAATGCAATTAAATAATTAAAGAGATTTACAATTATTAGAGTTAATTAGTTAGTTATTAGTTTTAATAATTAATTAATATTTACAATTATTTTTAAAATATTCTACCTAACATATTCCCAAAATTTAGGTTAAAATAAACATCTATTTTTTTCGAGTCATCCTAAAAATAAATCTAACATGTCTATACTTCTTATACTGTTTACTCGTTATAATTTAATTAATTTTAAATTACTACTGTATTCGACCAGAAAAAAATCTATTGAGAATTGTAAATAATAACGAAACTAAAACCGCAGAAACTTTGTAATTAACTCTCAGAGCAATAAAGAAATTATGAGGATTAAGGACTGCTACCCAGTAGGCACATAGGAGATAACGAGATTAATATAATAGTAAATATGAACTTTTTTTATAAATATATGAACAAATAAAAAAAAAAAATTATCAGCTGTAACGGAAAAAAAAATGTTAAATTTTTAACAGTGAATTCACTTTTTTACCTGATTATAGCTTTCTACTGGCTCCTGAAGTCCTAGATACAAATATACAATACAATTATCACCCATTTCGAAATTTGTTATTACATTTATTTATTACAAAATAATATCTCAAAGAAACAAATTGCTATGACGTTAATAGTCCAGACCAGTCTTGTCCAGTCCAGTTCTTGGAGTCGAGGTTCCTATAAGGGAAAACAACGCACACAAATTAAATGTACAAAATTATAGTTTTGTTTAGCAGATAATAACACAAATAACTAATAATTCACAACTCATAATTATTCACATCTTAATATAAAAAACAATTTCAAATGATTATATAATAATATTGTGTAATTTTAATTCCTATTATAATGTGTTTTATAATTATAAGTAATATAATATAGATGAAACCCTCTAAATACCGGATTTTCGGTCGCTGAAATTTTGTCCGCTATTTAGAGAGAGAAATAGTGTTTTTATTTAATTAATTAATTAAATATATTGCATTTAATTTACTTTTACATTAATAAAATACATATTAAAACCTAACATTTTTGAAAAAAATCAGTTTCGTACGTTAAGGCATTTTTTAAACATTAAATTCGACTGTGTCGGAAAACAATGACGAATTCTGTATCTCGATTATTTCGACAATTATCAATTATCTATGTCATAAAAGTGTCCAGTATTTTGAGGTTTTTCTATATAGTTCTATATAGTTGAAATAGTTACAGTTTCCGAAAAAACTCCGCTATAACGGAGATGTCCGTTAAGGGAGGTTTCTAAATTCTTGACGTTACAATAAGGGGGTATGTACAATTTCGTATTTTTTTATTATTATTATTAAGTCTGCAGCGACTTCCTGTAAATGTTACAAGTCCGGTTGAGTGGTATCTAATTAAAAAAAAAATCCGTAACAGAATGGGTGAACCGAAAACTTCCCCTCTATGACCCGGCCGACGTACACCCGCCGATCGCCAAATGTGTTCCTCGATGCGCGATAATAATAACTTTTATATACGACGACATCGGAAATACTTATCACCACCAACAATATCAATACGAAAATATAATAATTTATAATAGTCTCTCGTCCGTACCGTATCCTAATCCGAGCAATATACGTTTGGGGAAACGGCGACCGGGTACGGCATTAGTCGTGTGTACCGGCAACGTGCAATGCGTACAACACTCGGAACGTGTCGTTTCTGTTTGGAAACGATAATGTGTGACGATTGCGATCACATTATTATATCACAAACATGTATTTTACGTAACAAGTTATACTTATTACCACACCAGACGCGTATCTATGTGTACCCATATTAATATTATGATATCGGAAACTAGAAAATCGTGTATCGCAAACATTAAACTTAATACTATTGTTGTTGGATTGAAGAAGACAAGAAGTGTATAAATAATTCACTAAATAGCCAATACGAGTAAACACTCGTGATTTTATATATATATATATGAACTTGACTATAAGCCTATACAACGTATACTTCGTATACTCGTATACTGTCAAATCTATTCGTAACAGACAACGCGTACTGTCGTACAGTATTCTCATTTCCTGTTTATTCTGATAAAATTAGCTAGATATGAGAATATTTATTATGTTAGACCTAACCTAACCATATCACACTCGTTCCGCAGGAAAAAAAAATGGAAAATTACGTTTTATTGTGGCGATAGAGAGGATTAAAAATTTCAACGGTCTCACAAGTTCTCCAACTACAAACTTAATACAAGTATAGATAGGAGGTAATATATTCATAGTGTTACGACGGACAATCGGAATGGGAATTCTGATTTTCTGGCTGCTAATGCAACTATTTTAATTTAGATTTATTATGACAATTTCATAGGTTACTACTTACAAGCAAATTTAAATTGAATAACTTCAGGATGTATTCAGAGTTAACTTATATATTTCCCAAGACAGAGTAATTTACTGAAGATATTATTTCAACTCAATTAAATTAAATTATAAACCAATATTTTGAATAAGGTAATAGTTAAAATCTTCAATAAACAATTAAACAAATAAAAGTAAAATAGAAACGAGTAAATGGATTAATTTTCAATTCGAGTAAAATTGAATAAGCTCGAAAACCTTTGTGTAGTATACCTATAGGAAAATGCCTAAAATGTTGTTTTAAAAGTAAAATTCGATATAAGACACAATACAAGTTAAATTCTGAATATGATTAACAAATTCATAAGCCAAAAAAAATAATACTTTTTCTAGTAATGCAAATAACATTTTTAACTATCAACTTAATTAATTGTATCAATATTGAGCATAAACTTGAATCAATTAAATGTTATTTTTTTTTAAATTCAAGCACACGATAATTAATTATTATATCCGACATATTATATTCAGTAATTATTTTAGTTAATTATAAATTAATTCAACTTAGTTTATTGTCTATTGTCGAAACACATTTCGTACCTACTTATATAATATAATATATAGTTATATGCACTTACGTACGAGGTTGTTAGAATGTTATTTATGTGTGTTAGTCTCATCCGGTGCACGCGGCAAAGTGGGCGCGAGCGCGTGTCACCGTCATCGCCGCCACGGGCTCTGTCGTCGTTTGGGTAAAGAATAAAAACAATCTCATATACACTTAAGGGTAGGTTTTATAGTCATCAAAGGTCCGGGACCCACAGAGAAGACAAGACTGCAGTAGTCGCAATAATAGTTGGCAACCCGAAATATAACGCAAACAATTTTTTAAGACCGTTTGTACTGAAATATAATAATTATTCTCATAAGAAAATATCCAAACGGGTTAAATCGAAACATTTTTCTATTTATATAGAACGACGAGAGCGAAGTTTTACGCGGAACAAGCGGAAAATACAGTTGGCGCGCGGACCGTTGGTAAGTGTTCCTTGCGACAACGACCATATTTCGAATGTTCTTGAAAAGAAAAAAGTTATTATTTTAATATCGTAGCACTCTTTACCACCGTTATCTCGATTTTACATAGTATATATAGGTATAGCCGTCGTCAGATCAATCAAGTGGACTCCGCGTGTGCTCCGGTGTTTAGGAAAAAATAAGGGACGGACATGCGACGACAAGACGACGATGAGATCTATCGACGTGGTTGGTCATCACAACACCATATTCACTTGTCTCAAGAGCAACAAAACACAAACGTGGGGTATTACGTCGGTGACGGTAAGTTATTAACAAAAAACATCGAAAAATCAATAAATACCTTCAATTTGGTTGAAAATTAAAAAAAAAAATTCTAGTGTTAATGACTTTTTGTTTTTTTTTTTATCTCATCAAAATATATAATTTATCATCTGGACCGCAAATATCGGTCAGTAAGTCCATTTATTGTAGGTATTAGTCCACCCTATCGGTGTCTATAATGTGTTAAAATTACAACAACCAATACGAAAACATAAAATGGCATTGTTATAATTATAATGGTACTGATTAGAATAGTTTTCAGTTTTACATCGTAACTATATGAATGAATATGCAAAATGGTTTGGTTTTCGTGTACATATTGAATATATTGCTATATATACGTAATATATAAATGTTTGCATATTTTATGATATTGGTAAATAATAGTTAAAAAGTTAACAATGAAAATTCAGAAAAAAAATGTTGGTCTCCTTCTCACACTATTTTGTCGAAATTAATAAATATTAATTATATTCAAAATATTCAAAATTGTAAATAATAAATTTAATTGGAAATCAGAATAACATTTAAGAAATAAAACTTTGTTTAATTTTTTTTTTTTTTTTTTATGGGACCTGTAATTTATTTTTCATTTAATAATATATTTGAGTCCAAATTATAACATAACGAAAAAACGTTACAATGTTTCTTTACATATTATACATAAATCATAACGAAATATGAACAGAAGCCACAAAATTCTCCTCAGCCATACAGGTAGAGTACAATATTACTTATACATAAATAAATATATATTATTGTATAATAAAAGGAAAACAATTATACATATTTATAAATAACATCATATTAAAGTATTATACATATAAATGCACACTTTAACATACTAGTGAACATATTATATTGTATAATATTTCCAAGGGGGTAGAAACACACTGGATTTCGACAGGTTTCCGTAGAGCTATCTAATTAATATTACTTTATAATATTATAATAACTAATAAGTAATACGCAGTCGTACGTATAATATATATTGTGTCAAGTTTTTAAATATTCGAGTATGCAATTGACGAAAATAACATCATTGAAATAATATAAATAAACATTGGTAATATTAGTAGGTATATAAATTATAATTTAGTTCGTTTTAAAACCTAAACGATGCTCGTTGTAGTGATTTCATAGTTTTTGTATTTACCAAATAGCATAATCTCAATAATACAATTTATTTTGTATTAAAAATAATAAGAAATTAATTTTGAATAAAAATTGCATACACAACAATGCATTTAATTAATCGAAAAAATTGAACACGAAATATATAAGTACTACATGTATTCGAATAATAAAAAAAGACCAGAGCAAATTTTAACATTGGAATTACTTTAAATCGAGAATTCGAGAAACCCAAGTTATAAAATAACGAAATTCAGTTTTATACATTAAATATTAAAAAGTGAAAAAAATAATGATAATATTAAAATTTGTTTCAATGTGAATGTTTAAAAAGTTTTCAAAACAATTTCATTTTCCACGGCTTGGAAAAGGAAGACTATGATAATTAGTTGAATATTATGAAAAATGTGCGAATCTCGTTTTAGTCTGTTTACAAATTCAATTACTCTCTCATCGCTTAGACTTTATAACGAAGTAAACATAGACCATATAGTTTATATTTTTAAAATAATTAATTAAAATCTATTATTTAAAAATTTATTAAACCCAATATTGGGTTGAATAGAAGATATACGTATTCTTCTAGGGTGCTTCTCCGGACATTGATAGTCTGATCGTTCTTGGCTTTAAGCTACGGTCGTCTGCGTACTTCGCGTACTTCGCGTACTTACGTGTACGTCTAAATCTCTTTGTACAGTTATCTGATTACAGTCTTCATTTATTCCATATTTATATTAACCATTATTCTTCCTGTTGTTGTAATTTATTATCCTTTTACAATTATACTTATAAGCTTTTACCCTGTTGTTTTTTACACGCTTTTATTCAATTTAAAGATCGATAGAGAATATTAGGATAGTTATATCCCATTTTATCCAAATAATTGCAACAACAACCAATTAGCATTTTACAATACCATGTTTTTGAACATAAATAATTAGGTACGTATCACTTTTTAATTTTAATTTATCGATCCGTCTTCATGCTATTATAATCATTGTCAAACTGAATTAGGATAGACTAATTAGTTAAATTATACCATGTATGAGCTATCTCGATAATCTTATTAGATAAACAAAAGCTGTGTCAAGCTTATCTGTCAAAAATATATTTCTACTTCAATTAAGAGCCGCCTTCTCCACACTATACTGTGTCGTTCAGATTTGAATAATTTGTAGGTAACGTGACAACGTATTACACTTTGGTTTAAAACAAAACGGTCCTAAGAAAACTGCTCAGCCTTGAATAGTAATCTAAATCAAGTACAGTTAACTCTAAATAGTTTCTTAGTTCTCTTTTTAATTTCCGTCGACCATTGATTATTATTTATTGTATTAATATATTGTTATAAATAAATAAATAGAAATAGAAAGACGTACCAACGGAAGGGGAGTAGTTGGGTTTAGCCAATACCAAGATCTCGTTTATCCTTTTTCCTATGTGATGGTCAGCAACGATGAAGGACAAGAACAACAATATTACCATCATTACAATTTGGCCACTGATCATTCTCAGCAGATGATGGCGATCCGTCCTCCGACGCGTCCGCAAACGCCAGCGCAGTTATCAGTGCCGCATTTGATGCTGTCGTCACCACCTCCGCAAACGTATTTCATGCACCACCAACCTCAGCAGCTCTACCACCAACAATTGCAACCATCACCGTCACCATTGACAGTGATGGCACCAACAATACCACAGTTACAGTCTCCGGTAATGACGACAATTGGCTGCAATACGAATCGGCTAAATTCCTGCACTAACTACAGTGGTGGTAACACGTACATTTTAGCAGACATTTATATCGAATCTAATCTTCTAAGATTATTTTAACATATGCCTATGAAATATATACAGATTTTTAAAAAACTGATAAGTCATAAGGTCTAGTCATCAAAAATAATATATATTAAAATTAGATAAAATATAGTTTTAAATTTCCATTCTAATCATAAATGGAGTTTTACTGGGGCTTAGCCCTCTAAATATTTTTTTCATAGCTGAAGCCCCCTCAACAAAATATTGAATAACTTATATGTATTGTATAACTAGCGATTTTATTTTAAACTTTTAAGTTATTTACGAATTTACATATTTAGATGTATCATTATTTATAACACGAATGTATTAAATTATATTTTAAACAAAAAAAAAGTTTGCTATTAAATATTTAAACCCCTTCTGATATTAATTGTAACACTCATAAAGAGATAAAAGTGAATATGTTTACGTTAACAATGTTTAAACCTTTAAACATCCAAACTATAGTTAAATTACAAAGTCAATATAATTTAGGAAATGTTTAATCCGAAACACCATATCCCTAAACTTTTGTACTCCACCTTTATTAGAGCACTATATATGTCAACAATTACTAGCGCATTATAAATATATTATATTTTTTGTGTAAATTTAAAAATAAATACATACAATTTATCTTAATCCTATAATCAAAATTAAGCATAACATTATCACTAAAATATTGACTATCCTTATTACACATTTAGCCGAACCAGACAACAACTGCTACTAACCTAATCTAACCCCATAATCCATTACATAGTTATGGAGTAAAATATGATTACCTAATATTTAGTTAATATGAGTACCTACCACAGTATTTTTCAATCTTTTAACAAACGATTAAATTCGAAATATAATTTAATATTCAGATTAGCTTATAAGTGTGGGTAATTTATCAAAACAAATAAAAACGTCTTCTTTTATAGAAAGTAATAAAGCTGGGACAGCTCCGGTTGCAGTCGAAATAACAAAGGATTCGTCTTTGACGTCATATGTCCGTCGGGTGCCAATGGACCAGCCTATCCCTGCCGGCATGTCGTCCACCGTCATCGTAAATGATAATAACCGGCGACAACAGTCATCGAACGACGACGGAACGACAGTAGAAGTAATAGTCTTAATTTATATAATCCTAAACGTAAATTACTATAGGCGGCAAATGGGAATCTGAGGGGGTTAGCTGATATCCCTTACTGTCCCACAAAAGTTGTCCGAGTTTTACATATATACAAAATAATATTATATTAATATAACAATTTCGTTTTATTGACTTATAATGATCTTTAAAATATTAGTCCCTGGAATTTTAATCGATTTCCGCCTATGAACAGTATACTATAATAGCCAATAGGTATATATAAATATGGATTTACACAATAAGTTAAACTAAATTGTGAAGTATTGAACAGTTCACTTGCACCACAGAATACAGAGTAAAAAAAATGTTATCAGTAATACCTAGTGGATTTTAGATCAATTTGTTCAGTTATAAGTTATATCGTATCTTGATGACCTGAAAAGTTGTCCATTCTTACGATCGTTCCTTATTTTTATATATTAAATTAATTTGTTTTAATAGTTTTCATTATTATTATATAATTAATATAATAATGTAGTTTATTTCATTTTAGATATGTATATATTACCTAATATTAATTGGACTAATCTAAAATATATATTTTTAAATGTATACATTATATTCGAATAAAATTTTGGACCCGCCCAGAAAGTTCTTTAAAACACACCACTGCTTACGATTTATTATTAAACATATATATATAAAAAAAAAATGATTTAATAATTTTAAATAAACTTGAAAATAATTGAAAATGGTACAAAATATAATTATTAAATCGTCAATGAAATACAATTATAATTATGATTAATAATAATAAAAGTAATTGTTACTCAGATATCTACGTTACTTTGTTTATTCAGAAACCAGAACTTTCGTATTTAAGAGATAAAGAAACCAAGAATATTTAAAAAAAAAAATTATGGTTTGTGGAGGGGGGTTGTTATGCTAAATACTCAGCTATCTCTTCAACTTAAAATGTTCGCGCCACCACTGTGTGCCGATTACCGAGGACAAATTTTGGGGCACTAACCATAAACGTATTTTCATAAATTAACATTATTAATAGTTTTTATCAAAACAATTTTTATACGCAATACCTATATAGACAATAACGAGTGCAAAACAAAGCGGCGAAAACGAAAAACAGAACGCGACAATAGTTGATGATAATAAAGTAATAGCCTTTTGCAAACGGACTATAATGACTGCGATAAATAAAATCATCGTTGGTGAGTGTTTTTATAGTTTTTTTTTATTATTATTTAATTACTTATACATAGGTGTGTAATGTTTTCGTGATAAACGATAAATATGTAATTTAATTATTTGAAAAAATTAATTTTATATTCTTAAATATTATAGACGACTATAGGTCAGCTCTGAGCAAACTACGCAAGTCTATTAGAATATTAGACATTTTGATGTTTAACGAAAGTGGAAATGGAATTGGATCTGCCAAGGTTGAAACGGTCAAACCGTGGTTGGAAACATTAAAAGATATAGAACGTCGAGTATCGTCGAAGCACCACCAACGTCAAAGTAACGACGTCAATCATAGTCATGGTCAGTTATAAAATATATGATAGTAAAATAATTTCGAATCACGTATTATCCTATCTTATCCATTTCTATAAAATTCGACTTTTATGAAACGTATTAAAATTTCTTTTATCTCAAATATAATTAATAACATTACATTTAAAACCATTTATAACGATTCTTGTAAAGTATTTAATACCTCACCAAGTATGAGTTATCTAAATCCAAGGCAGGATTGAGTAAATTTGGAAGATATCAATATTTTATCTATTTTATCTTTTAAACGTATATATACCTAAACTGTTTATAATTTTTTAAAAAATTATATTTTGAAATATAAATAAGTGTTATAGTAATACCTATCTTATTTTTCGATTATTTTCAACACTTTTCCAATGTCTACATCCATTTAAAGAACTCATTACTTTAAATAATATGCAAAATCTATAGGTCCGCAGTATTTCATGATCCTCCAAATAAAAACCTGCACAATATTTTGATGACAAAAGCTTATAGTGTAACGGCACTATACTATGTTATTTTATTTCAGGAAGTAATGTTATGACAGAAGCCGAGTTCACATATTGTCAGCATGCACGACGTATTAGTCACTTTACTAATGACAATAGGAACAACATGGATAGTACAAGTAACTGTTGCGATAGAAAGAAAACTAAGAATAACAACAGAAGTAGTAGCTGTAGTAGTGAAGATAAAAGTATTAGCGAATGCCACTATCAGAGGCAATCAAATGTCAGACGATATCGGACTACGGGCAAGATTATAGTAAAACAACGCCAACGTGAATTGCACTGCCGTCGCCGTTACCGTTGGAAAAAATATTTGAATTATTGAAAAAAAGATGGCAAAATTTGCGTCGGCAGTTTTTAAAATGTATCACTTACAACATATTTAAGACCTACGAGTTTGAAATGCTTGGCGCCTTTAAAAACACAATATTATGAAATTTGTTTGATTGTTTGAAAATTTGGATAATTTTTTATAATGTTACTTTTAAAATTTTTAATTCAATAACACCAATATAAACATTCAATAGTATATTTTGAAATTCCCTCAGGTTCTATATAGATGCCCCTTATATTGTTTTAATAATTATTTTATAGTCGAATTTCGATCGAGATATTATATCCAACAAGTAATAATATAAAGCACTATACTTGCACTTATACTAACATATTTAAGTCAAAACCATGATAAACAATTTTGTTGCATATGTCTTATTATAATATCTAACATTTACTGTATTCAGGTTACTTATCATAAAATAATATAATTTTTTTTACAACAATTATATTTAAATATATTCTTATTCTAATTCGCCTTATACTCCACCCTAGATGGGATCGGTCACTTTATTCCAATAGTCCTATACCATCAAAGATCTTGATATTTTACCCTACCTCTCTTGTCTATCCACACCAACTATCGTCACTCTCTGTTCCAACTATCCACCTCTTATCTTCTACATTCACATTTCCATAACTGTCATCGCCATTTAATCATCTTTCCTTATTATATGTTCAAATCTACTCGACATAATATTCTCACTTATTATCCCCATAATTGATACAACTCCTACATTTCTCCTTATATAATAATTTCTTATTCTATCCCATTTACTCCATACACCAAATTATTAAATTTAAAATTTAAAATTATTTTCATTTTAAGTTTACCGCATAATTATTTTACAAAATGTTTAAAATTTAAATGAAAAGAAATTTAATACATAACTTATAATAAACCAAGTAGTAAGTAGATAAATTTAATTAGACAATTAGGTATATAATAACTAAATAATCATAGTCATTATCTAAAATCTCAACTATGGTCTAAGACTACATCATTTTAAAAAAAGTGATAATTATAAAAGATTGTTTATAATTGTGTTTTTATATGGTTTTATAGTAATCTTTTGGTATACAATTTTAAATAATATTATGGCCAAGCAACCTTTTCATTTAAATTAATAATAATTATGTATGATATGACCAGAATATCAGATCATATTTTTCACTATTATTATTGTGTATTTATGATATTGGACATGTTTTAACTTAAAAACAATATATTATAACTATATTATATTATGACCAAGCCAGTGTATAATTGTGTTTTTGTGAATTTTTCCATCTTTTAACTAAAAATAAGTAATATAATTTGTTTATATATATATATATATTGTAGCCAAGCCTTTTTTTAATATAAAAGTAACATAAATTGTATTTTGATATTTGTTGTGTACAAGCAATCTTTTAATATTAAAATAACATAAATTGTATTTGACATTTGTTGTAGCCAAGTTAATTTTTCACAAATTAATAATAATTCTATAATGCATTAGATCATACTTTTTAAAATAATGGTGTGTAATTGTGTTTTGTGGAATTCTTTGTCCATCTTTTAATCAACTAGATAAGTTGCGTATACTTTTTTTAGGTAATATATATATATATATATTGTGGCCAATCATCATTTATTTTTATTTTTTTTTTTGGCAATCTTTAATATGAAATAGTATTTGTATCTATTCATATTTAGTCAAACCATATTTTTTTTAAATATTGTATATTATTATATCATATTTTCATAAATTAATAATAATTTTGCACCTTATGTTAAGGTCATATTTTTTAATATAATAGTAGTGTGTAATTGTATTTTATGACATCTTTCTAGCATTTTTTAATCAACTAGATTAAACCATATGTAATTTTTTTTGTGGCATTTTGACAACTTTTAATTTAAAAATAATACAATTTATGTTATATATAAATTTTGTGGTTTATCCATCTTTTAACATGTTATAGCCAAGCCATCTTTTCATAAGTTAATAATTTTATAAATCATGATCTGATCATAATTTATTAAACTATATAAGATGTATAAAAATTTTTTTGTGACATTTTGTCATCTTTTAATTTAAAAATAATACAATTTGTGTTATATATTTATAAAATGTAATAATTACAATTCAATATGTTGTGGTCAAACAATCTTTTCATAATTTAATTAATATTTTAATAAACTAGAAAAGTTGTATATAATTTCTTTTTACATTTTTTTTTTTTTGTTTCCTTATTTTTTAAATTTAATATATTACAAATTACATGGAATATTTTGTGGTTTAACCATCTTTTAATATAAAATTATAATTGTAAATCTAAATTCCATAGCCAAACTATATTTTTATAAACCAAAAACAATTTTATAAGACTTGACCTGGTCATATTTTTTAATTTAAAAACTATAGTGATTTATAATTGTGTTAATTTGGACTTTACTATAAATATCAAAATAAAAATTTTCAAAAATAATATTAATTTTTAAATATCAAAATAAAAAACATGTGTTATTTTGAATATTTAATTATCTTTTAATAAAAATAATAAAAATGAAAAGGCGTTTGTCTAGGTATTTAATAAAAATAAATAAATTATAATAGGTAGTTACCTTAAAAATATTGACTATAATGTAAGATGTAAAAGTTTTTAAATTGATAGCTCTAAAAAATTGTTTATTGTAAAAAAAATATTACATAATACAAGAAAATTATTTTAACAATTTATTTAAGTATTTATTTATATATTAATTTAATTATAATAAATATTTTCTAAATGAAACTATTAGGTACCTAGTGAATTGATTTTGTACTATGTATTTTATTGCTTTATTCAATCTAATTATTTATATATTATTCAGATTCTGTGGTTTTAGAACTAAAGCAAAATATCCTATTATTATATTTATAACCAGGAATCTGGTTACTTTTTTGAGGGTACTATTGAGCGAACAAATAATATTGTAATACCCAACTAATAAGTTTATATTGATCACAATGAAACTTTTGGGTAAAAGGACTTTATAAGCTCCCGTAAGCCTTGCACCAATTTCAGTCAATGTTATCTCTCATAAATCATCAATCACAATGTAAGTTATATACCCAGTTCAAACAATTTAATTATTCATCAATATTTACAATCACCATCCATGTCCTATGCAACCAATTATTATAATGTAATAAATATAATAACATAATAAGCTACTTAATACAAATATAATTTACAGAATATATTATTAGATTATATAATAATACCATATTATGATTTATAATTTGTGAATATGTTATAAGTAGTGACAGGGGTAGAGGTAGGTTTATGGGTGTCTATAGTAGATATATGTACCGAATAAGATTTTCAAATCCCTTCATTATTATATGAAAACTATAGTTATAATTATTTTAGTTGTAAATATTTTAATGGTTTAAATTAAAATTAGTCAGTAAAATGTGTAATACTGAATACATTTTGAGCTAACCCGTCTGACCATAATAGGTATGTTACTCGTGCTGGTAACAGGTAGTATATTAATTATTAACATATTTACATTCAGAAAATATACTGAAATTTCAAAAATTAAATACCATGTGGTACAATAAAAATAAGCAGAATATGTCATGAATATAATAATATAATATCAAAAAATTAAAAACAAATAATATATATATATAATATATATTTAAACTCGCATTAAAATCCGACAAAATAATAGTTAATTCCCTGTTCATACTTGGCAACTGACTGAATAATTAACATGTATATACCTAATCTATTAGCTATGAGTAATAATAATTTGTACATACACTATGTAAAATACAAAAATTTTAATTAAGTATATATAGGTAACCTACAACACAATTTTACTTGGGACTTCGACTTCAATTGGGCGGTTTTTATGTAAAAGGGCACAAGTCATTTTTCGTTGGTTTTTAGGAGACTCATAAAACATTGTTCTGAAGCTTTAAATTACATTATTTTTCTGAATTAGATATTTGTATATTAGAATTAATACAGATAGAAAATAATATAAAGATACTCGATTGTAACACAAGACATTATATGTAATGTTCTTTTAGACATCGTACAAACTGGTAAACTAATTAAATCTAATATAAACTAATAAAATTATGAATAAATTCATTTGACTTGTGCCGTTTTGCACATAAAAATAATCGTCAATTTTGACATGTGCCTTAACGCATTTTAATATACTGTAATAACAAATCCTCGTACAACCACGAGAGTGCTACCATTCGATCGGGCACAAAATTTCACACTAAATTGACGCATAAAAAAAAAAAAAAATGTCAAAATATGACTTGTGCCCCTTTACATAAAAACCGTCCAATTGTCCTATATATTTCTTTATTCTTCTTCTTTATATCACGATTCGTAAACTATTTCACAAACTAACACAGCAAGACAAACATTTCAAAATATTGCATTAAGCAACTGTGTACATGTATAAACATTGAAATATTGAATGTAAATCCAGGTACACACTACGAGCACAGCGCGAGCATTTAGATGATTTTTTTTTAATTATGTCATTGGATATAAATAATATTTGAATTGTACACGAGCTAAAAATGAATACAAATTATTTTTTAGATTCTTGAGTACAGTTGTATGAACTCCAACACAACTCATAATAACATTCCGTTAGAAGAAAATCGAAATACATACGTATACTCAATTTATTATATTAACTATAAAATATAAAGAAATTAAAAAATAAAATTATTTTCGCTCGCAAAAGTATAATAATGCGATTGATGCGTTTTTACACACCGAGAAATGCATCGAAAACTTTCGTGCGAACAACGAGTAACAACATACCGTATCGGGTACACACTTGAAAACGAGTGTGACGCACAACTTGCTCGCACAAGGATAGGTTAGATTACGCTCTGATGTGTACGCTAGTCTAAGATATAACATATTATATTGAAACGATAAATGGAAACGAGAAACAAAATAATTGCAACTTCAACGACATCCTAATGTAAATATAGCAAAAATAAGTTATTATTTTTACAAATAAAAAATTTAGTATAGGTATACATACACCGATAAGTCGAATCAATATTGTTTTAAATTCTGAGCGAAGCGAGAAATGTATTGGTTTTACAGTGGTTTTTTTTTTGTATGAAAACACTTTTTCGGGTAGAAATAATGGTACAATTACCACAGATAGGGTATTTTTTCGGTAACAAATTGCATTTAGCTGGTACTTTATTTAGCTCATTTTTCGAATTTCTCAAAAGATTTTCTTCTAGAGAAGAAAAACTACCAAAAAATGGCAGAAAATCGGCAAAATGACGGTTTGTTACTTTGAATTTTTTTAATTCGTGATAACTAATTGAGTATTGATCGTAGGAAATTGTAAGTTTTTTGAATACTAACATAGATAATATATATGCGGGGTTAAATATTGGATTGAATTGGTTGATTTTCTGACTAAGTATAGAGCTTTGAAATTTGTTTTCCAAAAATCTTACATGCCATTTTGGGTTTAACGGTTTTAACATTTTATAGATGTACTACTGCGAATTGCATCTAGTTGGTATTTTAATTAGCTCATTAGTTAAATTTCTCAAAAGTTTTTCACGAGAAAAATAAACTATGGAAATCGTAATTTTGACGAAATTTATTTTAGATTTTTCATGATAACTAATGCAATTTTGAACGTAGTTACTTGAAATGTTTTTGAGTATTCTTATGGTTAGTTTATTTACACATGAGGTAAACTTTTGGAACAGCTTATCAGCATAATATATTGTATTATATTGAGTTTCGTTCAGCATCATATTTTCTAATGCAATATCATTGCATTCAAATCTTAATTATAATAAACCACTAATTTCTCCCCGAGGACGAAGGAGGAACGTCTAAAATCGACCTCATCGCTTTTTTTAATATTATTATATAATATATTACTCCTGAAGTCTGAATATTAGATGCTATACAATTTATATTATATTGTACTTTTAAATTGTAGGTAGTAACTGCGTAGTTATACATTTATCGATAATAATGCTGAAAAGTAAACGACTGAAACTAAATTTAATACGGTTATTTTTCTACATTTCTGACGATATTTATTGTTAATAGTCGGCGATATCATAATATAGGTATAATAGTCGTACACATTTAGTTAAGTATTTTGTTCTCTGGAACATTTAAACATTTAATCTTTATAATATAAACAGATTTTCCAAATGATAATAATATGGTATAATATAACAAAAACTATTTATACCTAAATAACGTCATTACCTATTGGCACGTGCCAGTTTTCGGGTATTGTGATCGCTGACCAGTTTAAATAGAACTGCAGAAAGTGCATAGCGTTTAATAAGCGTGAAATCCCCCCCTTGAGGTAAGTGGTTGATAATGATTACCACGGTTGTGGCACCTCCTTTACACCGACGGACGTCGTATTTGTAACATTATATATGCTTCGGAGCCGATCGCGTAGCCATTTTTTGTATCATTCTCATCGTCAATACGTCTAAAACATTGGTCGTTTGTCCGTTGTCGTGTGTCGACAGAGAAACTGTGTACCTATACAGTTATGAATACTTTTTCCAAGTACTACTACGGCGTTAACGCAAGCTTATGAAAAAATAACACAAATTGTGTAATAAAGTTCAATTTCGATATATATTCAATTATACGAATATCAAAAATTATTAATTGTTGGCCAATTGCAAGTTTTTTGAAAAATTTTGAAATCCTGCAGACAACTGAAAACACATTTTTATGAAGAATCGGCAAGAATAAGAATTGAGTAAGTGTAAATTAGTATAAAGGCAATATTATAATCGTTAATAATAATAAGTTATAGCTTAGGGTACCCGTAGGTATATAAATAAAATCAATAATACTATGATACATATACCCATATACATGTTATTATAATAAAATATATATTTATTCACGAAAGAATTCGTATTATTTTTTTACCATTTCAAATATATTTCTATAATTGATATAGTACCTATAAGTTATGAGTTAGATGTATACATCGAATTTATATAATATGTGTCAAATTCACTTACCAATACACATAGCTACACGTTAACACAGATACAAAAAAATAAAAAATATGGATATCGTGTATTTTAAAATAATGTTTAATTTACGCAACATTTTACAATAAAATTAATCGAGGAACCATAATTATTTTGATAGATTATGTTGCTAACAAATAATATTAAATCTCGTATTTGGATCATAAAACGAAAATATTAGAAATTTATTATACCAAAGTAAAAATGGAAAATATATACTAATATCAATTTTTTTCTAAATACTCAATTTTACCTCCCAAACACCTCACCAGGTAGCACATTACATGGAAACTTTAAATGAGCACCACACTTTAAACTGATCATGAAGAAAAATTTAAATAAATTTTAACTTTATGATCAGGTGCTAAATTTTTTCGTTACGACATTAGAATTAAGAATTTATTATTATGGATCTTTACGATATGATTTACGATTTTATAATAATAATATATTAACATATGATTTTAAATAGGTATATGTACTAGGTATATATAATTAAATTTATGTCTATCGAAATACATTTAAACAATATAGTTAATATACATTAATATTATAGACAATCAATTTATATAAATCTAATTATTTTTTTATGAAAATAAAACTAGACATAACATAATAAATTGTTATAAAAATTTACTACACTAAACATTCATATATATATATATATAATAATACTTATTTAAAACTGTTATATAACTGTATGATACTGTAAGTATTAATGCTGAATATTGCAGAAATAAATAATTATATTATTATTAGATACACCTTAAATATTAAATAAATGTTTAGTTCCATTTATAGTATTCATTGGAAATTTAATAACAACACATTTTCAAATCTAT
The DNA here is from genome assembly GCA_013282895.1 of Eriosoma lanigerum. Classification (NCBI taxonomy): domain Eukaryota; kingdom Metazoa; phylum Arthropoda; class Insecta; order Hemiptera; family Aphididae; genus Eriosoma; species Eriosoma lanigerum. Next base: position 10,372,825 of record CM023362.1, read on the forward strand.
TTAATCTAGTTTTGATAAAATTTAATTTAATTTTAATGCACCTAAATTAATTACAATCATTTAGTAGTTACAAATACCATACAAATTACAAGGTCTATAAGTATATAATACAGGAGAATACTATCAGATTCATATAATATCCCATAATAAACTGTTCTATGAAAATTAATTGATCAATTACTATGGGTAAATACACACACAATCATATTATAACATCAGCATATTTATTTAAAACAATATTGTATATTGAATAGGTGGAAATAAAAGCAATTAAATCAATATTATAATATACCGTACCAAAATGCTTTTCTATAGATATTATACTATAGGTACACAAATTTAAGTTACTTAATATTTTAGATTTATAAAAAAATATGTATAATGCGTACTTAATAAAAAAAAAGTTTGTTCAAAATAACTTATATCAAAATGTTTTAACAATTTTAAATCTAAACGAGTTTTAATTTACCGAATAGTTTAAACGGGATAGACAGTACTCGAGGAAACTTGGCGAAAGCGGAATAGACGTTTAAAAAAAGTCAAATCAGTTTTTATTCAACAGCCACCAGAACCATGGCAGTCGCTGATGGAAAAAGTATTGGATCGATAATATCGAGGAGAAAATTTCGTCGTTCCGTCGTTAAAACCGCACGATTTTTAATTTACAACAGCGGCGTTTCATATCACGACGTACCGACCACCACCCGCAGGAGAAGGTTAGTGGATGATTTACACACGATCTTTGGATCACAATAATAATTGAAACTGTCAATTTCAATAAATAATACAATTAAATACTGTACAAAATGTACGAGATAAATATTACGAAATACGAGCCACGATCTATATTGTTTTCGGAACCGACTTTCCGTGCGAAATATTTCGTCGGTGCAATAATAATTGTGATGCCGTCGCTCCCGGGGGAAAGTTTAAAAGCACGTTAAATGCGAATATTATAATATTGAGGGGGTTTTTTTTTATACGATAGATCGCACGAGTCTTACGCATTCTTACCCATAATAAGGAAGTGTATTATATAGACGCCTCCCCCCCCCCTTTCTGAATGCAACAACAAACTGGTGAGGCGGCATCCACATATTCACACAAATGACCCGTGTACGTGTTTTATCGCGGAATTTATGGCCCCCCTTGTGTTTCCACAACTTGGTGGATTATACGAGCTCGTCGGGTTTTTTTTTAAATATTTAATATTGTTTGTATTTTTATTTGATAATTGTGTATTTTTTCTTTTGTTTTTTATGCGTGTATTTTTTTTTAAACGAAAAAAAATGCAAATCAAATTTTGTTCTTTATGACGATATTTGGAATGTTGGGCGTCGATTCCATAAAAAGTTGGGCTTTTTAACGATCGATCGCACAAGCCTTACGCGTTCTTATTCGTAATGTTATTACACAGTTGGCCGTGGATACACTATTCTGCCGTATTGGACCGCGACGACTGTCGTAATGACGGGGCCGGTTTTTTTGCACACCCGTGCGCATTCGGTCCCGTCAAACGACCATAAATCTGATCCGGTCTGGTACGGCTATAATGTAGACACGGCCTTATATAGATTAAAGTCTCGTTAGAGACTTTAAATTTAAACGTGGATTTTTGGAAAAAAAATTTTATTTTAATTGTACATAATTGTTTTTTTATTTTATTGATATATATTTTTTTTTTTTTTTGTAAATATATTATTTTTATTATTTTATGCATTAATTTTTTATTTTGATATCAAATTTACAACCTAAACTCGCGGCAGTTAAAACTACAAATAGACCAGAAAATAAAAAAAAATTAATACGCTTTCATACGAGTGTTATAAAATGAATACAATATTTTTATCAGTCAATAGTTTTAATTATAAATTGTTTTGATTTATTATTGTTAATATTATAATAATATTTTCGGCCATTAACTTTTAAAATACGTAGAAGAAAACGCAATATTTATGATAATTCAGCTCGAATGGGTCACACAAGACTTACGCATTCTTACATGGTGGTAAAGAACATGTAACGCGTGCGACACACTTGTAGAATACGCTTTGCCCGCTGTATGTTGGTCATTCGACTCATGACAACTGACAAAATATTTTGAAAAAAAATTGCATTATACATTTCATTTACAGTGACATTATATAATGAAAGTCCCAAAGTAAGAAACAAATAAAAATAATAGGTATTTCTACTAGTTCGATTTACAAAGAATGTAAAAGTCTATTGAAAACTGGGAGGGGAAATTAAGTCTAGATAGATCACACAAGACTTACGCATTCTTACCTGCCCGCCCAAGAACTTACTAGTCTATAATACTTGTAGAATACACGTGTACACGCTAGTAAGGATTTCGCAAATAAATTGTTAGTTATTCAAAATAACAAAATAAATGATGTTCTTAAATTCAAATGCATATTATAATAATATAAACATACACAATACATAGGAGTGTATAAAATAAATTATTATACAGTGACGAATAAAAAATGAATACAAATTTTCTCGTGAAATTTGATCATCAATGGCTCAATGTTCTATTACATAAGACCTAGGCTATTTCATTGAGATTCATTGGCTTAGTTTATTTTTTATCATTGAGTAAAAACTGTTTTTAAGATTTTGGTTTTCAGTTTTAAATACATTTTTGATTAAATACATGTTTCGGTTTTTCTGTTTAAAACGGTTTTAATATTTTGTAAAATAAATTTTATATTTATGAGTAAAAACGTTTTAATCACAATGACCTAAGTCAATAAGGTAAAATAATAAAAATGACGGACTTATTCACATTTTATATTTTAAAAAATGCAAGAAAAAATAAATTCTGTATATAAATTGTTATAGTTTATATATAATGTATATTAAGTATGGATTAGAAAATTTTTATTTCTTATTAGATGTTTTAAACGAGCGGTGTATATTTTTAGTCATTATCGTAACTTACCAGTTAATAGTTATCATATTTAAAGACTACAGTATACACTTTTGTGATCAACAAATTTGAATTTAAAAATATCTGATTACAATTTAAATTTACTAGATCTTTCATACCTAAAAATTAGTCGATTATTGAAAATTGAAAATTCTAAAGACTAGCAAGCTGTATTAATTTTACTCAATTATTGATTGTTGTTTTATATATATATATATATATTAATTGATCTAAACAATATTGCAATTTTAAACGCAGTTATTTTTTGCATTTTAAATGTTAAAACTTTAATACGAGGTGACAAAACTACATGACTTAATACTAATTAACGTAATGTCCACAAATTAAAGTAAATATAATGCACGTAATCCTCAAACACTTATACAACACGAAATATGGATAACTACATTTAGTTTTTACAGATTTCAACCAATTCAGTACCTAATTAATAGTTTATATTATGAGCCCACATCGTCTCGCCCGCACGAATATTGTTAGCTCGAAATAAGACATATATAACACATTGATGAGAAACGGGAAAAAATATATAATCATTGCTATGATTAATGATCATATTTAATATATGATAATATCATGTTTTAAATATATTCCATTGAAAATTAAAATAATTATGGAATTTGGGTATATTATACGAGCCGAGATTTTTACATAGTATGTGTATTCTAACTAGTGCTAATTATCTCAGAATATAATATGAGGGTCTACGTGATTAACAAGTGTCATAAACTCATAACTCATAGCATAGTTATTATATTATAATGTACCGGCGGTGACAGACTGACAGTAATTGCATTCAACAATCAAACGTTTTGATGAATTTGTTACAAATATTATTGTCGATTTAATCTCTTTGAATGGTACGATTCGAAATACCAATAAAATCGTGAAAACCCCGCCTATATATAATATATCGAACTTTGTCGTAGAGTCGGACAAATAATGAAATTATAAGAAAAATATTACCGTACATTTTCATCCTGATCGGTTGGACGCGACACCGTCTTGTTCTCAGCATCCTGAATCCCTATTTCCAATGTCATTCACAGGACGTGACGAGGAAAATTTGATAAATTACAATGTTAATTTTTGTGAAAACTTACTCCGTTTGATTTATAAACTTGGAATACTATCATGTCTATAGTTTACCTAAACTTAATAATAATAAAAACTTTTCGCACACTTACTTCTAACAACTGTACAATAAACCTAATAAACAATTATGAATGATTGAAAAAAAAAAAAAAACGACTTGTTTAGAATATTAATAATGAAATATGAAGGAAAAATTAATGTAAAATATAATTATAAGAGACTACACACACGCGCACGCGCACACACACGGGCTTAAATTGATAATTCGAGAGCAAAGCTTATTCTACAAGTGTGACGCACACCGTGTCGTGATAAACTTTAGTACACGGTGACTAGAAAACGTATAATACGAGTTTTTTTTTTTTTTTTTGAATCGAAACGACACGTGTGTAATTAATGTGTGTGCGCGCGCTATTCTATGCGAGCAACGCGTATTCTACAAGTGTGACGCACTCGTGTGTGTGTTAAAATAATAATAATAATAATATATTAATAATTACGGTTTTTCTTTTTTATAATTATTATAAAAACGCATACTTAATATTCATGTATAGTTGCCGAAGGTGTTATGTGAAATTATTGTACCAAGTATACTTAGTTAACGAGTATTTTGTAAGCACTTATCTGGTGGCGAGTAGTGTTTTCGACGTCGGGCTGGGTGACGTTGGATTTTTCTCATTTTCCGAGAGATCTCCGCGCTCAAGAACCGATGCTGGACGACTGACACGGACCGCGCGGCACCGCTGACAGCTCTGAATGTATACAAATGACGTGTGCGTCCCAGCGATTAATTATTGTTATTACGATAAACGCGGGACAAAATGTAACACAAATAATAATATTATACTAATAAATATTAAATTTGATACTTATTGTTGCAAATAAATCAAATAGCAATCTCAACTAAATGATGACGGGCGGCAGCCCGTATACGCGACAAACATGCGAATGTGATAAAACCGGACACTTCTGGTCGGCGCGGTCGGCGGTACGGAAAACGGAGATCGTCGCACGTCCATTTCGCCTGTTGCTTACTTACGTGGTCGTTGGCGACTAGTAGTTGCGAAGCGAACCCGAGTTATAAAATATATTATTTCTTCTGATAACATTACGTACTATCATTGATTTTATAACAACACAGTCGTATATAATTCCGTATTTTCCCCAGAACGTGTATTCTGATTGATAATATTATGTTTTATGTACTTAAAATTTAGAATGTTCACTATAAAGTAATAAAATTTCATCTTATAAATACATTTTTATATGTATACAGAAAATAATTCGGCGTATCCCTTGTATTTAATATTTAAAATTAAAATTATTAATTTTTCTTTTGGTAAAAGATTAAATTTTAAATTCCGTATAAAATAATAAAATAATAATAAAAATAATTTTTTTCAAAAAAATTCAAACATTTCAATGTTGTGTTATAATCTCTGACATATTCAATATTCTCTAAACCTCAAAATATGCTTTTTTATGCAAAATAAAACGTTTTCTTTGATCTATACGTTTTATGAACCGTAAAAATACTAGATACGTATCTAATAATTAATTGTTATATTATAATATAGATTACAGAAACAAAATAAATTATGTAAAATCATAAAAATCTGATACCTATACTTATAAATTATTACTTATATTTGGCATCGCCGTTACCGCCGAACGATAGAAATGTAGAATAATAATCTTTATAAATCTGTAGATACTTAAAAAAATTTCTCATTTTCATTGTATCAATAAATTGCGTCATATAATGACATCTGAACATAATAATGTTCGTATTCAAAATGGTGCACTGTATTTTCAAATCAATTGTGCCCGCCAATTCAGTAGCGCCGAATAGATACTTCAGGTAGTTCAAATTAACTGTCTTAAAAATGGTGTGGGTGGGTCCCCAGAGATATACCCCCTTTAAAATTGGTCGAAACTGATTGTAAACTTAATACTAATATAGATTATTAACATTATTATATCTATTTATTACTTAATGGGTAAAAATAGGAGAGGTGGGTTTTGAATAAAATTAATTAAACTGGCTTGTTTCGGCGCTAATAAGACCCACCACGACATATTATGACTTATTGACTACTTATTGACTACGATTTCTTTTTCCTAACCAAATAAGATCTTATCATAGGAAATTTGTTTTCAGATTCATGTGATAACATGTATTATAACCATACTGATTAATGATAACAATTCAAACGACTTAGGATTGTTTTTATATTATAATATTACCTCAAATATTAAATACTATAATTTAATTACAAAATGGAATTTTGTAAGTCCATATACATTTCTGTATCAGGTTTAAATAATCACATGCGAATGAAACATAAAGATTTTTTACAAAATAAATATATATGAAGTTACTGAAAAAAATTAACAATAAAGTAAAAATTAATAAACCATAAAAAACTATAATTTACTGGTTACACTCAAACATTTTTATGGATAACTGGATTAAAATATTCAAACAATATTAACATTGAGTCAACATGATTAAATTTGTACTATGTTGTGATTTGGTTGAAAGTATTGGTCTTTATACAATTATATTGACAAGTATCAAATCATATTAATAAATATAATAAGTACATTTTAAAGAGTAAAAATTGTTTAATTTTGTTCAATTTTTATATCATTATGTTTTAGCCTGTAAAACAAATATGATTCAATTACTTATAGATAACATTATATTATAAATTAAAACTAATTTCTTAATACCTATATCTGAACAATAATAATACAACGACAATTATTCATAATATTTCGTCCGCGCGTGCTAGCAATTATAATAATAAGAATATGCCGTAACTACGAGTCCTGGGGCGACTACCGAAACCAAAATGTGTATTTTTAATTATTGTTGTTCTTGTACAACATAATAATAATAACATGTAAAAATACCAAATAGTTAAATATAATGTACGTAAACACGCCATAACATCTTAGCAATAATTAATTACACGTTTTAAGATTGTATTTATAATGATTTTTATTATTGGTAATCCGCTGCGTGCCTATAAAATATAAATTTATATTTTATATAATATATAATTCATAATATCTATATAATATTTAAAAACGTACACGTGCAATATGTAATATGTTTATAGTAATTGCGGATAATCGAGATTCGTCGATAATAATAATACATTTTCAATTGTAATATATTATTACTTTATTAGTATTGTTTATCATCAGCTCACCCTCTAACTATTATCAATATTGTGGACGACAGCGACAAATATAAATATTCATATTATGCGTTTATAAATATTATACAATTTATAGAAGATTGACATTTCATAAAATATCTACTATAAAATTAATAGTGTTATAGAATATCACTGGTGTATTACTTCAGCAACTTGATTTTGAATTTTAATGAACTTATCACATGAAATTGATGTCATATCGAAAAAATCTCTAAATTTCATTCAGTTTTGTGTGTCCAATTCCTATTATAGAAGATAATATTCTTTTTGATTCTGAGCAAAAGCTAAGTATTTATTGATTTTACAATGTTGTTCTTTTTGATGTCTGAAAACATTTTTTTGAGTAGAAGTAATGGTTCGATTACTACAAATAGGGTATGCTTTCGTTAGAGAATTTCATCTAGTTGTTACTTTATTTAGATCTTTTTTCGAATATCTTAAAAGTTTTTCTTCGGCATAAGAAAAACTACAAAAAATGGAAAATTCACGGAAGCTATAATTTTAACGAACTTGATTTTAAATATTTTATGATAACTGATGTAATTTTGAACTTAAAGTAAAAAAATTTAAAAAAAAAACTTAAAAATTTAAACTTAAACATTTTTTGAGTATTGACATAGCTATGTTATATATAAGAGAATATGTTGATCAAAATTGAGTAGGTATTTGATTTGATGTCTAATTATAGAACTTTGATATATTATTTAAATGTATATACAGTTTTACTATTTAATTATTGACTTATGTTTTTTATGTAGTTATATGCATAATATGTAACTACAAATGCAATATACATAATATAACTACTATTTTATCTATTGCTTATTGACAAGCTTTTACAACATTTATATTGATCGGTATATTAGTTGAGTTTTTATCTGAATATTTTTGGTTTTTTATGCAACAAATTCTACATTTAAAACAGAATATTGACTGAAATTCACGATTAACCTCTGAAAGAAAGTCCATATCAATAAAAGAACAATTAAATCCAACGTTATGTCGAACTTGATTTGTTTGATAAAAATAAAAATGATATCCACATTTCACCATTCGACAGCCGATTAAATCAAATTGATTGTATTTATAACAGCATGTTATAAATTTATAATTTATAATATTATTCGTATAAACTCGCTCTGTAATATCATGAGTATTATCAATAATTTTAGTTTCCAAAGCTGATTGATGTAACGATATTCCAACATCACTACAGGTTAATCGATAATATTATTATGCTTTATACTTGTCGTGGCAGCGTTAGGACCGTTTCACACGTGGCCACTTGTAGCGCCACTCGGTGTATGACAAAAAAAGCCGGGGAAATATTAAGGATGGTTTCACACACGACCACGACCACAGACCACAGATTTAGCAGCGCTGCAGACGGTGACAGCAGTTGCTGCATTTGCCGCAGAACTCGCCGTCAAAAAGTGGCGTTTCTAGCGATAATACATATTTTTAAGTTGTACCTTTCACACGTGGCTACAGCAGCGCGCACAAATCGTGATAGCACTTCACGTGTTTGATTTCGATCATTCGTTTTCAGTTCATTTACTACATAATGTTTTGTTTTGTGCTGTGTTGTAAATAATGGCGTCCGATTTCGCAAATATTAATAATACTGAAAATTTTATCAGTGAAATAGAAAATCGGTCCGCTATATGATGAGACCTTCGACATGTCGATTATACTTACTTACTTTTGACTCGTGTAGTGAATGTAAGCAACGCTTCTATTAACATGCTTCTAAAAATATGAGCAGCGCCACTGACGCGCGTCTAACGCTCGTTAATCGCGCTGCAAAAAGTGGTGCTGCGAGTAGCTACGTGTGAAAGAGCCCTTATTGTCACATGTCACATTATTCATTATTGTTTATATAATCACATATAATGATTTATTACATTTTAGAACTAACTAAGATATCATAGTTCTTAGTATTAGTTTTTACTCAATGTACTATCAAATAATTACTATTATAATATTAATATTGAATACATATTGTTGATGTAATGGAGATTTATAAACGTAGTTATAATCTAGTTGTGTAACCAACGTACTATATGCCAACGAATCCCATCGAAACGCATTATTATTGCCATTTATTATTTATACATGGATACCTACAATTATTATACATTTTATTGAAATTAATCTATTATCATGGCTTGAAAATTGTTTTAACACTAGAAAATGGTCATTACTGAAAAAAGTATAAAATGTCAATAATTACGTTTTGGAATATCGCATGAAGTGTCATTTATAGCATGAATAGTTTATATGGAAATATTTAATTTATGCATATTTATCTATTTTTACCTATAAATTATAAATGAAAATTAAAAGTGCATATTTTACATCTTCCATGTAGGTATATTCAAATAAAATATATTACTCTTTTTATAAAAACAAACAATTTTGTTGTTGTCTTTTTTCAATTCAACTGCATGGTTTAACGATATAGATAGTATAATTATTGATGACATTTAATGTCAGTTTAGAGTAGGTATTAATAAAAAAATATGTACTATACCTAATATCTACTATGTGTGTTAAATACGTTTGCGTTTACAATATTGGCAACAATATTTTATTTCATATGCGAGTAATTTCACACATTATATTGCACACACAATAAAGATAAAAGGTTATCTGAACAGTAATGAAATATTATCGCAATCACAACATACCATAATATATAGCTATACTATAAATCGGAATATAATATTATTTGGAAAAAATACACTATAAATAATTTATATAATATAAAATATAATGCTTATTGGGTTTATTAATTTACTTCGTATAATATATAATATTTTTGTACATATCAATAATACGTTCCTTTCATAAAACTGAAGACGTTTAGATGTTAAATTCATTTTGGCCACTTAAAAAAATACCAACGAGTTGTACTTTCGTAATTTTCACGTGTTTCTATCGCAGATTAATAAATAATTATACGATTTTCAAAAATTTATTTTATGTACTCAATTTCGTATTATCATTTATACCAATTTATAGACGATAATAATAATATTATAATTATTATATCGACTTAATTATACGTAATAATGAAAGGCGTGACTAGATTTCGTTCACGGAGTGAGCACATTAAATAACCAGCCCAACATTTTTTCAGCAGTTCAACAACCACAAAATGCATGGTTTCGAACTTTACATCATAGGATTATCGAGAAAAACAATTGTTATTCAAAATCATTAACATTAGACAAATCATAAATGTATAAAAAAAACTTTTAGGCGTGTAATAATATTAATTATAATTTATAAATAAGTATTGTTTAACATTTATAGTATATTGTATATTAAACAGTAGTATGAATAGTATAAATATATCTCATAACTTCATAAGTAATATTTAATATTTATATATTATTTAAGAACATTTTGTATTAAAAAGAAAGTCTTCTTTTCTGTAAAAATGATTTGAATTCATCAATAATGTTATCAATATTTATGTTAGATACTAATTTCAAATAAGCTAAATCAAAATATTAAATTATTCTTTATTCCATCGACCGAGTGCCAATCGACCTTTTTGGACATGGAGCTTCAGGGGCAGTACATGCTGCGCCTGTAGTCACGCCTATGGTAGTAATCAACAAACAATATTCATACCGTGAAATAGAACAACTTCGTGGATAATTTTGAGAAACCTAATAATGTGTTATTATAATATATATGTAGTGTATTATTGAAAATTGCAAATTATTAATTAATTTAAATTTTTTCCTTATTAAAAATCAAATTTTTTAGCTACTTACACTGACACCCTACATCAATAGCACCAATAAGTCATAATTAAAAAAAAATATGTATACTACGAATTAGTAACGAATTCGTAATTTATTGTAACCAAAATTCCGAAATTCGTAATCTTACTTTAGTCCCTGTAAAACTGTTTTTTATTTACGATTACCCTGGCATCCGCATTTATAAAAAAATCGATCTACAGCAGTGGCGGTTCCAGGGATGGGTTTGGCCCACCCGGATAAATAGTTCTAGTGCCACGACTGATTTACAGACTCCAAGTTGGTGTCAATAGTTTGATATACTCATTTGTTATTTTTTACAACCACAAAAAATACAAAAGTACAAACTTTAATTATTTTTTATTTTAATATTATGTATATTATATTATTTTCAATTTTTATCTTAAATAAAATTTTACCATCAATGTTATTTTAAAGTGTGATAACCGTGATATTTATAAACTTTCTTATAATCTTATACACATTCGACAATCGGAGTGCGTCACATTTGTGAAACATTTATAGCCTATCCGCGCCTAAACGAGTCACATGTCGTGCCATGCACGTGGGATAAACTCCTATGGTCTTGCGACGTTGTTGTTTTAACGCCGTTTGTTCGAATGATTTTATTAATAAATTATAAAACATAATATAATTTTAAATACCTTATAAATTATAATAGTGTTGACGAGTATTGCAGGGCTTAAAGTGGGAAAAAATTCTAGGGGGGACTTATATCTCCATAGTTTTAAGCGTTCCATATATCATTTTGTATCATTTTATGTATAATATCTGATGCATATTGTATATGTAATGTATAAACAGTGATTGTGTAGAATACTCATCTCACTTTTAACTCTGAATAATGTTCAAATTTGTAATTTATTTCATAAAATATTTAAATCACAAATAATACCTACTATATTTTTAGGAATAACTAATGTTTTATACAAATATTTTAATATTTTAAGATAAAATACTTTTTCTCATAATATTAAGTTGTAAGTAGTGGTTGTCTTTTAAGAAAACTAAAAAAATCACCCAGACAAAAAATATTTATATCATAAAAATGTAACAATGTGTGTTTAGTGCTTTAAATGGCACAAGAAAAATTCAAATTCAACGCATGGTAGGGTGAGCATGCATGAAAAATCACACATTCACACTTTACCAATATATATATAAAATAATTATAAATATTTAAAAAAGAACATAAATTGTATTTTCTTTAGTAAATGTTTTCTTTAACATTAAATAACATGAATTCATAAAAAATAAAAATGTAACATATATAAAAAATATATATTATAATTATATTAGTACTTAATAACACTTATACTTGTGAATTTTAAAGTAAAATAAGTTATAACTATTAATATATAGTAACGTGTATAAAACCGTGGTATTAATATCATTAAGTAACCACAGAACCATATAACATAATATTATATTGTGTTATCATTTATCCGCTAGTCGGATATCTATTAATCACAGTATAGTCGTTTACAATAACCGATTTAATCTTAACGGAATTCTGAATATTGACTAATGTTTATTTATAATTGGAGCGTTCGGGCTTCAAGTGGACTCCAGAGCCTTTTTGTAACGTATAATTTGTTTGAGAGGACGCTTTTTAACCACCATTATAGGTAGGGGGACTAAGTCTCTTTGCGCCCCCCTCTTCCCCATTTTAACTCATGGAGTATTGTTATTTTGATGTCAAGTCGAGTATATAAAATCTAGTACTCGAAAATTGGAAAGTACTTGACAGTAATAAGTAATAACACATTTCAATAACACAGTCGAGTAATTCGATACAAGTCGAGTACTCGTATTAACGAGTACAAAAAAGCTTTAGTCGTGTCGAGTCGATTTCGAGTACTCGAATCGAAATTCTTTATCGAGTACTCGCTCAATAATACCTAACAATAATCACGATATATTCATTCATTAAATGTGTACATATACTATAAGTATCGTTGGTACAATTTGTGGTGTGTGGTAGAAAAAGCTTCAGCAGTGCAGGGTAAAAGTATAAGACCATTGTTATTACCGCAGCATCAGTTCGTCTTCGTGTTGCTCTAAACTAAATAGAGGCTATTGGAGTACACCTAATACGTTTGTCTAATAATTTATACACAAAATAAAATACAAAACGTAAGTTTAAAATTGTATTATTTTAGATTCTGAACGAAGCGAGGAATGTATTGGTTTTACAAAGTTGTTTTTTTTGTGTCTGAAAACATTACGGGTAGAAATAATGGTCCGATTACCATGAATAGGTGTCATATACTAATATTTACGGTAGAAAATTAAATCTAGTTGGTATTTTATTTAGCTCATTTTCCTAATTTTTCATAAGCTTTTCATTGGGAGAAGAAAATCTACCAAAAAATGACGGAAAATCGGCAAAATTATAATTCCCGTTACTTAATTCAATTTTGACCGTTGAAATTGAAAACTTTTTGAGTATTCTTACAGGTGTTCTTTCTATACGCGAGAAAAGTTTTTAGAACGGATTGGTTGATTTTTTGACTAAATATAAAGCTTTGAAATTTATACAAAAATTTTATATTCCCTGCAATTTTGGGTTTAACAGTTTGAAAAGCATAATAATATTTATAGAAACATAACCATATACCACTTAACTTTACAAAATATATTGAAAATATTGTAAGTAATTTTTTTTTTAAATGTATTCTAATTTTAACATTATAGTTTAGAGAATATTTCTTTTAAATCGGTTTTGTACTGCTGGCCTTTATTATATTAAAAATTGCTTCTTTATGTCGGCGAAGTACCTGGTGGCGAGGTGGCAGCGGCGAAATGTCCGTCGGCAAAACGTCCTAGACCCACCGTGGAGGATGTACTAGCAATTGATGCAAGATAGTAAATACAATTTTTTAAAAAATTGTTATTATTGTTTAAATATTGGACCTTTATTATTATTGAATTATATAAAAGTATTTTGTAATATAAAGTTATGATACAGGGCACATATACTGTTGAATTTAAAATAATGCACATTAAAAGACGCTGATTATTGATTAATAGGATCGGAACTGAATTATGCAATATCATTAATGTTATATGATAAAGTAGCTCCTTCTGTTTACAGAAAATTTGAAGCTAATCGTCTTATGACTTAGAGTAAAAACCTAATTATTATTATAATTAACCTGGTACTAATTACCAATTGATTAATATTATGTCTTATATATATAGCTGCGATAATGAAATATTATTTCAATATTATACAAGAAAAAAAATGTAAAATTATTACGTGTTATACATGATGATTACAAAAGTAAAAAAATGAATATTATTATAATAATCATTAAGTTATAATTATTACAATTTTTAATATATAGTTTTAAAATGATTTTAGTTTTTACACCGGTATAAAAAGTCTACTCTATACTAATACAATATAATATATACCTGTATTATATTATATTGTTATGTGTATAATACTTTATAGTTTAGTCGAAAATATTTTATTCTTATCTTATTAGATAAAACATATTGTTTCCATCAACACTTCTGGCAGCATTTCAACTTTTACTTTTCGTGTTGATCTTTTTTTAAAATTCTTTGTGAAGATAAAAGAAACAAAATTAGGCGCATTTCGATGTAGGTTATTTGTATAAATGCTAATTTATAATATATTAATATTTGATTTATATAGTTTAACCTCGAGACCAGGAAGGTCTGCTGACTGCAATCGGACCGGCAGATCAACAAATATTCCATTCCTCGTATGTCGTATATTTAAAGATAATTATTTAAATGATATATGGATTATTTTGTTTATATTAATATATGCTTCAGCAGTAGGTAGTTAATTAGTTTTATCGATGTTTGTTACGGATATATTGTCTTGTTTTTAGTATAATTATTAGAGAGTAAGAAGTTAGGTATTAAAATAGTAATCCCTATATGGCTATATTTAATCGGAGAAGTCTATATAGTCAGACTTCTGACATCTGACATGGGTATTATTATAATATATTACGGATAAAATAAAGTGTTTTTATTTTAATTATGTATTTTATTATATATAATGAACATTTAGATAGTGCATATTATTCTATAACAATAGAAATATTAATCATAAAATATACTTCATATTATATTATAAGTGCACGTATAACGATTAAAAAATATAAAATAATGTGTAACAATAATAATTTATTTTATATCTCATTAAACGGACATTTAAATTATCATACTAAACAACTATAAGTATATAGTACCTATTATACGATTATACTAAAATTATTAATACCTATATATATATATAATACACTCAATACAGGTATAAATTTAAATTGTGGAAAGTTAGGAGTAAACATATATTATATATGTATATAAAATATTAAAAAATCAATTAAATTGATAAATAATTATTTTTAAAACCAATTTTTTTAAAATTGTAATTAATTACACATAATAATTAAATAATTAATAACATTTAGTAGTTAAAATAAATATATTTATACTTTTCATGTAATATATGAAAAGTAATAAAAATGATTTAACATTAAAAAATCAGTACTGATACTACTAAGTACAATTGTAACATAAGAAAATCCGGGAAGTCGATTCTAGGCTTTTATTCTTTGCCCCTTATTAGATCCTTGAAGAAATTAATGTTGAAATATTAATGTGTTATATTATAATCAAGATTTGATTGAAATAATATTGATTTTTTTGTTTAAGCGTTGTCTAATAATGTATTGGATATACATCGGAAATATTTTTCCATGCCTGCACCCATACTGACTCAGTATATGTGGCCTAGATGAGCACTTAACGAAATATTTTATAATGGAAATTTAATAGTGCAAACACTTTCTTTCGTGTTTGTATTCACGTTCAATTCCAGTTCAGAATTTCATGTTATATAATGATAGAAATTTCATTTAAAACAAGTAAATTTTTCCATTTTTTTAAATTTAAAATTCGTAATTAAATTTTCAAGATGTTTTTAACGATAAGCTTCTTTCAATTATAATTATATTGCAGTGAATCTATCTTAAACTATAGTATAATTTATGAAATATGAAATAGGTAATAACAAATAAGCTCATGCACTCAGCGATACATTCTGTATTTAATATATTATAATTTATTAACGCTGTACGGGAATTTACAATAAGTAAAACAACCGAAACATATATGAACTAATTGATTAAAGTGAATGATGACAGCACAAAAAAATGACATTAAATTAACAAAAAAAAAAAAAAAATAATCTTAAACAATACGTACAGAATTAAATATAAACTGATAACAGGGAGTACCTATAAATAGTTAGAATATATTTATAATGGCGTTATTGGCACTACAGATCGTACGGTGCAATGGATGAACTTATATGTTGTAATCATAAGAGGAAGAGTGATCAGAGATAAGGAAAGGTGTATGATGTCTAGAAAGATATAAACATAGTTCAAAATTACAAAGTTTGAAAGTTCTGTGAGATACGGAAAGCAATAGAGAAAAGGAGATCTGTGGCATTAATACAGATACATCAAGTAAATCTTGAATGAAACGAGAATTCGCATAGGTACGACGAGAAAAGAGTAAGGGGATATTTAATGTTCTAAGTGTGGTTGAATAATCATATTAGTTTCAAATTTTAGTAAAAAAGCAATATACGAAAGAAACCTATTCTGAACTCTTTTTATAGCTTTAACTGCAGGTCTTCCGTTAAGTATATAGGGGTGCCGAATTATCACACCAAATTCAAAGATTGAGCGCACAAGAGAGAAGTAGAGTAAAGAGATATACTTGACGGATCCAAACATTTTTGTATTGCGCGCTTTATGAAACCCAGGACTTCCAGCGTTTTGCATATACAGGAATAACATTAATATATTAATATATGGTGATTAAAGTTTAAAAAAGGATGATAAAATGGATGACGAGATCTTTAATGACAATAACACATTCCAAAGGAGAGCCGTTAATATGGTAAAATGTTGGACAAGTAACTTTTATTTTCACTTTTCTTTTAACTTTTTTAAACTTGATTAAATATTTTTAGAATAACATAACACAACAAGTCAGAAAAATGAGTTGTCCGTTCATTGGTAACTGGTCTATATAAGCCTCCATCCAACCGATTTTCACTTAAACGATCTGCGCTATATTCTTATTATATAGATCACAGCGGCAAAGATCACACGATATCTGATCTGCGCGCGGTGTAGATCGTGTATGCACCTGTATAATATAATATATTATGGATCACAGCAGAGGAATATCCGCGATTATATATCATATCCGGCGCAGCCAGTATACGATTGGTCGGACCGTCGAGGCACGTTAATGCCGCGTCGTAAGGTCCCCCCTAGTCGCTCCTCCTCCGAGCACGCAGACACCATGGTTACAACCGCCCCCACTATATAATATAGCAACCACCACCGCGGTACTTACACACCATGACCACTACCATATTGCGTATATATATATATATATATATATATATATATACCGTGTTCACCATAGCAGCAGGAGGTTATACGACGATGTTATTTACTAATTATTATTACACATAGATATAAACCAAAGACAAGTCTCTCTCCCACTCACTCACTTCCTCACTCACTCTCTCTCTCTCTCTCTTACACTGACACATACACACACACACACACACACTCCTTTTGGTGCTCGCTTAGTATACCATAATATTTTAACGGCCGGCAGTAGTGTTACTAGTGGTACCGACGACGGCAGTTTGTGCGCGCCGCGTATATTGCGTGTTTATAATTTATTATATTATTATAATATAAGATACAGAGTACTTGAACGTCGCGTGATTTTTTTTTCTCGGTCATTTTCTATCTTCCATTTCCGTTGTCTCCACTCGTTGATTTTTTACCGCCGTTCGTATACATCATCCGTTTTGCCGTCAAAACGATTAATTTTGATAAACGCATTAAGAGCGTAGAAGTAGAAAAACAAATACAAAACGAATAACGAAAGTCACACCGATTACTTGCCGATTTTCCGTCGCGGATTTAAATGCTATTATCGGTATTATTGTCGCGTCCGTGATGATTGCTTCGGAAACACGTAACCATTGTGCCGCCGCCGCCGTAGTCATGGACCTAAGTACGCGTGCCAGTTCCGGCGGCGGAGCCGATTCCAACGACGGCGGTAACGGACGCCGCGGCGGCGTTTCCGGAAGACCGGCAAAGTCGGTGTTTTCCATCCGGAGTTTGGTCGGCGAGGACACGGCCGCGACCGCTGTCGGCGACCGACGCGACGAAGACGACGGCCAAGACGATCGGCCGCGCCGGCACTACCGCGACGACGACAACGACGACGACGACGATGACGACGGTGAGTTATTACGAATAGTTGTTGCGTATAGATAACCGAATAATAATATTATTAATTGATTTGTTAAAAAAAATAACTAGATCAGTATAATATTACCAATATTATGGTATGATATATTTAGGTATACGTTTTCACCAAGGGTTTTTTTTTTTTTTTATATAGGTAGCATATTATAGTAAAAAGAATGCCAATATTTGAATAGGTGTAATAATACCTATACTTGACCAGATATTTAACGAAAAAAAAATCTAGTTTAGTTACCCCATGAATTCGCACTTTTCGTTATTGTTGAAATATATTCGTTTATTGCATAATATGAATGTTTAAACTTTAAAACCACCGAAATAATATACTCGTAGTAATTGAGTGTTATCTGCGTAAATTTAAAATATCGCTGTTATATCATATAAAGTTGCAACTAAAATTAAATTATTGTTTAAAAATATGGTCAAATGAGCTATAATCAGATTACAAATATGAAAAAATATGATTTTTATACGATATAAATATAATGTAATTATGTCTATGCGTAGGTACTGAATACCGATTATCTGATATTAGTTATATCTTATATTATATACCATGTTACAGATATACAATATTATTTATTTGTCATCATGATAGTATATATCTTGATAGTGAACTTATAAACCAATAATTGCAAAAAATTAATTTTTGCATTATAGTGTTTCACCAATATTAAATACATTTAGATTTTAACGAAAATTTTTTGAAATTCTTATATAGGGTAACTAAACTATAAATGTTATTTTGTTCCCAATAATGCAATATACGAAATATTGATAACTTGACGCCACGCGTGAACAGAGATGTTATACTATTTTAAATATCTAAGCAGTAAATTATTTAATCGGGAAAAAAAATCGATGATTGAGTAAATAATATCTCACCAAAAGGAAAATGTTTAATTATACCATTACTTAAAGACTAAAATAGACTATCGAAAACATAACATTATTTTTTTGTGGTCCATTAAAATCGGCTGTAAAATTGCGCGCGTTATTTAGGTTACACAATATAAGAGATAAATTTTAAAAGGTCCCGCTATACTATATAATATATATATATATATACATTATACAAAAGTATATATTTATATTATGTATTATGAAAATGTATTTTGTTTTTACTACCTACCCATATTTTAAAAAATGTAGAATTAAGTTTTATTTAAAAAATGCACGCACTCATATAACACTGTTTTTTATTGTATAAGTATATATTGTATGACGTCTACTTGAAAATTATATTTGTGATTTTGTTTGTTTATTTTTGATAGTTTGATTTATAAATCAGGTTATGGTGATATATGATCAGTATGGGTACAAATAATATATCATCATTGATCATGGTCATAGTATAATATATTAATATATAATACAGTATACCACATTTGGTACACAGTAAAATGTATATAATCTAATCGTGTGTGCTGTTTTCACGAAAAAATAGTTATAGAACTTGGATAAAAAAAAAATATGCCGCGGACGAGTGGTCACATCTCTTGTATGTATAATAAAAATGTATGTAGTAAAGTGTGCAGCTAAACTGCTGCTACAACAATAACAGCATGAGAGATTGACCAAAAAATCGCAGCAATATATCTTAAAATATCTTACGTCCGTCGCAAAATGTATGTAGCATTAATAATATTAAAATAGTAAATATTATATTATCGAAATTCGACATGAATATACTCGTAATATAATAGCGTATGATATAATGATGTTAGAGACGTACTCAGGTGTTTTGGGTGTTCAAACACCCCTCAAAATGTTTGGTTTTTTGTATAGTTATTTACATATTCAATTTTAATGTTATATTATACACTTTAATAGACAGGTATAATATTACTTTATGTTTGTAGCTAATTCAAAACATAAATTTAATATACTAACAAATTTTATTATTAATTTTGTTAAAAAAAAAAAATTTAAACAGAGTTTATAAATAAAATAAAATTATACCTATTATATATTGACGTGGATATAAATTAGATTGATAGATATAATTCAGTGTTTTTTTTTTTATATTTATACATTTATATCATAAAAAAAATATTGTTAGATTAATAAAATTTTGTATGTTAATTAAAAAAGAAGTTATGATTTTTAATAACTGATTTTCAAAAACACTCCCAACACTTTTTTCTGCGTCTCTAAAAGATATGTTATAAGATAGACAATAGAGATTCTTATTTAATTAATTAATTACCTATTTAATTTAATTATTCTAAATTTTTCAAATTAATTTCATTAAATATTTAAAATAAAATTGAATATCTATTCTTATGTTCCTTAAAATACAGAAAAAGCAGACGATATACAATACAAAAATAGACTATATGAACATGTACTGTAATTATGTACATTATAATTCAATTTATAAAAAATAAAAAATAAAAATACACATTACAATTTGTTTGTTGTTTTTTTAATGTTTATCAATATACGATATAGATATAATAACTATTGAGATAAATTTTGAGCTCATTCGTATAGGTATACGTATTATACATAATATAAATAAATAATAATAATAGTAATATGTAGTCTATACCTATTGATAGTATATTAAGAAAAAAATTAATTGAAAATTAAAAATATATAGAATATATTACATTACAAGGATTTCATATTTTTACAAAGATATTATTATACTGAAAAATGTCGAATTCTCGTAATACATTACTCTGGTTATGTATCCTTTGTCGAAGTTATTATATTATACGAGGAAGATCGTAGATGATACAATATACAATATATGTCGATTGTTTGAAAACAAATTGATGGGAATAAATAAAATAGTAATATTTTATGTAAAATAATATATATATGTTATAATTTTTACCGAAGTACATTATAAGTAATATTATATCGTATACCTAATGTAACCTAACCTACCTATTATTGTATTACCTACATAAACAATTATATTATAGGCGTATTCAATTTCTGCATTCCCATATTGATATTGAGATAATCGCGTGTCAATTTTTGTACCTTTTATTTGATTATTTATAACATAGACTCAATGTTTTATTTAAATAGTTAGGAGAATTATTATTAATTATTTTGACTAATCGACTTGTGATCAAAAACAAACGGGATACATTATTATAAAATGCTGCATAGTTAGCATATAGTACAATATTGTGTATAATATATATACACTAATATACCATTACGTTGTTGTTTTATATTTAAGTATAATTAAAAAATTAACCTGAACAATTAGCGTGAGCATAATATAAGTATAATATATTATATAATAATGTAACAGTTGATTTTTAATTTTTATTACGTAAAGTAGATTTTCGGATTATTTCGAAATTGTACAATATATACAGAGTGATCTGAATTTTATAATACAAAAAAAAAAAAGAGATATAATAATGTATATATAGTTCCCATCATTTTTATAGCACAAAATTCTGAATATACGCTGTATCGTCTGTATCATTCTTATATGTATAGAATACGTACGTACGTACAAAAAAAAAAACAAAAACAAAAACAGACAAATAACGCGGAAAAAAACGTTAAAATTAACATAATTATCAGTATACCTATAAATACCTAATGAAACGTTGTGTCAATGCAAAATGACAAAACGTACCTATATATAAGTATATATATATTACAAGTATGTATACATCATGGCCATATTATATTATAATACTATTAATACTATATGGATTTATAGGGTAAATGCACTTCTGCAGGTCAGTTAAATAAGACGTGTGTATTTATATATTAAAGAAGTAGATGTACATTAGCAGTTTTCAATTATTATGGTTTTAATAATATATAATATGTAGAGGTCAGTTTTAAAACTTCGTTTGGAGTTAATTTTTTTAACTTGTTTTTAATTTCCATTATTTCTATAGATTACATGATGTATATATTTCATACCTATACACACACAAACACACACACACACATATATATATATATATATGTGTATACAGTATGATTAGGAATTCGTGTATATAAAACGGCGGGGATGACATATATGATTGTTACCTATAGAATTCTTATTTTTTTTGTAACATAGTTTTATGATCAACCTGTATTTATAATCTATAACCGCAAAAATGTTGTTTTATTCACTATAGTCTATAGTCTACTACCAAATCATAATATATATAGGTAATAACAACATTAAGTATACTGGACACTATATTGTTATATTCTACATAACATAATTTTATTTTCTGCAGTTGACTGCAGGTATATTATTTAAAATATAATGAATATAAACATATTATATTAAAAAAAAAGTGGGAATGACGATTTTAAGCGTTTTTCCTTCGTCCCTTCGGTCCTCGGAGAAATTAGTGGTTTATTATAATTAAGATTTGAATGCAATAATACAATAATTTGCATTAGAAAATAAGATTCTGAGCGAAACTCAATATATTACAATACACTATACTAATAATTCATTCCAAAATTTTATCTCACTTGTATACTACCTATATTAATACTCAAAAAATATTTTCAAGTCCCTACGATCAAAACTCAATTAGTAATCACGAAATTAAAAAATTGAAAATAACAGAAACCGTAATTTTGCCGATTTTTTCAATTTTTTGGTAGTTTCTCTTGTCCTAGTGAAAAACTTTTGAGAAATTTGAAAAATGAGCCAAATAAAGTACTAAATAGATATGATTTGCTACAGAAAGCATACCCTTCTTTTGGTAATCAGACCATTATTTCTACCCGAAAAAGTATTTTCATACATCAAAAAAATATATATATAATATTCAATTCTACTAAAAATATTTAAATTTTAGAAGCTTATAAAAAAAAATTGTCAGTCACAATTTTCAAAATATTTAGTAAAAAGATTAAGTTGTATATGATTAGACTTTGATAAAATTTTCAAAGCGATAAACTTAAAATTGTCGGAAATATTAAACATTATTGGAAAAAAGTTCAAGGTTCTATACTTGGCCAAATAATTAACCAATCCTTTCCAAAATTTTTTCTATAATGTAGAAAACTTATGTTGATACTAAAAAAAAATTTCAAGACCCTACTATTAAAACCTAAAAAGTTATCACGAAATAAAAAAAATTTAAATAACAGAAAACGTAATTTTGCCGATTTTTTGCCATTTTTTGGTAGAATTTCCCCTCCCAAGGAAAAACTTTTGAGAAATTCTAAAAACGAGCTAAATAAAGTACCAACTAGACGCGATTTGCTACCGAAAACATATCCTACTTGTGGTAATCGGACCATTATTTCTACCCGAAAAAGTGTTTTCATACAAAAAAAAAAAACATCTTTGTAAAACCAAAACATTCTTCGCTTCGCTCAGAATCTAATGTTATATATTTTAAATATATAAAATAAAAAAATGCTCTTATAACCAATAAAAGATTCATGAGTTTTAACGTAGTTTGTACTTAATATCTAAAATTCGATTTAACGAGAGAAATCATATTTTTATTTTAAACAGGGTCGTCCCTGGAACTTATTTTAGGAGGGAATTGATTATTAGTATAAAATATAAATTATTTGATAAAAAAAATAATTTATTTTATTTATTATTAATTATGTAATGAATTTTGCCCTTGATTTTGAACAAGTTAACGTCAATATTTAAATTAATCCCATCAAATTTGTTCATCCTAAATAATTTAAAAAATAATATTTCTTACATTTCCTATATATAATTTGTTCTAACTTTATTCAAAGTGAATTTTATTTCCATTCTAAATACAGCAGCTTATCCGATTTTATTTTTTGTTTGATTCCTTTCATTATCTATTATACTTGAATAATATATCGGTGAATATCACCAAATATTTCAAACCAAATAGTTTCACAATCAAGGAATTAAAATTGCTTAAAACGTATGTTGTTGTCAATATGCAAGAAGAGTTTATAAATTATTAATAAATAGTTTATTTTGTTTTGTTATATTAAAAAGGCTCTTTAAAAATCACAATTTTTTTTTAGGATTTTAAGTTTAACCTGCAGATATTATATATTATCTATGTTCTTCTGTTATATAAATTAAACTACCATAAATTATTAATGTAATTAACATTAATGTCAATCTGTAATAAAATTACAGATTATATTATATTTTTTAAATTTTATGTTTAATAATTTATGTATATATATACATTTATAAATGTAGGACGTAGGTATAGGCATTAGGTCTATACACTGCATTATCATAATAATATAATATAAGATTTTTATTATTACCTTCATTATTATCTTCATTGCTGCGATACGAATTTTTATAATCTAGAGAGTGATTAGAATTTCGTGTTTAATAAAAATACTAAAAAAGTTAATATAAACTTAACTCTTCGGTTCTTAACAGTGTATTAAAATATAATAATAATAATATATACGTTTGTATAGCATATTGTACAATATTCTGATTCGCGCCTTGTATTTATATGGGTAATATACACCCATATAATAATATTATAAGTGTTCGTTTCCATTCGGCATGTGTTTTGAAATCGATTAATAATCGTTAGCGTTTATAGGACGATGAATAATCGTCAAATAAAAACATATTATATCCTCGTGCGCGATTGTACTTTGGTTTGGTTTTTTTTTTATCGTGCTCGCGTTTAACCGACGATATATCATCAGATGAAGATTAACTTAACCGGTCGTCGGACAAATGCGGATCTGAGCCGCAGCGTCGGAATTTTACGAGCACGTGTGCAGGCAGCTTCCGCGCGGGTAATGATGTGTGAAGGTTTCACGATATTATTTTGAGTGTATCATAATATTTTAGGAACAGTTAAATAGTTTAGGACTTTAGTCGGTTAGTAGTTTTTAAGTATATAATAATATTATGTGTTAAACATAAATACCTGTAAATAAAGCGTGTATTTTTTACATTTTATTATATTATTATAACTAACAATCTAACATATACTTGTAAGCGAGTACGCGTGCTCAAAAAAAAAAATGCTGGTTAATTAATATTTAATCGTAGGTAAAAAAACGTAGCGTGATAAGCAGTTTAGGTTCTTAAAAATGATTAAGTTAGACACCTAGGTAAATACATTATAGCATAAGTATATAATCAAACTATTATACGTATATTATATATAACTTATAGTTACGAAGGATTTTAAGGGCATTGTTGATTCGGTTACTAATATAATAGGGAGATAGAACCGGTTTTAAACTTTAAGAGAGCTATGGTAAAGAAGATTTTGGGGCTTTAGATAATTCACTATGAAAATTGAAACTTATAGTTTACACTATAATGATGTGTAAAACGTGTTTCTAGTTTTAATTATACATATAGGTAATTTTATATTTCTTAAAATATAATTTTTATTTTAGAAAACCTATTATTTTTTTTTTTTTTTTTTGATTTAGTCCAAGAACACACATTAAAATTATTTAAATTTTGTGGCCAAGAGGCCCCTAAAAATGTGGGGCTCAATGCAGGTACCCTTAATGCCCCCCCGTAAAATCTAGCCCAGTAGTTAGTTATCTAATAAATAGATAGTTTGGTTAAGACGCGTTTTCACGAATCAAATCTATTTGACACATTAGACTCATCACTCCAACGATAAAGTTTGACTGGTTCAAACTTTTCTTTATTCACTTAAAAATTGTTCAACCATAATAAAATATAAGTTATCACTACAGAATTTATTAAACTTTTGTTAATCAATTATAATCAATCGATTAAACTTGATGATTCGCGAGAACGCGCCTTTAGGTGAATGGAGATTTTTAATAAATTATACGAGTTTATATAGCAGCTAAAAGTATATAAAAAGTTTCAAATCTAATTATTGTTAAAAAAAAACATATAACTCATTTCTAAAGTACGACGTATGAAAAATATCCAATATCCAATAATACATCAGTGAATATGGAAAATCAAATTTCTAAAAATGATAAACTTGTTCTTTTTTACATATTTTAGATTCTGAGCGAAGCGAAGAATGTATCGGTTTTACAATGATGTTTTTTTATGTCTTTTTAAAGACACTTTTTCGGGTAAAAATTATGGTCCGATTTCCGATTACTACGAATAGAAGAAAAACTACCAAAAAATAACAGAAAAAGGACAAAATTCACTGAAATCGTAATTTTGACGTATTGATTTTAGATTTTCATGATAACTACTGCAATTTTGAACGTAGGGACTTGAATATTTTTTTGAATATTCTGATAGGTTGTTATTACACATATGGTGAAATTTTGGAACGGATTATATCTGTATAATATATTGTATATCTTATTGAGTTTCGTGAATTGTATTTTCGAATGCAATAGCATTGCATTCAAATCTTAATTATAATATAAGAAACCACTAATTTTTCCAAGGACCGAAGGCACGAAGACTGAACGTCCAAAATTGATTTTCCCGCTTTTTTCAATTAGGTTTAATAACTATCACCCGTTTGATCTATTATACAAAGATGGTAATGTTTATAAAATAAATTATAATCTACTTTATCTCTATTTTCTTACTAGTTTTAAATTATATTGTATTATTATGTTATTATAAATAAAAATTACAACTCCTACTAACACTTATACTACAATAATGAGTATTTTATATAAAATAATAAAAAATTCAATGCATATTAATGATTTAATTTTTTCCATATGATTAGAAGATCACATTAAAGTATCTTCTCTTGTAAGTTATAATAAATCGTTGGACTTATTTCAAATTATATTATACAATAAGAAAATGAGACTTAAACGCTCGTTAGAACAAATACAAATAAATGTCTTTAAAAATGTATTGATATGTGTTTATATTATAATTACTGTTCGTACCTATATATTTGATTTTGTATAATACGAATATAATCCCAGTGTCAATTATAAACTATAATCTATACAAAAATGTTTTATATACTTTAGGTGCTCGTAATATAATTATATTTTAATAATTTATTATAAAAATAAAATATCTGTTGAATATATTTTAAGACTTGTCGTGTTCAACGAACTGACACGTATATAATAATATACATATAAATTATAATATAAATATGATGATTTAATTTATTTTTCAATTTATTATTCGCGGGTGCAGATATGCATATTATATATTATATAATACGATAATAATAATAACTATATTATTAATAATGGCAAACTGTTGTATTTCCGTAATTTAATTCTATACCGCATTTATTTTGATGTAAATATTTAATAATATGTAAGTATTAGTAGCATTCATAATCCATGTACCCATATAGTTTTTAATGAAATCTAAACTTAACTTAAAAATATAATAATATTAATGTATAAATACATATAATAATATACATAAATATATATATATAATAATAATATACAGGATGATCAGAATTTCATGTTACAAAAATATTGTACTTTTCATAGGAATTTGATAGAATTTTCTACATTTTTGTAACGCAATTTTGATGACTCTGTATATATTGGCGTATAAAATATATTGTATGTAATAATTAATATTTAATGTTAATGTATGTTATTAAAATTTATTTTCTCCATTATACACGTATAATTAAAAACAAACACGTTTTTTTTATATCATTATCATCGTATAAATCATAAATAGTTCATAAATTATTCATAAATTATTTTATGAACAAATCTGCTGAAAGTTATATTGTTTTTAATTGTTTATGTATAATATTTATTTTACAGTTCTAGAAAATAGAATTAATCAAAATAATTGACGCCCACTGCGTAGGTAAAGTGCATTACATTTTAAATAGAAACATATTCATATTAGTAGCTTTTATGCATTTTAACAAAATAATAATTTATTCTTTCTTGTACTAATGTATATACAGGGGCCAGAGTATACTTCAGAATTTTATACATTACTAAAACGGTGGGAATTACATCATAGGTTTTACTAATATGTTTTATAATCTACGTTATTTTTTATATGCTTGCATGGGATATGTGTATTATCAATATCTAAAAAATAAATTACATAGGTATATTTAAATCAAAGACAATAAGTACCTAGAACTGTTTAATTCTACCTAGAATTTGTAGTTATTTTTATAGTGTAATTATTCCAAACTATTAAATAATGATAGATGTCTAACATATTTTAAAATACTTTTTATGTATTACTACAGTAAGTAAATAAAAATAGTCATAATATTTGTTTAAAACTATTTAATTTATAATATTATAATCTCTGCAGAAATAGTTTTTTTAAATTCAATCCAAAAATTATTATTTAACCTAGTAACCTATAGATACATTTTGTTTTGCATCTCCTCTCATCCGTTTAACCATTAACAGTCACGCGGGATTCTCATTGACCCTAATAAAAAATGTTTTTATTTTTTAATAATACAATTATATCTTATCAAATATGAATGTATAAACTATAAGTAAATGTTTATTATATTTTTTATTAATAAAAGTTTATTCGCATTTGCCTATTAATTTATTTGATTTTTTAGTTTGATTTTTAAAGTTAGCTTTCTATAAATACTTTTTCTAATACTTACAAATAGGTCTGCTTGACCCCTACGCGACTATGAACATTAAAAAAAGGAACACGCCCGTTGAAGGTTAATAATGGCTGTAAATTGTATTGACATTTATCAGTTATCAATAATAACATGTTAGCATATAATAAGTAATAACATAATATAAGTATAATTGTAGATTTGTAGGTAATAATGTAACATCATAATGCGTTTACGTATAACCCTAATTTTATATAATGTAGTATTATCACTGTTGACAGTCGTCGCGCTGTCGCCGTCTAGATAGGATCGAAAGGACGACAAAACCAATAATGTTCAGGAGCGTTATCTTAATTATTACGCCAGTCGGACGCCGCGTAATAATCTGGGGTGGTCGATGACCGTCGCCGAATTCCATCGCAGTGACGACGGGCCGCACGCACTATTTTTTAAATAATAAATATACATATGTATATACCGTATTTATCATCATCCTCGACAACTATTTTTACCTATAACACGTGTTTCTCAAATTAGATTTTTTATAATTATTCGTAGATGGACAAGGGATAGGTAAGATAAGATAAGATTAGGTTAGACTAAGTCTCGGCAATAATAATTTCTATTGGAGTTCGTATGTTTAAAATAATTAACTAAATGAGTTCTGTCGTAGTCATCTGTATATGATGAATAGCAATGCTTTATTTTTTTTTAGATATTCGAAATATGTATATAGGTACTATAAAAACTTAAAAATTCACTATTGATTATTGAACTATAATAAAAAATGTAGGTATAATAGTTTTAAATTAATTAATTTACTTTGGCAAAATGTGCTGACGGTCCAGTTTTCTGCCGATATAGGAGATATTATATATCTATCAAAATGCAGCAGGCCAGCAGGCCGCAGGGTATCCTATTTACTAATATCATTGATTTTATTTATTATATAATATAATTCTATAATCAATGTTTATATTATTGTAATATTACTTTCTTGAAAGATTTCCAACACCGTTTTTATTAAAAAAGTTTCAAGATTATCAACTATTAAAAAGTTGAATTTAGTGAAAATTTTCTTGTAAGTATTAAATTTTTAATTTGATGTTTTTTTTTTAATTTACTGAAAAAATAATACTTATATTTTTTTTATAATATCACGTTCATTTATTTATTTTCTGAATTTTTCCAATGTTCATCTATACAAATGCAAATAGTTAATAAACACGATATTATAATGTTATAAATATATTGTTAATTTATTAACAAAGTAACTAACTAATAAGATAAATTCATAAAAAATCATTTTTAATCAAATTAAAAATTTGAAAAATCAAAATATTCAGTAAATTTCACTATTTAAGTTGAATATTTGTAGTTTTTTAACTTTTTAATATGTATTATTAGTTTAAATTGAAAAAAATAGTGTTGTTTTGTAAGTTTAATATAATTTTTAATTTAATGCGTATTTGTGGAAACAAACGTAATTTGAGGAGCTGTAAGTTTTATTTCTTATTTGCGTCAAAAAATAGTCGTTATACTCGTAAACGGGTTTCCTCGCTCATCCTCATCATAATATAGTAATTATCAACTATATCGTCCAATCGTGGCGCCAATATAACGGTGATATTTCTTTATTATTTCTGTAACATGCCCCCGCTATACTATCAATGGCGGCGTGAAGTTTTATTTTAGATGAAGCAACTAATAATATCAACACCCATCCTATTATTCTAAAACAAATTTTTCAAATCTGTTGAAAAATCGATATTAACTCATTAAAAATGTCATTTTCTTAATTTATTCAAGAGATTAATTATTTATATATGATGGTAAATACTAAATACTAATTACAAATAAAAATATAACTACTATTTTTGAGTCGTAATTTTGCTAAATAATGACCAACCTATCCCTTTTTAGCATGAAGCAGCTACGTCGTGGAAACCCCCTTCGCGCCGCCATTGGCTTCTATGCAATACAATTTATTACTTCAATGAAAACGTCTTGTACTGTTGCAATATATTTTCTTCGCGTACTTATTATTACGATTGTCGTGAATTATTGTTCGTGTTTTAGGACATTTTAACACAATAATATTATACATATTATAATTAAATGCGGAACGTAATGTTTACACACATATTATAGGTATTTATTGGTACATAATAAATGACGGTGACGACCCGAAAAAAATTTAATCTAGCGCGCGTGTGCATACAATCATATTACTGGAGAAAAATAAATTATATTGTAATTTGACGAAGAATCCAAAAGGAAAAAAAAATAATAAATATATAATGTAAATTAATGTAATATGTTTTAATGCGTGTAAACGATGTTACCGTATACCGTATAAAAGATACCAGAGTATAATAACACCGAGCTCGGAGTCCGGAGACGACCCGGGCAATTAATCGATACGAATGTGATACGCGTCTCTCGCGTAAGTATACACGGGTTATTAGTGTCCGTACAGTAATCACGGCCGCGAAACCAGTTTATCCATTACTAATATTATATACACATTTTGTATAAATAATAATAATAATAATAATAATACACGTGCACTTACCTTTTTATATATTATGTGTATTAATATTACTATACCGATCGGGTGGCGACAATCTCGGCCGTCGCGCACGATAAAAAACGAAATAAATAAATATAAAGAAAACTGGTCGTCGCGTCGTCGTCCACGCCAGTCGATGTCGTCGCCGCTCTTATCAGTCTACGAATGCCGCGCTATTACTTAAAAAATATTTATTATTTACGGTTAAAAATAATAATAATAATAATAATAATATAGCATATTAGCATCGTGTTATTGCTATAACATTATTTATTCCGTGGTATCGACCTCATAATAACAACATGTAGGACGAATAATATTATATTGCCAACAAGTGATGGAAAATATGTTTACAAAGTCGTTAGTTGTCCAAAGACTTATTCAAATCGCTGTGGTGGACAAAAAGAAAGCAAAAAATGACTCGTCACTGTACACAGAAACGTCTCACAGGAAGTCATTTTTTGAAGTTTGTACAATAAAACGGTTTCACACAACAAAAAAATCGAATGAAGACTAAAGTCATATGTCTATATTTTAAGGCTCAAAATTTGCATACAATTGAGATGAAAATGCATTTTCTGTGTATCAACAGAAACAGTTTTTTATCAATTTATAAATACATTTTTCAATGTATACAAATAATATTAATTCCAAAATAGAATAGAAAAATACCAATATTATAAAAGAATCATTTATTTTTAACTACATTATTAAATATTTTAGCATTTAAATAAAGTTGTCATATATTTTGTATAAATATCACTGTATAGCCTACAGGGAACTGATTTTATCGCTGAACAAACATGGGTGTGTGGCATATGATGTCGTATATAATATAATTATAACATGATTAATATAATATAATTTTAAACAAATCGATTTTACCCTAACTATAGTTATTTCGACATTTTGCCAACCTCACTATAATAAGATATTATCCTTATCGTATTTTTTATTTCGTTTATGTTATTTATTAAAGTTAATTTCTAGAAATAAGCTTCGATAAAACTTGCTACTGACAAGTTTGTGCATTAATGAGTCAAAATGTTTCATAATATAATGAATTACTTTGTTCTGAAACAATAGAGATTTTTCTGTTAATTAATTAATTTTATTCCCACATGAAGTTAAATAAGTACTATTATTATCGATTCATTATAATTCATAATCAATATATTATTTTTTTATACCATTCATCATAGTATTATATTTAAATATACATAAAAAACTTAAATATCCACTTTATTACATTTTTTATCCCAGAAAAATAATAAAACAAATTAACAAAATAGGTACCTTATAATTTGTATATACCTACGATTTTATACTTCCTATCATTTAATTGTATAATAATAAGTTAATAGCATTATTAATTATTTTAAATATATACAATTCTAATGCTCATCGCAATTTGACAAACTAAATAAATAAAATATTTTGATCAGTTCAATATAACTAAATTAAAATAGGTATACAATGTACAACGAGTCAATGATTATTTATTAAGTTTTTTAATTGTAATATTAGAAATATATAATAATTATTTATTACTAATTACTAAATAATATAGTAGGTATAAAGAATATAATTATTTGATTTAATAATGATCAACGATTATAATTGAACTAATGAACTATTGTAAGCCAACATAACAGATTTGGAACTATGGAGTATATGACTTTATAAAAGTTATTAAATTAATTTTCAATTTCAAGTAGATTATTGAAAGAAAGTATAAAACTGAATTATATAAAACAAATAAAACAGTCAAAGTAAAACCGAATAGAACATTGTTCTACACATATATGTATACATTTTAGATTTCTGCTAAAAAACTAAACTAATACGCGGAAATAGCTGTTTTGCGTAAAGGCGGACAATTGGTTGTCAATATTCTATATTAATCTTTTTCGCTAAATATACGCTCAGAAAAAAATATGTTATTTTATTAGAAAACACAAAAACATGAGCATTTCCTGTATATTAGAATATAATATTAATTTAATAAAATTATTTATAGTTGTCAATTGTCATAAGGTATCTATACATAATATAATATTAATCATATACTTATCGCATGCATGCACGTTGATTAAAGCGTGAAATTATGATACGCGTTTCATACCGCACATGCGCTGGTTACTTTTGCATTTATTTAGGAACCTAACCATATTACATGTAACCGGTAACCGTAGTAAACCTAACTATGTAACTTAGTAATCCTAAATATTGGAAATAAAAAAAAATAATATATTTTTTTAGCTTGGAATATAGTTTTTTTTAGTTTATCTAACTGCGTACATAAGAGTGTATAATATAATATAGAATGCGTCAATTTTAAATTATATGAAACCGAAAAAATATATATTTAGGTTACTTAACCAAAAAGACGGCGGGTCCAGTAATTTATATAATAACAATAATAAAATATAATAGTATTAATAAACATTAGAAATATTTTCTCTCCTCATTTGTTTAAATCCGTTTTTCACCCGAAAGCCATAATGAATCTAGCATTTATTCTGTATGTTACATTTTTCCATCCCGAATCACCTTCTCCCGACCACCACCCATTCGGCGATGTTTTGCGTCAATTAGTAATTGACCCGGGCCGATGATCGTTATCGTTATGGTCACATACCGCATGCGGTTAGTTAGTTGGTACCTTGTATAAGTTATATAAGAAATGCATATTGTGGTCCGTGGTATAGCAGTGGTAAGTACCACGTTATAGTATCATATACCGTGTATACATATTTGTATTATTAGATATTATAATATCCTAGAATAAACGGTCGTCAATGACGATCGGGTCGAAATAATCGAATGACAAACGAACCGAATCGCGCGCGGCATAATAATAATAATAATATGTATACCTCTTTCCCGAGTCACCGGTCGGCGGCGGCGGCGGCGACGGAAGTAATTATACCTGGCTGCGCAAACTCAATATATATATATAACGTTATGACTTTAACGGACCACCGCGCGGACAGCGGATGGAAAACTCGCGCACGGTTCATTAGGGAAACCGTGCGCGCGCGTGTGCGACAAAAACGCATCGTCGTCGTCGCACCGGTCCCCGCCAACGGAGCACCAATGAACCGCGGTAACTGCGCGGCGGTATATCGGACTATAATATTATAACAACTACCGTGGTATATAGGTGTATGTATGTACGTGTACGCGGTCGTTGTCGAGGGCGGGTACGCGAGCGGGCGAGCGCGCGCGCGCGTTAAGCGTAAAATGTAATTATTGTCGTTTGGTACGCGCGCGTGAGTACACACACAATACTGCACGTCGTCGCTTACTCATTTCCTATTTTATATGTATATTTATTTTTTTGGTTTATTTTATCGGGAAAAAATGTACAAAAAAAACATCTGCCTTCGTTCATCCCCTCGACAATACACCTATCCAATATATAATATTATAATATACTGTTGACGGTTTGACGCTCGGTGCGCGCCGCGCAGGAAATCCTCGTTACGCTGCCGTCGCCGTCGATTTGTTATTAATTTATTATATTATTGGTAGATTATTACGACTCCGGTCCCGGTATATATCTTAACCTAAATACCTACAGTTATATTCAGATGAAATACAAATATTCGTATCTTGGTTGAGTAGATGGTAGATATAAATAGGTATAATATAATATTACACAATGTCGATAGATTCAGCCGTCGTCGTCGTAAACGTTTAAATTCGCCACGCTGCGAATAACAACATTATTATGATATTATATTTTATAGTGGAATTGTAATTGTTTTTGTTTTTTTTTCTCGTAATTATTATTCGAAATTTCAACAAATTATTTCATTAATTCATTATTAATATTAACTATTAATTGATCAGTTATTAATATTTTAAAATATTAACGATACATAATAATCGTATTTATTATACATTCTAAATGATTATTTGACCGTCGAAAATAATATCTCGCAAAGTGAAACTAAGTATCATTTTAATTTACAACAATATTCTTGTATAAGGTTTATACAAGATATAGCCATATTATATTATAATGATTCACAATATTTTGTTTTGGACTTTTTTTTGATCTCAAGTATTATTATTAAATTAAAATATATTTTAGTTGAATGATATTTCCAACGGTTAAAAATTTATCGCGCCCACTCGGTTTGTATAATCAATTTAGAGGAAATTCGATAGTCGTAAATGTTGGCAACGTTGGCAACGTTTGGCGAATAGTGAAATTCTTTGTGTCCGTTTTGTAAACGATTAAAGAAAGCGTTGGCGAACATCGCGAACGTCAATAATTACTGTCGTTTGCTTTGTTTTGCTTATATATAATAGTTCACCGCAATCATGATTTAAAAAAAAAACATATTATGATTATATTCTTATCTATCTCAGTGATTCAGAAATCAGAACGGTTTTGTATTCTATATTCAATATTCATAAACTAATATGCTTATTGCATATACGATATACCTACCTATCTACCTATAAAAGTTTAAACTATTATATTTATTATATTTATTTTGTGTTGGTTATCTATTTTATAATCACAGACCCGCGGCTCAATTATCTTATTAAACTTTACCACGGTTATGAAGATTATACACTTAATTTCTCAGATAATAAAGAAATAGATAGGCCACCTATATACTATTACATCTATCACCTATCACCTATTACATATGAGATTGTGAGATAGTGTTCCGAAAGGGGTATTTATAAGGGAGGAAAATTGAGGTGATTTATCATAACATTTTATTGATTGGTTATGGTATAATATAATTGAAGAAAAAAATAAACATAAAAGAAAAAGAAAAAGAAAAATGATTTAGTTTTTATATTATTTCAAGAACATTGATGAGGCAGAGATGTCCAATACCCACCTATCCATTTCTTTATTATCTATGGAATTTCTATCAATTTAACGTTTTAAATAATTCATGAAAAATGTGTTGTCTTCGTTTGTTCCACAAGAAATCTAGTGAAATTGAAGTCACTTAGAACTTGAATTGTCAGAATTGAAGCTACACATAAACTTATAGAGTTATACTTACAGATTAAATACTAATTACTGAATATAAAGAGTAGAACATTTTCGAAGTTTTCTCAAAATGTTTGTAAAATATTATCTGAGAATAAACTTATATTTATTTAAAATTTAAAAAAATGACATTTTACAGAAAAAAGTTAAACTTTTTACGTGAAATTTAAACATTTCTATTCAGCATTGTAATATGTGGAGTTCGTAGTTATTGGTTATTTGTATGGAAATCGTTTGTTTTTGAGGCGCAAAAAAAAAATCACACTCGAAGAGTCCTAACAGAAACGGAGAATAAAGTATATGTTTAGATGCTTATATTATTTTCTATATATAAATAATATTATAATCGTAATAATTTATTTTTATTATAATGGACGACATGCGATTTTTCTCGTCATTTATTATTATAATATTTTTTATTGTTTTCTATTGTATACAGGGCGAATCGTATTTGTATTCAAATTATCAATCACCATATCCAAAATCTTGTAAATTGTAAAGCACATCTATTATGGTCTATGCCTATATGGTCATACTAATAATAATATTTAGTACCTAACCAATACAACAAATATCGTAAAAATAAATAAATTAATGAGATAGTAAAATTAAGGATGTAAAGTTAAATTTTTTATAGTACTTAAAATACTAAGCTCACAAGTTATTTTTCGTACGAAAACTTATAGAATTGTAATTTGGTCAGATTTTATGGATTTTAGTAAATATATTGTAAAATGTTTGAAATGATTGTATTAGTCCAGCATATTATTTTAAATTTAAAATCCAATGTGGCGTGTATGCCCCCTAATACTTTATTTAAAGCATAACATTTTCAATTCCACAAATGTACCTGACGGCTGACGGTACATAAATTTATAATTACTCAAAGGATCATTAAACCAAATTTAATTGTAGACACTGAATGATATTTGCTATAATTAGTAACATTTTGTTATATTATCATTTATTTATTTTTTAGCTATAATTAAATATATAACTATATTTTTATATATAATATATAGTCGTCTTACTTTCAACTCCTTTATTCGTCAAGTAATTATTATAGGTATTAAGACGTATATTGTAATATATTAGATATAACATAAAATAAAACATAATTATTTTACCTAAATATAATTCGAGAAAAATCAACAATAAAAAACGATTTAAAAATGTTTAGTAATTCGAACATATTATGCGGGGGTAAAATTTAAACAAAATATTTTTTCGTACACAATATGCGTTTAATTATTTTTGACTGACCTCTACAGGTTGAGAAATGCTGCTCTACCCCTTAGTCAACGACTGTTTTTCCTGCAAGATAAAAACAAACATCGTGGCTCGACCGCAATGACACCGCACTAGCTCATCGCCGCGCGCCGTCGAGAATTCACGCGGATTTTCATCGATCGGCCGTAATAATATTATAGTAATATAATGCATTCTAATCTCGGCGCCTCGTGTATATTTATTATAATGATCTTGTGATGATTGTTATTATTATTCCTTTCTATCAATCGGATATCAGAAAAACAAATATACCTACCTAGTTGTGTTATGGGTTTGGTATATAACTGTAATATTCATAATAATAATAATAATAATATAACGATGATATTATCATTATACGATATGCTGGTAAAATATAATCGCCGAGGTGCGATCACGATCATGGCGTACAATAATAATATTGTAATATTATAGCTGGTGTCGTCTCACACTAAAACCGATAGCTATATAACATACACCTCATGTTATATTATGTCCGATATTATAATAATGTTCACTCGCGCGTGCAGCGTTCGCACAATACACATCTAACAACAACAACAATAATAATAATAATAATAATAATAATGATACCCAATTATTAACAATCATCTGTAATAGTTTCCAGTCGATATTGTGATAAAAATAATGCCGTTGTATGTGCGTTACTATTAAACTAAAAAGAATCTTAATGAGTCTCAAACATGAGCTCTGGCGGATATGGAAAAAAAATCGGGATTGTTTGCCCACAACGAACGTATAATATGATAACGAAATATAATTGCAGTATTATAATTTGTAATACTGGAGAGGTCGGATTTATATTCTCTTAAAATCCCCAAAACATATATTTGTGGTGTCTGAAAACTAGAAGTATGGAGCAAGCCCCCTCTAGATATGTGATAGACAGCTTAGAATGAAGTTGTTAGAAGAGAGATGTAAAACTGATATTTTTTCAATTTTAATTGTGCAATGTTAATAATATATTCATTTAAAATTCCAGAAGTTATAACTATTAAATAAAGTTATTATTATAATGATAATGATAAAGATGATTTATGTATTTTGGCATATTTTATATAACCGAATTCATACCATGTTTTATATACTATGAAGTACCAAGTGTTCGTTGGAGTTTATTAACACACACATACACACATATATACTTTATACAGTAGCGTACGCAGGATTTTAGTTCGGTTAGGATTTTCACTGTATAGCTTGATGATAGAACACCCATATGGGTGGTCTATCATATGGCTTTGCCCCCATACACTTTTTACATTTTAACTTAATTATTAAATAATAGCAACATTAAAATACAAAATAATTCAGAATTCTTTTTTTTATAACTGTCTAAACTCTTAAGATATTGTACTTAATTTGAGATTTATAATAATATTTAAGAAATAATAAATAAAATAATTAATTATTAATATACCATAAATATAATAATAAAATAAATCACAGATTTTGTTGCTAATCATAAATACAATTTTATGAAGGAAGAAATTTCGAGGGAGCAGGTTGAACCCTAGAACCCTTCCCCTGCGTACGTCACTGATTTTATACAATTTGGATAGTGGCTATACATGCTAAAGTCTAAAATAATAATAATATATATTTTAGTTTTATGACACGATTCAGTCTTTAATATGAAAATTAATAATAAATTATATAAATTAAATAAGGTACATAAGTATATTTATTAATGTATAATTTCTGAAACAATATTTTTATAATACTTGTATTTAAAACAATAAATATTATTTTATTTAAGAGAAATTTATAGATTTTTTAAATAAAAATAGATCAATCATTATTTTTGTGTCAACAGACTTTACTATTAATTTTTCAATGTGAATTATGGACAACAAATTAAATTGACTTTGAGTCAAACATATGGTTGATTTTCTCAACCATGTTTTTATTGAACGCTTCACAACTAGTAAAAACTTGGATACAGGTTCTAATGCAATATATTATATATATTTTAAGTTGTCAAATATAATATTATATTTTTAGTAGATTATAAAACATGGATTAAATTCAATACAGTAATTTTCAGATTTCAGATTCTGAATAATTACTGTTATAAAAAAATGCAATAATATTATTTATACAACTACGCTCTTCATTTTTATTATAACAATATGTTATATATAATTATAATAATATAATATATTGCAATAGGTGGGTACCCATATTAGTTAGATTATTATAATATACATAAGGTATACATATTATACAATATTACTATTATTATATTATAGTAAACTAATAAAAAAAAGTGGAAAGGTCGATTCTGAACGTTCCTCCTTCATCCCTTCGGTCCTCGGAGAAATTAGTGGTTTATTATAATTAAGATTTGAATGCAATGATATTGCATTAGAAAATACGATTCTGAGCGAAACTCAATATATATTATACTGATAAATCGTTCCAAAAGTTTACCATGTGTGTAAACTATCTATGAGAATACTAAAAAAATTTCAAGTACCTACGTTCAAAATTGCATTAGTTATCATGAAAAATCTAAAATCAATTTGGTCAAAATTACGATTTCCGTGAATTTTGTACGTTTTTCTATTATTTTTTGGTAATTTTTCTTTATCAAGGAAAAACTTTTGAGAAATTTGAAAAATGAGCTAAATAAATTACCAACTAGAATCAATTTGCTACTGAAAGCATACTCTATTTGTGGTAATTATTTCTACCCGAAAAAGTGTCTTCAGATATAAAAAAAAACTTCATAGTAAAACCAATATATTCCTCGCTTCGCTCAGAATTTAAAATCATTTTAAATTGCTAAAATATAATTTTAATATCTATTATAATTTCTAATAATTGAATAAAATAAAATAGGTACGATATTTTTTTAGGGGGAACTTGGATTCCCAATTCACATTTTTTACGTCCATGTACCTAACCCAACCTAACCTAACCCGGCCTGACCCATACATGATGTCTATGGTCATATTTAACCATTTAGATACCAACAAAATATTGAGTTACACATTAATGTACAATCATAAATATCAATATATTTTATCAACGGGAACACATAGGTATATGGTAATATGTATTTACTATTTATGTGCAGATATAATTTTTATTGTCGTGTAACAAAGAGATTTTAATCTTAATTGTCAATTGTTTAAAATACACCAAACGCATTATACTGTATTATACTATGGTAGGTACACTTATTATTATTATTATTATACTATTTTGTTTGTCAATTGCTTCATTTTAAATTATTGTCCATATATAGATAATCTATTATTATGTTAAAATATATTACCGCCAGCCAATGCAATGCGATTTAATATTTTAATCGATTATAAAATTATTGGCCGAAATATAATATTCTCGTTATGCCAAAACATTGTTTGCATACAATACGTTTGTCGTCTTCATCAAAAGAAATAAGTATGCAAATTACTAATCGTGTATTCAAATCCCATACTAGGTAGTTACGGGCCAGTACGACATACAGCCCATTAAAACCATACGAATTATATTAATTTATTTATAAACACATTATGTAAATAAAATAAATCAACTGTCGTGAACCGAGGTGGCGGTGTTATTATGACGAATACGACGATCGTCGCCGTGGGCCCGTGGCGTCAACGATCCACGCATATGTGTTTTATTTCGTTTCACTGGACGCCCCCCGACCGCGTTCGACACTAGATCACAGCTAAACATTATTTCCATACCAATATGGCTCTGTATATGTACAGAGATAATACGAGGTATAAGCGTATAATAATTTATTGTACGCATGTACTCACTACGGACTACGACTGGTAGAGTGGTAAGTGGTAATAACCAATTACCAAATTACCGTGGTGGTGGTGGTGGTATAGTAATAATATTCATTGTCGTCGCCGGAAAAATATAATTATTACATGCACACGAAAAATGCGTTTTCTTTTTCATCTCACATAGCACATATAGGAGGTGCTCACTCGTATAACAGACCCGTGTAAAAAACAAATAATAACGTTTCAAAGACTAGTGCACCTAATAATCAACGGACATCTAATGAAACTAAGTATAAACGCCGACATCGTTATGTATTTGATATATAGTTATTTGTATCCATAACCATCATAATATTGTTATGAATTATTGTAAAAATATTATATATCACAATAATAACAAAACAAACACAACAAATCCTAGTGGTTTTAAAATAAATTCAAAAATTGTATAATTCGTTTTTCCTTTGAACTCAATGATGTTATTATACCTTTTACGTATCCATATACAAATACCTAAATTAAACTTTATACGCACTTATCTAGTCAAAAATAACCCAAGTCACATATTTAAACACCGAGCACGTAATTCTGCATTTAAAAAGCTTTTTATCTTATCGGTGTAACATTTTGGTTCGTATAATATTATTTGGACATACATATTCATAATATTATCGTCATGGTTAGTAGGTCGTAGGAGAAAAACGTTTATTTGTTTCTCCTGTATAAATTGTTGAAAATGTTAGTTCCTTTAACAAATGCCTTTTATTTAATAAACTAAATAGACAATGATGCAGATGAGAATCCTACCTCTCAATAAAATGTAATATTTACCCCACCATTTTTTAAATTTTTACCCTGGTATACTTGTTCTATTTATTGGATTTTTTATAATTAT
Source organism: Eriosoma lanigerum (assembly GCA_013282895.1). Classification (NCBI taxonomy): domain Eukaryota; kingdom Metazoa; phylum Arthropoda; class Insecta; order Hemiptera; family Aphididae; genus Eriosoma; species Eriosoma lanigerum. The sequence goes on from CM023362.1 coordinate 10,415,235, forward strand.
TTATTGATGTGTATCTACGAGTAAATTATACAGATTAAATTAAATTTCAATTTATAGTAACAAAAATAACAAACAATATACGTATACACGATAATTGATAATCACCTATATTTAGTGGTATTTTTGGTAATGTTAACTATTGATTAATTAACTAAAATTAATTAATTAGGGTGATATTTGTGTAAAATAATCAAATTGTTCTCGTATTTAATTATTAATTAATATATTATTATTATTTGTTGTTAAATTTTCACAAATCGCCGAGGAAAATAGTAAAAATAAATTTAATTGTTTGTGGTAAATTGTTAAAATATTTAAATTACGTTTGTAAAATATTAAACCAAACAGCTGTTTCGCAACAAAAACTCTCACTGCAGCTTTAATTTCTAATATTTTGATTATAAAATAGAAGTATTCCTGGGGTTCAATTATTAACATACACGCACACACACTTAATATTGGTAAAACAAATTATTTTTGATTAAAATGTAATATAATTTAGGGAATTAAATTTAAATAATACTCCTCAGGAAAAGTTGTAATTTTTTCAATAAGAATAAATTTTAAAAAAGTGGGAATGTCGATTGTGGACGTTCCTCCTTGGTTTCTTCGGTTCTCGAAGAAATTTGTGGTTTATTACACTTAAGATTTAAATGCAATGATATTGCATTAGACATACGATTCTGAGCGAAACTCAATATATTACAATGTACTATACTAATAATTCATTTCAAAATTTTACATTACTTGTATACTACATATGTTAATACTCGAAAAAAATTTTCAAGTCCCTACGATTGAAACTCAATTAGTTATCACGGAATTAAAAAATTTTAAATAACAAAAACAGTTATTTTGCCAATTTTCCGTCATTTTTTGGTAGTTTTTCTCCTCCTAAGGAAAAACTTTTGAGAAATTCGAAAAATGAGCTAAATAAAGTACCAACTAGTTCGCTTCACTTAGAATCTAAAATATTAAAAATTGAATCCACGTGAGTTTACACTGTTAAAAAGGTGAACAAATATATTAATATTAATAATAATAATAATAGTCAGTTGCTTAAATAATAATTGGAAAAAACTTCATTCGAAAATTTATTTTTTCGCCGAGATATTCCACTTAGTTAATAGATACGTTGATAATGCTTCTTTTGTCAATAAAATTACTTAAATATAAACTTTTTCAATATACAAACAATAAAATAATAATACAAATGAATGCATTTAGTTATAGAACAAAATGTAACCTTCTTTTTTATTATTGACGAATCTATCAATAATATTATTAATATTTTTATGAATATACCTAATATAATAAGTCCAATTAGTCTTTCTTTGTCCATCCTAACTAGCAACCAAGTTTTGATTAATCGTAAAGCATAAGAGATACTTCTTCCTGATCTAACATCTGAAATAGGGAGGGTAGTATGAACTTTTATTTATGAATTAGGAAATAGTTGGAATCAAGCTTATCTTTAGATTACAGTAAAGTGATACATTAAATACCCATTAAATAATAAAAAAAATAATTATTAATAATAACTTTGTGTATACGTATATAGTTACATCATATAATTTCTTTATTTATGAAATACATAATAATTTTAAAAAAATTTTTAGTTAAATTTAATTTATGTATAAAACTATAAACCACTTATTTACATTTAAATTAGGATAATTATGCCTTCTAATTTTGAAAAAAAATTTCTGACACGATACTTATTGGATTTATTTTAAATATTTATTATTTTCAATACCTTCTTACTAAAATATTTTGTATCGTAATTTTTGATGATGTAATCAAATTAAATAATGTTTGTGTTATTAGGTTGATTTTTTTTTTATCTCATATTGCATAAATCAAATTTTCACAAATAAATAATTAATAATCTAATATTTCAATAATAATCTCTTTACTTAATTAATAATTCAATTTTCAATTTTGTACTAAAAGTATAATACTATAATACTATAATGAAAAAAATAGGTACAAAACTAAAAAAATATGGCATACATATTAATTAAAATAAAAAATCATGGGAGAACACGACACCCATTTCTCCGATATCCCCCCACTCGTAATTACACCATTGGTCGGTTAGCTCGCTGAGTAGCGAAAATGCGAAATTCTATTCCGAAATTTGCAGTCACGTCCAGTCATCGACGTTTTAAGTGATTCGTCGAAGTTTGTGATATAATTTTGTTGATCGCCGACAGTTCGTGTAGTAGTGGTTAAATACCTAATCATTATAGATCGCACACTATCACAGACTATGATATATAATATATAAAATATATAGTTAATGTTTATCGGTCGCGGTCTGATGCTGAAACGAATAATGATGGAAAAACAGGCACTTTACCCGCAGACGGTCGTTATAACATTAATAATAATATACTGTTTTAGGTATATTATCGTAGGCAATTATGTAGGATCGTCGTAACGATAATAATTGTCGCGGTTTTCCGAAAGGTTCGTTACGACGATATTATAATATAATAATAATAATAATAATAATTCGGAAAACACCGACACGATCCACGTCGCGTCGATGGGACCGCGTGTGGTAAACGCGGTAAACGCGGTAACGCGAGCGCGAACGTAGCGGATGCGCTCGTGCTGTATAAAATACGGTCGCCGCCCATGAAACGCGAACAAACACGACTAATTGCGGCTAAACCGTATCGATCTCCTGTGTATTATTACATTATTACAATATATAATCATTTATACTCGCACGTCGTAATGATTGTGGGCTAGTGTAAATATTAGTAACGATAATAATAATAAATAATAATAAATATTAACAATAATAATCGACGGTACGGGGGGGCCCGGGGGGGGGCCGAAGGGGAAAAGGAAAGGAAAAACGTGCTTAATAATAATAATATTTTTTTTATTTTTATTTATACAATATTATAATTTTTATTGTAACCGCGAACCAACGCGCGTGCTTACACAATAATAATATTATAATGACGCGCGGTTATCCCGATGACTTTTCAATTTTACTGCTCTGCACTGTTACACTTTATAGTGTCGTGTTGCCATATTATTACCGTAGTTTACGCGTCGGTAACAAAATATTGATGGCGCGTTTAGCTACAACTCGAATAATATTTTATTTGACTCTGAACAGTGAAGTATCTGAAGCGCGGTTTTTAAATTTTTTTTTTACATAATTTTGAACTGACAAGTTTATATTATTTGCCCCTAATGGCCATCGGTAATTTACGAAAAACGATATTAAACAATTCATGTATATAAATCAAGATAACAAATAAAAGATGCCCTACTCTCAGTGTCCTCCCCCAAAGTTGCCATCGACTATATTTTGAACAACTTATCTCAATAGTTATGATATTCTCTGAATTTTAAATCGGCATCTCCTCCTCCTTCTTCTTTGAAAGTATTGTACCTTTACACAACTAACTTTACCTGACTCAATTACGTAAAAAAGTAACTTTTTAATTTAATTTTTATCGAGAACCGAGGGGGGGGGGCTGCTTTCGTATTACTTTCTCCCAAACCTAACCTAATAAAACTTAACCTATTAGCTGACCAGGAAATATACCAGGTTTAAGCGATTGTTAATTGTGCTACATAATTTACTGTTATTAAAAATCAGGGAGGTATTTATACGCCACATAGTTTTTTAAGAAGTGCAAAAAGTGACTCACTATCCTTCAAAAAGTGTTTGGTTTTTTACCTATAGTTAATTAAATTATTGTATACTTTTTTAAAATAAATACCATAATAGGTACCTATAATATAAATTTAAAATTAAATTATGTTGATATATTATTCATAAACATAATAAAATTATGTTACATAATTTTTACATATTTACTTTTATCAATAACCAATAGTGTCTATCGTAATAGTATCTATATTAATTTGCACGTATTTATATATTTTGTTGTTCATTTGTGTTTTAATATTGGAAAATAAAAAAAATAAAATATATTACTCGATAGAGAGGTATAACAATTGGATAATAATTTTTTAATTAAGGGTCTTCGATGGCAAAACGAGAACACACGCGATGCATCATAGAATGCGCTTTAATATGTGCTAATAATTGACTATAATATTATGGTATTCATCGGCATTATTAGAGTGTGTATCGATTTTCATAATTAGTTTATTAATGTATTATTACAATTATTAACTATTACTTATCGTTAGTACATTTTTAATTAATTCGTACATGTTCGACAACAAAATAAGAAAAATATTTACATTTCAAAACGTAAAATAGAAATTTCCAATTAAAAACTAAATGATTGTTTTCATCACAAATTATATATTTTTTGCATTGAAATTTTCCACCAGTGTGAATTTTATTCATTCTGACCCTGACAGAAATTTTGTTTCACTGTTGTTTTTAATATAATACATTATTATGGTATTTTTTTAATTTAGTTTGATACTCGGATAGCGTTTTTTGTTCTTTAATATGGCATGTAAGAGATAATAATACAATAAAACCTAACCTAAAACCTTGGTAATCTTATCAAAAAGACGCACATCGCGATCACGTCTTACTACCGCGCGTCTCGTCGTTCAGCACCGTTATTGGAGTACGACACTCTGAGGCGCATCACGTTAACTACTAAATACGAGATACGAAATAAGCAGTAATAGTTAAATTCAAAAAATATATTACACTATATCCAAATACAGACACACACACACATATACGAAAATAATAATAATGTAATCATATACGTTATAGCTAACTGTAGTCCATATATCTTTAGAAGCTAAGCCCCCAAAAATGTTGTTAATATTAATATTTTATTTTACTATTCTTATAAAACAAAAATGTTTGGGACTCGAGCCCTTCAAAATTGTAAAGATCGTACGAAGTACGATAGTATGATACGTATTTTAATATTAATTTATTGGTTGGATTTATAAAAGTCGTTTTTTACAAAATTCTCGTTATTTTTTTTACACGAAAGAAAAATAAGAATTATTGAAAAAAGGACGTAATACTAACTTGTTTATTTATGAATTTCAAATCTGTTTTTCAGGATTGAAATTCAATCACAGTAATTATTTATTTATTTGCCAGCATTTAATAAATTAATTTTTATTAAAAATTATTGAGATCTTATAAAAAAATATATATACAATATATACATATTATATACATTTATAACTACATTCTTATTCTGAATAGAGTATGCGATTCTACGATAAACATATAATATTTTACTATCTATTCGTATTAATTGTTTCTTGTATTATTTAAAATAAAACAAATATAAAATAATTGGTATTTGTCTATAATGTATGTATGAAGAAGTTTAGTTTTCAATGTACTTTGGAACAAAATTTGAGTTTTTATTATTAACTAAGTTATGCAAGTTAACTAATTTTTTTATTCGATAATTGTTATTCTACGTTTGAGTTAAATTAAAAGTAACTCAACTTAGTTAGAATAATAATTTGTTTAAGTTTCTATTTATAATAATTGAAAAATTAATTTAAAATCAAAATAAATAGTTAATGCAAGTTAAATTACGTATAAAAACATTTTATTTTCTATAAAAGTAAACTATTTCACTAATTATAACTGAACAATATTTTACTAGTTATATAACTTGATTAAAATTAACTCAACTTTTTAACTTATTAATTTTATCTTTTTAACTCGTTAATGGGCCTAACCTAGTCTTGACTGTTAATATTTAAATTAATCATGATATATTATTAATATTTTAAGATTAACAATTACTTCCGCATACGTATACGAGAAAGCTTATTTATTTATTTTCGACGGTTCTCTTATTTTTATTACAATTTGTATTTTTTAAATTTATTATATTTGTAAAAACATTAAATAATTCGGGACAAAATTTCAAAATTTCGAGTCAAAAGCAAACGAACTTTCTATTTTCTAGCACAAAGTTATCTGTATCTGACGAGATCATATTTGGGCGCGAAATAAAATATTATTATCTTTATCTCTCTTGCACATTATATGTCATTCTCTGTCGCACAGAAGCTTCCGTGTGACAAGGGATAGTCTTTCTCTCTCCGTATTGTTGGCTTATATATACACGTATAACCAAACGAAGAGCATTTGTCGTGTACCTCGTGTACGTACACAACAAATAACAATATTGGATAATGCTATTTGCTATCTCCCAATAAGTAGGTCTTGATTTTCCGTTATATATTCAATTATTCGTTATTATTATTCACTAGATACTAGAACACAACGCCTTTTGTCCGAGAACCGGATGTCTTCTGATCACCATGTATTAATACTCCGAATTGCTGGAATATTTATAGTCAAGTTCGGTACCGAAGTCTTAAATTTTATTCATAAAAAATCGATGGCTAGATTCTCTGGAAAAATAAATAAATAGTGTAACATGGATTAAATATAAATTTAACTATAGAAATATGGGCAACGATGAGCGATGAGCCTTTAATAATACGTTTTATAAAATTAAATTAACAATTTTTGTTTTCTTATTTACACACTATTCAAAGTAATCAAAAAATATACGTAGAAAACACGACCATATATAAACTGTTATACCGATACGGATGTATTATATGGATTAAGACTTATCGTTTTGACGTTTTCTGATGAAAATTCACCTATTGTTAACGATCACAGTCAAATAACGAAACGATGAATAGTTATTATTATAACTAATAATTTAACATTTCCATAATTTTCTACCTTGTTTACCTAAGTCTCAATTTCTGTTTAATACCATGAGTTTTGTTTTAATAAATAAAAAAAACACGTTGGATCCGAGACATAACAACGAGTTTTATTAATTATTATTATTATTTTTTAGTCGTTAAGTTTATAAAACATGACGTGTTTACCGGTTTGGCAGTTTACCAAATAAATATGTTAATTCAATGATAGATAGAAACACGTAGAAATAAGTAGATATTCGTAAATAAAACAAATTATTATGATCTTAAGTTTTATTTTTAAACACTAACTTAATAATTTAATTCAAGCTCATAATATTCAATAAATATTATATTTATACGACACATATGCGTAATTATTATTCATAATTTGATTATAAGTAGAAATATAACATTGACAGACGAAAAATCTTCGGTTGAATTTGTGGTTTGAATTGCCTTCTTCCAGGTCCCTCCATGAGTTAACTTAGGTTAGGATTCAAAACCAACCAGAAATGTCAATACTTTATTTTTATAAACGTGAACTTTTAGCTTTTAACAAGTTTTGTAGATCAATTTAGATGTTATAGAAAAAATAGAGCAAATTAAAAGTTTCTTAAATAGTTAAGATACCGTGTCAAACAAATGTAAAATTAATTGATAGCTACTTTTAGGCAAGTAAGTTAAAAATATACTTATTTCATATATCTGCAGTCACCTATGCAGTTGACTATTTTTGCAAGAACGAATCTTCCTCGATGTTTTTCCCGTCTCGTTATCATTATCTCAAATAATAATACAAAATCAGAGTAAATAAATATAGAATATGCCTATAATATTTACTACCAATACGAAAATGCGGTTTTTTCGGGGTAGAGAGAATACCAATGTCCAATTGATATTATATGAAAGCGCGGAGTGTGACAGTTGGTATGGAACCTTTTGGCATTTTTATACAAATAATGATTTTATCTATAAAATATAATCTCAAAAACTTATCTTTAAATTCTCGTGTAAATTGCATTGATGTCCTATCCATTACCTGTCTACTTTATTATCTATAATAATAATAGGATAATAGTTGTGCCGCTGACAGAGAAGAGTGTATCAATTACCACGGTCGGCGTTTTGTGCAGTGAAATAATATTCCATTTCCTCTCGACAATATAATTTGTCATTGTTGCGGCCTTCGTGTGATATAATACCGAAATTATATCTAATAATAATAATAATAATAATAATAATATAATTAGGGACAAGCGAGCTTTTATAATAACTGTATTGGTTCGTATTTCGTTTCCTGTGCAGTGTGAGAGTCCCGCGATTATCGCCTGTCGGCGGCACAAAAAAAAAAAAGAACAAATATAAATAGGTATAATATAGTGGTTACCTGGTTACCTCTCAGGGCAGTGCGGTATAATATTATTAGTTATTACGGTTGTTTTGTATACCTAGGTATATATATATATATATGTATAATGTATATAGATTGGTACGCGGTATGCCTACCTAATAATAACACAAAAAAGCGACGACCGCGATAATAACATATATAATAATGCTATAATTTTTAAAAATTAGTTACCCACATCGTTTTGGTGTATCTGTAAGTATGCGTGTGGTTATGGAAGGGATAGAGAGGGGGTGTAGGAGAGGTGGCGTGTAATGCAATTTAATAATTATTATTACACTGGTACACATGTACAATGGGCGGGGTTAAATATAATTAGGTTAGGTAGTGTAACAACAAAAACAAGCGATTATAATAATATCATTTTTATTATTATTTTTACGTGTGTGTGTGATAACATGAAAAAATATTTAATAAAAAACACAAGCAAACCGGAAACGGACTTGCAAGCGCACAAAGACACGCGCACGCGCGTTCGCTTACGATTTGATATTGTAATTGCGCACACCACACGTAATACAATATATAATATTATAATATATTGTTATTATTTTTTTTCTAGTCTTTTTTTGTTTTTTTTTTTGTTCTTGTTCAGTATTTCATCGACTATAATATTATTAATGTATTAATTAATATTCATTTTCACGTTTATCGTTATTTATCGCCATTTCGCACGTTCGA
>CM023362.1:10428995-10495944 GCA_013282895.1 Eriosoma lanigerum
ACAATATATATATATGTATACTTAACACGTTGTATTTTTCTAATTTTCTGATCATTCTGTATAATGCATTAAGTACTACGATATAGCGAGTACACTATTATATTTTTCTTATTAGATTAAAAAAAATATTCCTCTCGACCGGCTGCGGCGTCCAAAATCATAATATATTATATTGTTTTTCTTCGTACAATACGCACGCGTTATTAAATTAACCTACACGTACTGCGGTGAATTCATTCTTACGTAATATTATTAATATAATATTATATACCTAATATTATGATTATTATTATTATTATAAATCCATCGACAGAAATTTTTAGTTTAAGTTACTTACGATTTTTACGTTTTCTTATATAAAACGTATATTCACAAACATAATTTACACGTTATAGGGGAGGATCTAGAAATTACAAATAGGGTGTGTTTAATTTAAGGTATGATTGAATAATGACATAATTTTTATATTAATATTTTAGATTCGCATTTCAAAATTAATGTTTAAGGGAATATATAGCCACTTAACCCCCTAGATCCACGACTAGTTATAATAGGTATACAGAGTGGACAGAATTTCGTGTTATATAAATAATGCAAATGACATTGGAAATGTAGATAAGTACAAGGTACGTTTAATTTATACTATTTTTGTAAAACATGCGAAATTTTGATAGTCCTGTATATATTATTATGCGCAAGTGGGAGCAAAAGCAAAGGCGCAATTGTGTATTACACATAAGTACGTTTTCTATTATTTTTGCAAAAACACGAAATTTTGGTGACTCTTTTATGTATTATATACGACATATTTACTAACTATTATTGAATTAAACAAAAATATGTTTATGTATTTATAATATTGTAAGAAATGAAAATTGCATCCCCGAAATTTATGAATAAAAGACTCAATAAAATTATAATGGAGGCAAACTGCAAGTAAGATATGATTTTTATTAGTGTATATTACAATTATTTATAAATTCTAGGATAATTAGAAAAAATACTTAGGTATTAGAAATGTTAAAATTATTGAAATACGTATAAAAAAAATGTTAATTTAAAATGTATATGGTCCTATGGAGTCCGAACCCAGAGTCCCCCCATTGATTGTGCAACTGACAGAAATAGACAGTTATAATAATAATGTGATACAATTCAAAGAAAGTCGAAAAGAATTATGTTTTTTAATTAAATGTTTACTTTTTCTACATTTCAATAAGAACCTAACAGGTATAAGTTAGGTTAGGTATAAGTAGGTATTTGTTTTCTAATTTGTAATTGTATAAAGCGATACATCCAACGAAAAAGGTAGTAACTCCATTTTGTCAATTGTTCAGGAGAAGCAAAATAAATTTCTTATTCTATTTTTTAAATTTTATTTCAATATTATTTTATTATCTCTTAGATAATAAAATAAATTAGATAATTGGATAGATAGATGGAAATACAATCATTTTCGTAGTCTATAAAGAAAAAATTCCTTTATCAGAATGCAGTGTTAAAATTCGTAACTCTAAAACGAAAAAAATTTGAGTTACTACCTTATTCGTTGGATGTATCGAAATTATATATGTATGACGTGACAATGAGAAGAGCGAACAAATGTATAAAAGTCGATCAAATGTATAATGGTTTAATAAAAGACAATAATAATAATTATTATTATTATTATATTGTTATCGTCGTGTGAAATTCTTACCGTGCGAATTTCCGTCACAATAAAGTCGTCCGGCCGCCTTGTCGCGGGAAAGTGTACCTTTACCATACCAGAGGTACACACCTGCGCACAACAGTAATAAATTACACATCCGCCGCCGCCTCAGTCATTAATTAATTCGATTATAGGTATATACCTATATTATTATACCGAGGTTAGGGTAATATTATTAATTGTCTTATGCAGTCATTCCACTAAAGTGGCGTACACACTGGTAAATATTATACCGGTATAGGAAATATAAACATTATGTTTGTATAAGTGTCGTGTAGATTATAATATGTGCTTAGATATTATTTATATTATAAAATTAAAATGCATTATATAATAGATAAATTATTATATTATTATATTAAATATATATATATATATATATGTCACAACACGACATTTGTGTTTTACATAGGTAGATTTTTTTTTTTCAAATTCTTTTTTTCGTTTCAGTTATTATAATATTCATTACACGACCGGTAAATGGATTTCATTGTATGCATAATATGATAATAATTATCTATATACATAATATACTATTTACTGGTTAGTGGTTACAAATTATATAATCAACATAATTAGGTACCATGCTACAACTAATTTTTGACACAAATAAACGCTTTTCAATTTTGTATAATATATATTTGCATGTAACGTTTTAACTATAATATAATAATAGTATAATAGTATATAATATATTATATTATATGATTAATGCAGTAGGTTAGTAGATATAGTGTATACGCTTTACTTAATAAGCTTTACTTAATTAATTATATTTTTTTTTCCATTTTTCATAAACAATTTTTCTGTTGCACAAACGATCTATAAATTATTATCGATTCTAATTCATATAATATTCATTCTCGGTCCCGCAAGTAGCTGAAGGTCAGATTTTAGTTTGATAACTATAATATACCTATTCTTTCAAGTGTACACTTTTGTTATATTGATAACAACATTGATAATAAATAATTTTCATTCATAAATATACGCATAATTCATGGACACATGATGCCTTCTAGTAATAGTTTATACAGCCAGATTATACCACAATACCTATGGTACATATGGTTATAATGTCCTATTTACTATGAATGTTTAGGTTATATAGGCAACAGCTACAGTTGATAATTGCTGGCTAGATAAAGATGTTTATCTATAGCCTGGATGGCGGATGCCTTGATATCGAACTGTTTCTATTGACTATTTGTTCAACCCTTTTAATTTATACGGGAAAAAATTTACTACATTTTAAAAAAGTTTACGAAATTATTTTGGTTAAATTATTTACCATTGTTTCTGTTTGAAATACTTAATATTTTGGGTTATTATTATTACTAAAAAAAAAAAATCAAGTTTTTTATAGTTAATTTAGATATTATTATATTATACCAATATTTATGATGTCTACTATAAAATATTGATAGGTACAACGTACAAAATAAGTAATAACTATGAATACTATTATGGTAACGAATACGATTTATAGTTGATTTAATTAATATATTATTAACTTATTATTTAACTATAATATATAAATGTTTAATTGTTTAATTTTACCAAGTTCAAGGTTCAACTTAATTTATTATTAATGATGCAACTAAATAATATAATATATGTGTATAAATAAGTATTTTAACTATATTTTATTTTTTCCGTTTTCGACTTGAACGTAAAATTTTCAGTTTTGCAGTGTTTTTATTAATTTCTCGTTAGATGATACAGACAGCTTTATTGTAAAATATACGGGTTCTCTTAAAATATGTATTATATATTTTTCTGACCTTGCGATAATCTGTGTTTTTTATATATGCTTTACAGTTTTAGCGTATCCTTCTACCACCAAATATAACCAAAAGTAAAAAAATACTAAATATGCTACGACATTTCCTATTGTTTTTGTTTTGTTTAATGTTATTAAAAACGATTACCTACCTAGTGTAATATAATTAATATGTAAAATAACGACTACGCGTTACACGACGATACACTTGACCCGACGGCAACGAGATAATTATATATATTAAACGACAACCGCGAGTACAGTGACGGTGGCAAACGGTGTACTAAGTAGGTACATTATAAAACATATATTAATAACAATATGTGACGAGCTTGAATCAGACGATGACAAGTGTTTGCACTTAAAACAGAAAAACAAAACAAAAATCGTATAATATATTCAAACGGTATGACGTATAGTATCGTGTTTCGTTCGTTATACTTAGACTGACTATATTATGTATACAAGGTGATTGGAATTTCGATGCTATACCTCATATTTTGCTATTATATTGTCCCCGTCTATCAACGGAAATTATAACAAACTCCACCACATTGAACTTAAATTGTGACATCTGAGTTAAACTTACAGATTAAATACTTGTTACTTAATTGAAAGAGAAGAATATTTTACAAAAAAAATCCAGGAAAACTTCGAAAAAATCTTCTCTTTTTAAGAAATTTGTAGGTTTAGGTTTAAATATGCAACAATGATGATTGTCACATTGAATTTTCGAGTTTACATCACGTGGCTGTGATTTTGCTACAATTTCCGTTGAATAGACGGAGACAACATTATAGCAAAATATGAAGTATCTATAGCATCCTCTTAATGCAAAACATGTGGGTATAATATCCTCTTAATACTGTCTTCGTCTGTTTAATGAGAAATCACAGTAAAATCACAGTAAGGCTGAACTTAAATTGAGATGAATTGGTCAAACTATAAGAGTATAATAATCTGTTAGCAAAATTAAAGAGAAGCATAATATTCTGGAGACATATCCGTTTTATAAAATAACATCTGGCAAGGAAGTTACAGCGTGTTAAATTAAATATTAAAAACTTAATACTCTTTTTAATACTCTTAACTTCTTTGACATACCCGTTGTCTTAAAATATGTTTTTACTTAAATTTGTTAGTATTTTTTTAAACTCTATGTACGACTTGAATGGCACAATTTTAGTTCTGCGTTGTTGTGAATTTATCAATACCCCGTTTGACCGCTGACGGAGACTCCAGTATTATTACAAAACTTACTCTTAAAACATGTATAATATAGGTATTATATGTATATTTTTAATATTTCGCACGTATTATACAATTAATAAAACTAGTTTTATTATTATCGCTTTGATATAACATTTCGATCACTCTGTATAATACGCCTAATAATATAATGACGAATATATGTACATATGAGCAGTCGGCGCACTACAATGCACGCACGTTATGTAATTCGGCGAATTACACTCATTAGTTTATTAAGTACCTACTATAATATAATTTGTCGTCATTGTATAATATATCCGATAGAACAGTGTTTCCCAACTTATGGATTAATATTGTAATATTATAATTTTTAACAATTAGTGATCTTAAAATGTTAGAAATTTAGGACTAAAATAAAAGGCTTCTAAAAAAACATTATTATTAATTTATTATAAAAGTATTTCTGTATGATGTAATTGTATTTCGACTTTTAAAAATAATAAAAATTGGGGAATGACAACAATATAAAATCTGCAATCACCATGGAAAATTATTACATATGTACAGGCAGTGGCACAATTAGTGCTAAAATTTAGGGGGGATATAGCCCCACATTAAAATATCTTTAAAAAAAAGTTGAGAATTGTCTTGTTATTTTAAGAACTATGAGTAATGTTGTGGGTATAAGCCTTTCCAGTTCCCCATAATTGAGATTATGTGTACAGGGTGTACTTGCAAAAGATAATATTTAATTTATAGCATTAAAAATAATATGTCTAATTTTCTGGGTCTACCTGTATACGTGTATATTTATTCCTACATATATATAAGAGATACCTATATAATTATACTCGTAAATGCATAGGACGATAAATTTTTATTATATTTTAAATATATGTGAATTAGAGGCAATTGTGTATAAAATTATAATCTTCATTTTTCAAAATTTGTAAACTCTATTTTAAGAGGATTTCTAGGAGTTTCCATAATTCCAATGTTCAGGGTACCTACTTCTATTTTTTTTCAGTTAAATTTTATTGTTCCAATATATTATGTATATTGTATTTCATAAAGGGTATTTTCTGGGAGGAAAATATAAGGAATTATCACTTAGGTGATACTATATTATGATTAAAATTTAAATCTATGGACCCACCACCGACATATATAAATATATGATATGAAAGTACAGTAATTATGTTTGTCTAAAAAAAAATACACTCATATTACATATTACATGGAATACATTTCATACCATTAGTTATCATAAAATGGAACTACATTATATAAACTAATAACAATAACTCGTTAACTTAATACCTAATCAAACAATAACAAACATCGAATGGTAATAAATTTGATTATTTAAGACATACATATACAAACCACCATATTATATACCATATATGGTAAATAATCCTAAGGAAAATACGAAAGAATAGAAGAGTCTTTTATGCAGAGTTTTAACTAATTGACTTCGTATGGTGTTGGATTCAGAATGTAATCATAGGAAGTAATAGTGCAGCTGCATGTAATATAATAATATGTCGTTATACCCTAGAGTTTATTATTATAAACAAGGCTATTTTAAGTGTTGTGATGATAATAAACACGATTGTGTGCTATAACTAAGAACGTATTGTATCAATAATATAAGCATAAATAAACATAAACATAAACAACTATAAACTGGGTCACCATGATTTCATTGTCAACCCTTAATGTATAAATCACATTTATTTATGAAACAATTAAGACAATTGAAAATAAAATGCACAATACGAGTATAAAAGGGCCAAAGAATTTTAGCCTAAATCATCTGATAACATTCAAATATAACGCTGATATGGTACATCTGGCTAATGTCAGAACACGTTATTTACAACCATGTCCTTAGAGAACAACCCTACAAAAAATAAACCAATCTTATATATTACAACCATCAGTGTCAATCTATGTCGTTAATCGCTAATTAGGAGCGTTTTATTTTGTATGAGTCTGTTCGGCTTGTGGATAATTTCTAATATAATCAAATCGTCAAATAAAATTGTTTTCTTTGGTCATGTTAGAGCATGATCATTCTCGGGTCTCATTTTATAAGTTAAAAAATAAAGTGTTATTCCTTTATTGGGTATCTCGTTATTGTCAATCGTGTGTACGTACCAATAAAATAGGTATCGAATAGATGAGAACCTTTTAAAAGCAGTATCATATCGTCTTTCTTCTAAGATGTAAGATCAGAAATTCAATGTCACAATGATGATTACTGCATATTTTGATAATAGTATTGGATTTTCTTAAATAAAAATGAGACAAATTAAAGAAAATATTAAGAACCACTGGTACATTGATAATTTGATTTAACATAATAGGTATCTGTAATAATTTAATTCGTAATTCTCGTTTTCGTTTTCGTTATATCTACGTCATTACAAACAGTCCCTAATCGTAGATTAGGATGTTAGGTATTTCATCATTAATGGATACTATATGTTTTGATGGATAAATATATATAAACTATAATTGTTCAAAATGGGTCAGTGTAGCAATATACGTTATTATAATATAATATGCTATACCATGTAAATTATAATAAAATAGTATCTACCATATAGCTTGGTTCTAGTTATACATTATGCGTAACCTCCGACTACCATAATGGTAATAATAATAATATAGTTTGCTACAGAGTTAATGCGTATTGTAGATTAAATATACATATAAACGTTATAATTGTATTGTATAATATATTCTATGACGTATGTAAATAATAAACAGAATATTAAAACATTAATAATATATTTAAATAATGACAACTATAAATACGCAACGCTTCGGCCGCTTCGAGCATGTGCAGTTGGGCTAAAATTAAAAAAAACTAAAAAAATGTTTTCTGTACACAATGTTTTTATAATCTTCTAATATAATCAGGGACTGAAATTAAAACGTTATTCATGCTAATAATAAGATTGAGCGTCAGGCCTTAAAAAGAAATATTTCAGAGTTTTCGAAAGTCGTAAATTTCTATTCAAAATTAATAATTATATCGTTTAGAATGAAAGCGATAAAAGAAAATGAAAAATAATATTTTTGTTTATATATTGACGGATAATGTACCGAAAATTGTTTTTTATATTCGTAGATATCAGTTTATTATCGAAAAACAGTCCCTTGAAACCCATTTATTTCCATATTTTAAGAATTTGATATTTATATTATACATTTATACAATATTATAGCCTATAATTTTGGATCGTCGAGTGTACGAGTCGAATTGAAACGTTTTGGCGTAAAAATTACTTAATTCATTATTTATAATCATACATTTTTATTATCAGCAATATTGTAGTTAATGATAACAAAAATTGATACCGAAGAGAAAAATTATTTAAATACTTAATAAGTTTTTTAAAATATTTATTATATTTATTGTTTCATTTTTACATGAGGTAGGATATTGATATCAATGAAGGTTTAGGACTACGGTGGTCGAGTCCATCTAGTTGAAATGGTAAAGGCAAAATAGATGAAGAAGAAGATTTATTGTTTCATTTTTAATTAATTAATTAACTATTATATGACAATAATATCATTAATTACATTAATTGAATGAATGTATGAATGAAATATTTAATTAAATAATGGTATAATGTATTTAATTTATGCTTTGATGTAATGGCAAACGTTTTTGATGTTAGTGGATCGGGGATAGATAAAATTTTAATTTTCGGAAGAAGTCAATACTTGGATAATGAAATTTTAACGCATTATACCTACTTTTAAAATTTCACCTCGAGTTTAACCTACTATTTTCTCAAATATTAATAATGATAATGATAATTGCTAAATATTTAAATGGTGCACACCCTACTATATATATATATATATATATAAGTACGTATTCATTTTAGTTTACTTCGCCTTCCCAACTAGATATGGCCGGAGAGCCTAGTCCTACACCAGTACACAACCTATATAGGTTTCGATCTCAAACTTCTCGTCAATTCACGTCAGCTGTCTTCATATTACACTCTATAATATACGCATTAATCATGAATGTAGTTTGCTATGAGCAGGGTGGGCTACAGTCCCCCCCAAAAAAGGTTTTATATCCTCATTACAATATTTTCAACTATAGTCCCCTAGATAATTATTTCAAACTACGCCCATGGCGTTACTGCCCCGATAAACAAATGAAAACATATAGGCAACTTTTTCAAATGTTGATAAATTTATATTATGATTTAAATCCTATATCTATTTCTTTAGATTTTAACATTATTGCTGTAAACCCAACGAAAAACATTTTATAAGTATTATTATTTATCGTCGTTTTTTACTTTTTTGTGATTAACTAAAATATCGTGTTCTAGTTGACCATATTCGACTCCTCGGTATCAGCCCCGGTAGCATAGCGCATTGTTATAGAAGAGGATGTAAAAGAATGTCTGCCTATCATATCAAAATATAATAAAGATGCTAATTTTTGTAATTATGACAAAATAATAACTGCAATTGCATTTGTTTTGTATCGAAAACAGACGTTTCAATCGATACGTTATAGATGCATATTTACCAGAAAAGTTTCACACCCTTACGCGAATGGTTTCGAGGACAATTAAACATCAAAACGGCTATACTAAAATGTCCTAGGCTCTGTACGAGTATTGTGACGTTGATTGTTCGTCACTGAATGACGTGACACTGACGGGAAACTATATTATTATTATTATTATTATAAACCTACTAATTGCGCTCACCTGTTCACTTGCCCTCCACACACACCCGAATTCTGCACATGATAATATTATATTATGTAACTCGCTTTGTTTCCGGTCTCGTAGTAGAACGTCACGGTGACAGCACCGATCTAATACTATATAGTTACAAGTCGTACCCAGTATTTCGCTAATATGTAATAATTACATATTGTCGTTCGTACGTACGTAGTTATCGTCTCGCGGGGTTATCTGACGGAATGATTTGCGTCGTTTCACATTTTGTTTTGTCGGTAGGAATAATATTAGAGAGAGAGAGAGAGAGAAAGTAAAATATAAATGAAACGATAATTAGTTATTTTTTATAGTGCGATGGAAACAATTTGCCAATCAATTATAACGATACGACTTACGAAGTGTGTATACAATTAAACCGCATATTTTTTCGCCAGTTTTTTTTTATGCGCCGCCGGGTATAGGTACGTATATACCTATTATATCCAACGACGCGTCTGCTGCAAACATCCGGTTTGTGATAATAATGCAAACGTACAATAAAAATATATCAAAATGACTTTCGATTTCTCAAGATCGTATATTTTATGTATTTTATTTGGTCTGTTTCAGTTTATTATTCAATGGAAATAACTTCGATATAATATAGTTATTATTATATACGCTAATTGTATGATTTTTGTACACACAAAAAAAAAAAATAAAAATAAAGTATACATAAAACGTTTTACACTATATGTGTACGATAATGAAAAACAACTAAAACAGACATATTATAATTATATCCGATTTCCAGTAAACATGATATAATATTAATTTTATTCAAGCGAATATCTCACTAAAAATCTATTAATTTATGTAAGTACGTATGAGTATGTTTGTATATATAAGTATGCTGGTATGCATTATTAAATTTAAACGATGAATTCGATATTTCAATCGAGTCGTATTTTGTTGTAGTGTTTGCCGTTTATTATTATTATTATTATGATTTTTTCCAATTGTTATATCAATGAGTCGAACGCTTATTATCAATTTTAAAGAAAAGACAGATGTTTGACAGATTGACATAATATCCATTTTGTAAAATATTTATTGAAAAAGATATCAACAATAACAACGGTTTGACTTAATGATTTAAATCAAAGCTGTAAATAATTTTTAGTAAATATTTTAAATAAATTGATATTATTTCAATATTTATCAAAAATATTTTTCTCTTTAAATGTGATAATAAACGCTTATTTAAGTTTTAAATTTACACCAATCACAATAATTTTAGTTGTGCGTATAGTTATTTTGCTATACAGTAGGTACATTAGATATACAGAGGCAACAAATTTTATACTGACATTCTCCTTATGTTAAAAAGTATAATAAAATGCTAAAGTTAGTATGAAATACTTAATTTGTTTCATAAATTATTTCACAAGAATAAAAATAAAATATTATAACAAAAAGAAATTCTAATATTCTGTGAAATATTCAAACATATAGTTAAAAAATTAAATATAAAAATACTATGTAAAATAAAGTTTAAAAAATTTAATTTGTAAAAAAATGAATTCAGATTTTTAGGATGAGTTTATATATATTTCTATAACGAATTCTATGTACTCGTATAGCTTGTTATTAATCGATCGCTAATTTATACCAAATTATAAAAATTATAATTTATTTTATGAAACTTAGTATAGACAATAAACGAACTAAAATTTACTTATTATAGTTTAATTTTGTTTGTTTTCCTTTGTTTCAATAAAAAAACAGTTATTACAATAAAAATGTGTCCACAAATGCAGATGTTTTATCAACATACTTTAGTCAGTATATTAATTAATTACACGTTACCCAGTAAAATTTTCCCAGTAAATTTCCATATTTGGCATGTGCGACATCTTATAACATAGCATAGACTTATTATTATAATATTATACTTAATAATTTTCATTTATCATTTTCATCGCGTATTTCGTTCGTGTTAATAACACTTTACTACTTACACATTGTTACAAACAATCCAAGAGATAATTATTTATTATAAACTACAATACTAATTTGTTTATATACCCGAGTATAGTTAAAACAAATAAATAATTCAATTTAATTTTGTTAATTGGAAATAAAATAAATTAGCGGAATCGTACATTTTTATTTTATTTTATGCGGCCATGGTTGTATTGTAGTGCAGTATGAACTTGGGATCTTGTGGTGGTAAGAAAATAACGTTAATTATTTGAATTAATGATATGATTATTTAAATATACAATTACTTAATGTTTTAATGACTATTATAATTTGCACAATGAGGATTATTAGATGTCATAATAACGTCTTGAGAAAAAAATAATTTTTTATAATAATAATAAAAACCCAAGGCCTCCGCGGATGATTGCCGCTTTTGTCCTTTATCTAACTAAAACCCTCACCTGACACTATACACTTAAATAGCCTATAGAATGTAGTTCCGCGAGACATATATAATGAACTTGTTTATTTAAATTATAGTTCCATAAATAAGCAATAAAAAGCCATGTGAAACACACTGATTTTATAGAAAAATAAAAATAAAAATAAACGTCGTTTTCTATAAAACAATATTTGTTTGTATATCGAGTAAACGAAATGAAAACGTTAAGTGCTTCATATTAATAATAATAATATTTGTTTACATAATTTAGCATAAATACTTGAATTTTGTTTTGTTTATTTATTATAAAGTTAACAAAACGTTGAAAAATGGTGATGCTTCGTAATAACAAAATAAATAATATGATAAAATAGGTCTTAGCCGTACTATACTATTTAAATGTATTAAAAGTCCATAATTTTTTCATATTTTTTATTTTTGGACTGTACTCGATAATTTTTATGCCAGGTCCCAGATTCCCAGGTTGCATGATAACTTACAGAACCAATTAGCCTATTAGGCGTGTTTTCGCTATTAACCAAATGTAACCGGGTTACTGTATTTTATAAAGAAGTCGTTTTCGCGAATTTGGTTACTTCTTTGATAATAACTTTTGGTTATAGGTTATACTGATATTTTATAACCGATAAAATGTAATGGTTATATCGTTTGTTTATTGATAATATGGAAACGTGATAATATGAAATTCAAACCTCAGAATATTTGTGTTTGAACATTATTATTATATTATTATTTGAACATAATTGTTTTGTATACATATAAGTCAAAAATATGCGTTATTTTTTCTAGTCAATTTTTTTACAGCTTAAATGCGTCTGAATCTGAAACGTTTATAAATTTACATTTTTAAATACACATTTGTATATATTCATTATTCAATTGAGTTAATTGATTTAATATATTATTTAAAGCTGCAATTTTCATAATTAATGATTATAAATACATAAAATAATAAAACTATTTAGTATTATTTTATAAACTATAGAGTCTTTCGGTTATCTATTTTCTATAATCTTATAATAACCACAACCACATAGTTTTCGCGGGTCTTTAACCAATAACCAAAATTTTATAAACACGACTGATAATAAATATAACCAGGTTAATCGAGAAAACACGCCTAATAACTAGGAATCAGTTTTGAGATATTAAAATTTGTTCTGTAAAATGAAAAAACTTTAAAAAATATATTAGTCTACGGTACGTAGATATTGAACTGATTTGACCGCGTGAATACAATTTTGAATAGGTATATAATTTTCATAATATTTTAATTTTATAATTATATTTAATTATTTATGTCCTATATCAAAAAATCTCCATATTCATCTGATGAGTTTGATGAAGACATGGTTAAACATATTTTCATTAGCATACCAACAACAGGACGATTTTAGATATATCGTGGTTAAAAGTTTAAAACCAAATAATCTGGTTATAAAATTGATGATTTCAAGAAAGGAGATTTGTTCTATAACTTTATATAGGTACTATATTACTATAGAATGGATTAAATTATCGATCCCGAAACTTAACAAAACTGTTTTCATGCAACCGCGGGCGTTATAGTGTTTAAAAGTAATTTTACTATGGCCGACAGATCGGTGCCACTCTCGCAGACACTTTCCACGATGACACATTGAGTCTTTATCATTGACATACTAACTAATATAAAATATATATTAATATATTATACTCTTATTTGTTCTTGCATATCTTATTCGTGCGTCATTAAAGACGACGTCGTCGTTCGAATCTAATTGTGCCCATACGTCTTTATTTTGATAAACGAATTAACGACAATATAAAATTAATATCAAAAACGGACAAATAAATAATATTATGATGTAACGTAGTCAGTTTTTCGCATTAGTCTGCAGATAAAAACATTATTTTTTTTTCACATAAATTAGCAATGATCTCATAATGATTGTAATGAATCCTCTAAAAATTACAGTCTAAATTAAATGATACAATAAAAATTTTCTTTTTTTATTTAAATTTTTTATTTTAAACTGTATAATCGGATAAATGAAAACAATTGGCGAAACGATGAGTTTCAAACGATGAAACAAATTTTGTTTTAGGTAGTTGTTGTTATCTTTCGACAAAAACGATTGCAAACATTTTTTATTATTAACGCGGTTTTGGTGATTCAACATGAGAATATTATATACATTAAAATAAACAAATAATAAATGTTTTGTAATGACCATAGTCGTTATTAAAACATTAGGTTAAGGGGAATAGAATCTTTACTATTTTTAGTTTAAAATGCCCTCTATGCTAAATTATACTTCTCATTTAATAAGTTTAGTCTAAGAGCAAAATTTGGATGTGGGTTGAAGTTCCAAAGGCCCCTATAGCGTTATATTATTTTTTCGATGGAGTTGCAGGGAAACTACTTGTAAGATACATATATTATATATATTATTAAATATATTATTACATATATTATTAAATAGCTAAGACCAAAATATTATTTTTAAGTTATTAAAAATAACTTTGACCAGTAAAGTTTTCGTGACAAGTACGATTATTATAAAGTTCATTAAGTAATATTTTATGTAGACTAAAATCATTATCAAACATCCAATTCATTTGAAATAAATCTATGTATTAAAAAACTGCCTTTGCATTAGAAAAATATTATATTATGATGAAATATATTATCTAGTGAATAGGAGAATTAAGCGATAACATTTTTATTGATCCACAATATTATTTAATATAATATACAAATATAGTCATAATATTTATACTTATTTCCTATACTCATTTCACTTTAATTGTTTTATCTAAGTTTATAATTTTGGGTGTAAGTGGTTATAGCTGAACCACTATCCAAGTAAAAGTCTACGACATGATCAGATTGTTTATAACACCCTTAAATTATATTTACATATATTTTATTACCATTTACACAACAAGACCATAAACAACATTATTTCAATGATGGTAGCAGATGTTGTCCATTTCAGGGATTAGAGAAAAATACAATGCGATATTTTATACAATAGACAATATTATAGAGTAATGAACTACTAAAATAATAAATAGGTATCTACTCTCTTCTTATCATTTGGAATCATCTCCAAAATTTACGAACAATAATATTATTTATCGTTTCGTTCTGTAATTCTGTTATCGTTACATTATCTACTACCGATGCATAAATAACAGACATTTAATGATATATTAAGTCATGCCCATGCATTATGTTTTTAGTATTTCGGATATTATTTGCGCGACCATAAAATAAAACAAAACGATTTAATATTGATTAATTTATATTATGTTTAATAGTCATAGAGTTTAGATTTATATTATAGAAATATGTACTGTATCTACACTAAAAAACCATAAACATATATTTATAAACAAAAAATGAGCTTATATTATAAAAATAATTGTTTAATGTCTTATCATATTTATAATTATTAAAAACTATGCACAAGTTTATTAAAAATGTTGTTAAATATTTATAATTACACATTACTTATAACTTTGAACATACTATAACACGATTGATCTTTAAGTTGATTAAAAATACATATAGAAATACACCTATTTTTCGAAACATAACAAAATAATTTCAATAATTATGAAATATGATGTTATAGTCATAAATTATGCATTATAAATTAAAGATAAATAGTGAAATCTGTTAAAGTAATACATATTTGTATTATGAAATGATTGTATTATTTGTATTTAAAATCGCACGAGGTATGAAACAAAATACGTTGTGCTCATAATAGAATATAATAGTTGAATGTTCAATGAAATTAATCAGATAAAAACAATAAACATGAGGCATACGAGTACAAATCTGAGGACTAAATTTAATGATGAGCTTCCAAAAAACCACGTGTTTCACATAATGATGGGTAATTTATTGTGTTATAATATTATGGAGATTAAAATTTTGAAGGGAAAAATACGAAAATATGTCGTGTTAAATCAATGGATACGTCAACGCGAAAGAAGATCAGAAGATGTTAACATACGAGTAGGTAATATTTGACCTTTGAAAAAATGGAGGTTTTTTTTTTTGTTATCGAATGTTTTATATTATATAATAATATATTGAATTTCAGAACGAATCCTGTACACACGTGCATCGTATAACAATGAAAACACTGTACGTCTTTATAGATAAACATGTACCTAAACCGATGGTTCATTACGGTTAGGTCATAAACATTTGAGAATATTTTTCTGAAAATAAAAACCGTTACTTGCCCGTGAACTGTCTCGTGATCGCACACCGAATTGTCATCGCGTGGCACGCACTTATAACAGTATACATATACTCGTTTATGTGTATAAATAATATATATAAACATAATGTTATCCGAAATCAAGTATTTATTATAGTTGTGTTACGACAGCTGCAGCTGAATAGTTCCAAGTTCTGAGCATAAATCATTCGATATGGTCTTCGTCTACTGCTATAGACAACGTTTCGTCGGTTAAATGTATAGTTTTTCTATCTTATTATAGATCTCTCTCTCTCTCTCTCTCTCTTTCTCTATTTTGGAAATGTAGAACTGAATAGCATCCATCGACTATATGAAAAACCAACAACAAAATGGTTTAATGCGATTGGAACCAGGATTTTCAATTACCACCTACCATCGCAATCGAAATGAAACGAAAGATCATGGAGATTAATTTTAAACAATTGCGAATTATGAAGATTGTACTTTGAAAAATAAAATGTTTCACTCCCAAATATAATACAAATTGAAAATATCTGTTATGTAATATTTTATTAAAGCCAAATCATTGATTGTATTTTAAAATTTTTAGTAAATTAATACATCATATACTTCCAGGCTACCCAGTTTCATCAATATTTGCTTCTAATAATTTATAATATATAATTAAAAATGTTTTAAACAATACTTATATAAAATGCATACATTATTTTGTTCTATATTTAAGTACACAGTTTTAAGATTTACATATGACGAGTCTGTGTTTGACGAATATACATTATCAAATGGTGAATAATCTGGTATTTTGGACTTTTTCTTGCTAATGTACAGTTATTACTTTATCTGATATCATAAATACCGTACACTTAATATGCTAATTTATTTGTAAGTTATATTTGATTAATAATTTGGATGGTAAACAATGAATTATTGAAATAAAATAACATCGTCTTCATAAAAAAAATTAATAATTTAACACTTCAATGTTTCCCGATCATAATTAATAAAATGTTACAGCATTGTGAACACAACTGTATAAAGCGTAAAAACGAGACTAATATATTTCCACAAATTAAAAATTAAAAATATAAAATGAATGTAAATATAAAATTATAAAACCAACATGTAGCAACAAATAGTAATTAAAATAATATTACAAGTGTTATTCATTCCAACGGATGGCTCATTTCATATGTACGATATATTTAGATTTATAACCTGTAGGGTTATAGTTTTCAGTCTAGAAGTTTTTTTTTCACAAAAAATAAATAAGATATTTTGTTATTTCATTTTAAGTATCTAGGTGCTAATAATGATAATTTTAAATAATTAACCCGGGGAATCGATGTGTTGAAACTATTGATTATAATATTTTTAACTTGGTTTTATTTTAAACATTTATAACTATGGTTAGTTTTTAGTTTTGAGAAGGGGAAAACATTTTTTTTCGATCAGGATTTTTGATTCGTGCAAGATGTAAAATGAAAATATTTGGTATACAAAACTATTTGGTTAGGTTAGATACCTCATGTCTTATTATTGTTGTAATAATACAGTTTTCGCAATTGACATTATTGAATGCATTTCCGGTTCAAACATTTCAGGAAAAAAAAATCAAACGTTAAAATGAGCTATTAATCTGCACGGACACGGATCATGGAGTCACAGAATAGGCTTGTTTGTCCAAAGGTGTATTATAAGTATTATATACAGGTGACGTCACCACTGTCGGACCCTGATATCTGTATAAGTACGAATCATTTCAATCATATTGAAATCGTACATCGATCCCACTTTTATCAACTCAGTTCAGACTTCAGTCCCAGACATGTCAGTTGTATTTGGTCACACAGACATTTTGTTCCGCGATTTTTTCCACGTAGATTTTATGGTTATTTTTATAAGTTGAATAACTTTTATGCGAAAAAATACACGCGTAATAAATATATTGTAAGAAAATCTCGAAATCTATACAGAGATCGAACGAGTAACTATGGCTAGATTAATCAGTTTGACGATCAGATCGCCGAAAATTCTATACAAAGTCGACGAAGGTATTTAATTCATTTTATATTGTTTACACGGTAGTAATAATTTTTACATTTTATAATTTAATACACATTATTATTAGTTGTGTTTGAAAATATCCGTGGTTAGAATTTATTTATTAATCTATAGTTATTACGTAGGAGTATGCATTTTTATCGTCGTGTATAATCGAATTAACCAAGTCGATATGATCTAAAATAATTGTAAATATGAAAATATTCTAAATATCTGAAACCAATGTTCTAATAATAATAATATTACATCATCGAATTCTATAAAATATCAAAAGTTCTATAGTTTGTGTTTCTAATATTTTTTGTTCATATTCCAACGTTTTTAAATTGTATACTTACATAATTACAATTATATTTATTTGGACAATTTACAGTTAAATGTATAAGTATAATTTAGTTCAAATATTAGTCCTTTTCAAATTAATAAAAACCATTTCATAAATGCTATTTTAAAACTTTTATTACGTGATATCATTAATAATATTATTATATAATATATAAAATATATAATGTGCAAAAATTAGATTAAAATTATAAGTTTATAAATCTTGATTTTTTTCATAGAATATGTACTTATAGTATATGTATATATAGAACTGGATACTAATGAACTTAGTTTTATAGGAAACGCTTCTTCATCATCATATTTATTTAAGGTATTTACTTTTTAGTTATTTTCATACGATCTCAGCTAATAATATTAATCATCAATGCGTGTGATAAATAAGCTTTATTTATCAAAACTAATGGGGCCAAAGTTTTCCTTAACAATACACTTGATTTTCGTTTTATGACTCATTCACTTATATATAATAATTAATTAATACGTTAATAACAGATTAAAATGAAATAAACATATATTTTAAAGTATAAATGAATAAAAAAGAAAAAACAATAAACAAAACTAATTTAGTAAAAATTTGCTCTCCACAGCGGACTTTTTTGAAAACATTTTATTTATTTATTTTATTAACATTTTTATAATATATAATAAAAAATTACAACTAAATTATACAAAATCCTATATTATGCGTCATTATCACAACACGTTTCTTCTTTTTACTATAGTCACTTTTACTAGTGTCCAAAAATTAATTTATATATGTCATAATTTTTAAAATTAAATATAACGTAATGATCATTATAATAATATTCAGATAGCTACTTCATATGTTTTTGATATTTTTACTCGATTTATTTAAACTTGTTAAAAAATAGGCAGATTGTACTAAAGTAGTTAGTCAATATGATAATAATGCAATAAACACATTTTCCATCTTTCGTTTTAAAAGACGATTAAATATGATAATATACCAAATATTATATGATTATCGTTGATTTAACTGAACAGATGGAAAATTATTAATAACCATTAACAGCACGTGTTATATACTTATAATACCGCGTATAAGAATTTATATTATCGGTTTTATATTTTATTTTTTTTTTTAATATTGTCATATTCGTGTAAAATAAATTAATGTTTGTAATAAAATCTGAGTCGGCCATTTAGCTGTGTTTGAGGAGGTTTATCGAAGGTGATAAGCATTCTCCAACATTTTTTCTTGCATTATCGTTACACCTGATGCATTGGTGCAACTGCATTTTTTGCGGATTTTTTCTTCGATCTGCCGTTATTCCTGCAGTATCCGCTATATTTGTTAGTAACAAAATAAAACGTGATAAATGTTTATTTTGTTACAGTATTTATGATAAATAATAATTTTTCCTGAGAGATTTTTTTAGTTAGCATAACATGTTTGTGCATTGTAATAAGACTACTTTAAAGACATTTATTTTAAATCTATTTTCAACCATGCATACTAAACAATCGAGAATGTAAAATTCAAATAAATTAGTTATGCGTTTTAATTGATTTGACAATATACATTATAAAATATTGTTTCTGTAAACAGATGGCATTTATCACAGTTGCGCGCTATGCCATCTAATATTATTATAATGACTAGGTATAGAAACCCTATAAGCAATATTATAAGTTCTATATTTTTTTAATAATTTGTTACGTTTTAAGTATTGAAAATTTAATGAAATACACATATATAGGTATGTATTCTCAAATATTGTATTTTAACAAAAGCGTTTATTCTTAATTTTCTCATTTCTTTAAGTATATATTAATGAAAAATGTTTGAATTTCGTAAAATTTGTTGTAATGCAAAAAATCATAATAATCACGTTTGAAAAGTTTACAATTTATAAGTATTCATATATTTTATAAACATTTTTTTTGTCATCAGTACCTTGTGTTTAATTTAAAATGTTAAAGTTGCTGTGACCTCATGAGAAGAACATGCAAAATGCAAGAGGATGAGCAAGTTAGTTAAATTAATAAGTTATTTTAGAATTATTTAATCTAAAAATTACATTTAATTTTAGTTAACCTGTAAAGTGTTAAGTACATTGATTTTTAAAAAAACAAAAAGGTTGATTCCAGACATTCCTTCGTTACTTGGAAAATTTAGTGGTTTATTATAATTACGATTTGAATACCATGATATTGCCCTAACCGATTCTAAGCGAAACTCAGATATACAATTTAATATACTGATAATTTATTCCAAAATTTTACTTCGTGTGTAAATTACCTAAGAAATTACCAAACATTTTTACAAGTTGTGCTACTTTAAAAACTGCAATTTTTATCCCAAAATATTTAAACTCAAATTCATAGCAACCGCAATTTAGCTGTTTTCCTTTATTTTTTGGGAATTTTTCTTCTACCAAGGAAAAACTTTTGAGAAATTCGATAAATGAGATAAAAAAAGTACCTAGAAACTAGATACGATTTGCTACCGAAAGCGTACCCTTTTCGTGGTAATCGAACCATTTCTACCCAAAAAAATGTTTTAAAAAGAAACATTTTTATAAAACCAATACATTCCACGCTTCGCTCAGAATCCAAAATGAATATAAGTACTTACATTTATAATATTGACAGATTTAAAATTATTAAAATATAAAAAACTATTGTTCAACTGCGTGTTAATTTAAATATAAAAACATTCTATTATCAATCTATATATATTATTTAAACCTAACTCATTAAAAATGTACTATTGTTGTATGATTACATTTAACTTATTATCTCGTTAATACCTCATGGAGTGTCTTTAATACGATCTGGAGTGACTTGGGAAGGAGCAAGTTATGTTTTTACACAGATGTTTATTATCTCAAATAAAATACAATTTAATAATATACAAATACAAATGCGTATATGGCGATAAGGGTAGGGCTTTTGAAACATCGAACTAAATTTAAGTTTACTCTCACTGTTTTTACCTATTATCTCTTATTTGTCAAACAATTGATGGAACCCCTACACTTCCTTTTATGTATTCATTCTCATTCTATCCTCCTCAGAACTATCATTCTTTTTCACTATCGAACCTAAGTTTATGAACTTTTAAAATAAATCACTTCATATTGTTATATAATTTTCACCATTTGGCTAGTAATTTCACCCATGATGTATAAGTTAACCAACTGACTTAATGACAATACATGATGTAATTAATATTGGAATTTGTTAATTAATGTCAATGACTTTTTATATTTCACTATACTCTGTTCAGCAAGAGAATACGCATGGATAATGACGATCGACCGTCACATTTCTTTCTTTAGGCAGCCCAATAGTTTCGAAGGATCGACAAAATGGTAGGCAACGGTCGGCCAACAATCCACATTAACTATAATGTAGAGTATATATGAGAAGCGTGTTCTGGCGGCGGTACAGCCTTTTGGAAACGTTGTGGCTTGGCCAGGTCATTCTGGGGCGCGTTCTCTCGCTGGCCAGTGAACATAGTGGTTATTTTCTGATATTACGATGATTTTTGCAAAATTATATTTTCATTAGTTAATAATTCTAATGTTCGTCAATATAGTTGAACAGGACAGCACGAATAGCGAACGTATTGTTTATTGTTTTCGGCCGTTGAAACAGTAACAAAACGTAATGGTCAAGAATCGGATAAATTGCATTAGCAAGACGGAAATCCGTTTGGGCGTTTTAATAGTAATCGTCTCCGTACCTTTGGCGGCGCAGCATCGGGGCGAGTCGTCCTCGCGGCAACTGCCGCAGCCGTGCGCGCAATCGTACACCACGCGCACCCGGCCGGTGCGGACCAGGCGCAACAGACACAGGTGGTACGCGCGGGACACGCGGCTGTCGGCCCACACGCAATAGTTCTCCGGGGCGGCCGCCGCGTCGTCGTCGCCGTCGCTGTAGTAATAACACTCGCGGTCGTCGCCGCTGCGGCCGCGCACCACCGCGGCCAACGTCTCCTCGCCGGCCAACCGGTACTGCACCGTGTCCATGATCACGTCCGCGTGCACCGGCCGCCCGTCGCCGAAGTGCTCCAGCAGTATGCGCGTGATCGCGGCGGCCACGGCGGCCTCGTCGTCGTTGTCGTCGACGTCGCGGCCGTCGGACGGCCGGTCGGCTTCGGCGGCCGTTGTCGACGTCGCGCGATTTATCGTCGTCAGGTCAGAGTCGATGCTAATAATATCGCGTTTGCGTTTGTCACTTTGTAGTCGGCTTTGTGTCTATTTAGCGTGTCGGTGTTTGCTCATCATTGTGTTTGCAGACGAAACTATAATACGTTTGTTTGCGAATTCATCGCTATGGAAACATATTATGTTACAGCGATGAAATCTGTAAAACGAGTTTAAATTAAATTAAATTCCTAAAAAAAAAAAAAATTATTACTATTGTTCATTAAATGTTGAAATGTTGATCGTTAAAAAAACGTTTTTTTATTTTGTGTATTTCACATTTCGAATTTTAGAAAAACATGCCACAATCACTAATTGACAAATCAAAGAAATAAAATCCGTATTCAAAATCTAACTAATAAAAACATCACAATCATTTTGTTCTAGCTATATTTCAACATTTCAATATATTTTGTTGCGAACTCTCTGTTGTGTATCTACCTGACATATTATAACGGGACGTATGTGTGGATTGTGAAGCTAGAACTATCTACAATTTATTAACTTATATTTATTTTAACGTGGTCGGAAATCTATTAAGATTTCAGGCTCACATTTTTAAGATAAATATAAGCCAATCGGTCAATATTGTTATATAAATAAGAGAAGTAAATAGTAAATTTGAGAGGACCTCCTCAATAACCTCGATAACCTCCTCCCTAGCCTTGACAATGATCAACGAGAACTAAAATATTTAGTTAATAATTTAAGTTATATAGTTATAAGTAATATAAGTTAATAAAATCGGACCACGCGTTCATCGGTGACATGCGTTATAGTAGCTATACATAATAATAAATCGGCGATTCCAACAACTAGCGAATCACATTATTTGGCAATGATCAAGTAGGTATCTACAAAATATCAATAAATTTATATAATTATTTTTCAATACGCGTATTTATGAATTTCAAAATGGCCGGAACGTTGAGATTTCACTGCAGATTACGAGTATTATAATATTGTATTCTTCAACTTAATTTATTCAATAAATTAATTCAGTTTGTTTTCTCGTTCTCCCCTCCGCAAGCGTATATTATGATAATCATTTGGACAATATTCCTCCGTGCGCCATCGCTTATACTGTAATGTATTATGATCAACGATATCGGTCCATAATTCGTATCATTAATTAGGACTGAAAACGTTATTTATCGACGTAAGTCCATATAATGTTTATGTTAAACAACGTCATCGTCGTTATTATAATAATAAATTAACTAATATTAACCTATAATGTATGGCATAAATTTTTGTAAAATAATAATAATTACGTATAAACTGCGCGCGCGTAGGTACCTATAGGTACCTATTATAATAATATTATTCATATTCGATATAATACTATCGTATCAATTATACCAAGGTATATTAAAATAATATGTATTTATAACACGCTATAATAATGTAATGATGTACCGTGTACCGTGGTATAGTTATGTCATATGGTTGTATATAATAAATTGGTTAATATACAATTATTGTTGTTCGACCATTGCAAAACACAAATAAAACTATATTATTATTATTATTATTATTATTATTATTATATACACATAACATAATGTGCAATAGTTTACCATATTAATCCTACGCTGATTATGATAATACAATTAATAATACACATTAGTAATAACCGTTCCCAGTCGAATCTCATATTTTATTTGCCGTTCGATAATTCGGTATTTCTTATGACCTTGTATGCCTTTACTTGATGTCGTCATTATAAATTATTACATTGTAGATAAGTTGTCCTGGTTATTATTTATCGGGCGTTTATTCATTTTTACGTCATTTCCTGCAGGTTACGTGAAATTGGGAAAAGCTGGTTTTAAATATTATATATAAGATATACTATAATGTAACATTCAGCGGAAACTCGCAAACAATTTCGGCGTGTTTTTTTATGGAAGACAAAATATTTTATAATTTATAAGTATATAATTATAATTATTGTCTTATCATCCGATGATGTAATCATTATTAATCTAGTCCAAATAGTGATAATATAAGTATAACGATAACCCTTACATTATACATTTATAAGATGCGTATCTTATAAGATACAGAAAAACATTTAGTTATGATATTATTAATTTTTAAAATTATTTAAATTCACGAGTATCAACTAAATATTTAGTTCAGTTGTAGCTAATAAATACGTATTGTAGAGAAATATCATTAATTTAAGTTTATGCTTATATAGCATAAATATTTAACTAAAAATCGTTGATTATTATGTTTTTTATAGCAATAGCAGCTAAGAATATTAAACAGGATGATTAGAATTTCGTATTATAAATTCTGTTTACATAATTAATCAATTATAACATATTAATAACACAATTTACTTATTTTCATTTAATTTTTATTAAAGTAAACAACTAGTGATAATCGATTAGGAAAAATGTATATACTATTATTTTTTATCATCATATGGAAAATAAATACCTGTTATAAGTACACTAATTTTTATCAAAACCATCCATAATAATTAATATATTTTACACAATTTATGATTCTTGATGTGTATGAAATTCATGCAGGTATAAAAACCTGCAATTAAATTATTTTTATAACACGATTTTCTGATCACTCTGTATATTATTTAGGAGTCATTTAGATTAATTAATTATTTAACTATATTGAAAAAAATAATTAACTGCATAGTCAGTAAATTGTATAAGTCACTAAAATATTATTTTCTTTGTCCAGTAAAAAAAATAATGTGGTGAAAAACCTACAATTACGATTTTTAAAATATATATCTTAATGTAACGTAATTTTTGAACATTATGATTTGTATAGTCATTATTATTTTTTTATATTTTGTCGATGTTATGACAATTTTAACGTTCATAATATTTATTGTTTATAGCTGCGACAGAAGGAAACCGAGGACAAGTCGGCCAGCAGGTAGAAGAATGTCAATTGTTGCACACATCCGTGCCGTTCGACGATCGTCGACGGGCCGCAGCGGCCACCGCAGTGGCTATGGCCGCGGCCGCCACTATGATGTGCCAGAGATCCGCAGCAGCGGCTGTGCAGCATCATCACCAGCTACAGCAACAGCAGCAGCAGCAACAACAACAACAACACCATCAGCAGCTCCACCAACAGCAGCAGCAACAACAACAACAACAACAGCTTCAGCATCAGCAACAACAACAACTCTGCAGGACAATAATAGCGACCGCGGCGGCCGGAAGCGGTGGCCACGGACCTGGGGCCGGGACCGTTGGTTATGATTATTATTCGTCGCCACCACCGCCGCCACCCCCGGCCGGCTATTACGGCAGCTTGGGCGTGATGGACGGTGACGCTGCGGAAGACGCGGACGACGACGTGGACGCCGAGGACGGCGAAGACAACGCGAATGGTGTCGGCGAAGACAACGACGGTGCGGACGACGGCCGCGGCAGAGACGGTATAATTGACATGAGCGGCGGGAACGAGGACGACTGTTACGGCGGATCGCCGTCCGCCGGCAGTGGCGCCAACAAGCGCAAGCAGCGTCGTTACCGTACGACGTTTACCAGTTATCAGCTGGATGAACTGGAAAAAGCGTTCGGCCGGACGCATTATCCTGACGTTTTTACTAGGTAACAAAAATGTTCAAACGTCATTCATATAATATTTATACTTGGTTAATTTATGGGTCATGAAAAATAAGATACCGATAAGTTTAAAAGATAGATATTATAAGGCAATTGGAAGTGAGGCTGGAAATGTTGCGAGAATTAAATTAAGTGTTGGGAAGTGAACAAAATAAACGTAACAGAGGATGAATATAGTGGATATTAAAATGCCAAGATTGAAGTGTGGAGTGATTAGGGTGGATAGAATAAGAAATAAATTCATAATGAGAAGTGTTGATGCAATTCATACACTGATCATACCTAATTCATACCATTGGGGAGAATAGGGTGAGATGGTTTGGACATTTTTATGAGTAGAGATAGTTCTGAGGCAGTGCGAGATTTTATGACAATAATAGTAGAAAGTAAGAGGAGACGAGAAGATCCGGCGAGAAGTGGATACATGGAATAGAGAATGATGTGTAGACTGTAGATAGTTAGTTTGAATGGACGAGAGGAAGGAGATCGAGATCTATAAAAGTATAGAATTGGTGTTAAATTTGATTGATTTGTTCGAGAGTTTTGAATTTAACTATTATAGTTAATAATATTAGTAGGTTTAATTGAAAAATGTACATACTATATGGATGTAAATGTAAATGTGAAAACAGGAACAAAATAAAATAAAATATTGTTTTATTACCTAATTAAAATGCGAAAAAAATGTTTTCAGTTTGCGTTTGAAAAATATATGAATAAAAAAATATATATTTATTTTATAACTTCCGATTATAAACTTATAAATAGACTTAACTATTTTGAAATGTTAAGTTAAAAATATTAACCTTTTCAGATACTTTTGTAACACAATTAGTTTAATTTTGATTGGGTTAAAAACATTTTTATTTATTTAAATAATTAGTGTATTTTAGAAAATTTCAAAATTTGCAAAACCATCCATATATCGTCAGTGATTCTAATATATTATATTTCATGTCTTTTCCAGGGAGGAATTAGCGTCAAAAATTGGATTGACCGAAGCCAGAATTCAGGTAAAATATAATGTTATCATGATAAAATAATATAATATTATGTTAATACAAAATATCGCACAATATGGGAAATTGAGAAACATTTTAATCGACAATATTCATACTGCATAATAATGTTATTAAATCATATAATAACATATTATAATAATATGATTACGTATTGTGCTGATTTTTCAAGGTCATGAAAGGTAATGTGCAGAAAGATCGAAATCGCATGTTTAAAAATGGTGGGAATCGCGTACGTTTTGGATTTTATATATCCATTATTTTTGTAGCACGAAATTCTGATTTCGCTGTTTAATGCGCACATAATTAAGTTGACAGCTGCTTCTATAGTTCAATAAAATAACGATTTTCCGAAATCAAATTAACACCTCTCCCCTCTTTTTTACTAATAGCTACTAGTAATTACATAACAATCTGGATGAGATAATATGGTAATTTAAATGATGTCATAATGATGTCTAACAAAATAATTTAGTTTCTTTTAAAATCATCAGAATTTCTGGAAACGATATTATAGATACAACTTAAAAACAAGGTTGAATTTTGGCTGTAAGTCATTTGCCTTTTTTATTTTTCCAACTAACGTTGATAGTCTGTAAGATGATCAGCATTTTGTGCTATGTAAATGGTGATTGCAACAGAAATCGCTACTTATATCTTTAACGTATTTGTTTTGAGTCATAATAAAGATTAAAGACATCTAAGTGAATGATTTATTTCAGATCATTAATGAGCAAAAAACTCAATATAATTTTTATTTTTTTCATTTTTTTTTTTTTTTACAATATTCTTCGAGTTTTTATTTGAGACCGTACGTCCTGTGCATTTTCATAAAAACTATTTTTTTTTTTTTATTTCATTAAAATCGAATATAACGTGTGTGCGTGCTGCAGTAAATATTTGATTGTTTTAAATATAAATACAAATTACTGAGCATGATAATATAATATATTATATTTATTAATTATTACAAGACGCACCGCCGCGGGCAACGTTTGCCTTTTTAAAAATAATATATTCCCAATTATTATTATTATGGTCGACGATAGTAATTTATTTATATATTTATTATTATTATTATTATTCGTCATCGTCGTCGGGGCCGTTTATTTGTTTTTAATATTATTTTAAATTAACATCAACTATGCGCGCTTCCCGCACACAAAACGAGACGGGGTCGTATGACATGCTCGTGTATACAGCCTGATTGTTTTCGACAAAGTTTCAATATAGAATATTTCGACGAATCGAGATAAAAATATCACTAGGATAAAATCGTCATGTTGGTACAAAACGTGTTAGTTATATAAAATGCATTAAAAATATTTTCGTATATGTATGTCGAATGAAGACTAAAATAAATAAGCCAAAAATGTTTTACGAAAAAATAACACAATGATAATTAACAACGTTAAGATTGTTAAGAATATATAAAATGCGATAAGAAATAGTTAATTTGCAACAACCGTTAAAAACATACACATGTAACACAAATAAATAATAAGTAGGTACACTATGAAATAATAATAATATAGCCAATAACCAAATGTTTGATTTCAAATAATTAACTAGAATAATATATGTAACTATTACAATGCTAATAAATATTCCCTTTCGGATATTTGTTATGGAGATTTTTTAGGTTAGGAAACCTAACTCAATTCGATTTTCTTGCTACCATGCTCTCGAAAACTTTTTTAATATGCGGACACATTGTTTTTAGTAACATTTTTTTAGTTATAACACATTTTTACGGACTCTATAAAAGTCTCCCCTTTATTTATTTATAAATATTTATAAAAGACTATAAAATTTCAAAAAAAAAAAAAGTTATAATAGTGATCGCTTTTAGATTAGGGAATAAATATTATTTTTAATTAATCAATAAATTACTGAATAAGCATGTAAAAGTATTACGAAATTAAATATTAAATACACTACAGAATGGTTTCTAAATGGTTTCGAATTTTTAGATTTGCATAAATTTTCAATATTGTGAATATAATTTATGATTAATATTGATTATTGTATCTGGTTAACTGGTTTGACTATTATTTTCTGATAATTTCGAAATATAATTTTAATTACATATTCCGATGTGGGATGGTTCTGAAAACGCTAAACCTGCTTTTTAACGTAAAGATCTGTGAGGAAAAAAACGATAATGGTCAATATTTCCAAAATGTATTTTGGAAATTACCAAAATACCTACGTCAATACGTAATTACGTTATTACCTTCATATACAAAAATAAAATTTAAATTTAAATTAAATTAAATTCAAGTCTCAGAAATCAAGAATTCTCGGAAATAAGATACAAGACAACACAAGCAAAATATAAAACTATTCCTTAACTATTTATTGTCAACTATAAATTACTAAAAAATATCGAATTTACTTTTTTTTTTTGATTTTAGAAGAAATATCAAATAATGAAATTTAAAGAAACATTTTAAAAATATTGACCATGATCGTTTTTCACTTCAGCCCTTCAAATATATACCTAATAATAATATACTTTAATAATTTAGATATCAATTTAAGGATTTTTATATGGTGAAAATATTATATTATCTACTATATCGTCAACAGTTTTTCTTCAAGTTAGGCCACTATGTCGAAGTGTTAGCTTATCTCAAATGATTCTTTATTACTTTTTTTTTGTCCATCACACTCTGTATATCGCATCGAACGCGAGTGGAACATTAGTTTTTTTTTTAAATGTTATTTTAATAATAATAATAATAATAATAATAAACCTACCTAACTATTTTTTATTTTATTTTTTTTAATTATTTCGAAAACCGAATTCTGGTCGCCGTTCTGCGGGGCACATTCGACTGCGCGTCGGCGACGACGTCCCGCCGCGCGTATCGTACGGTTACGCCGGGCGAGCGTGTTTGTGTTCTGTACCGGGTATACGGTACAGCTAAATTTTTATTAAACGGATTATGCCGGTCGTTGGATAATAATAATTGAGTATAATAACATTATAATACTAACGAGTGATCGCCGCCGCTGGATATTTAATTATAATAATAATAATAATAATAATAATAATAATAATAATAATAATAATAATAACGAGAAAACGCCGTCGTTATTTACATAATAACACAAGGATAGAGAATCGTAAATTGACATATGCACATAATCGAGTTTTGGTATATTGGTATCCGTTCTCCGTTTTTTATGAATCACAAAACGTGTAAATTAGTTAAAATAAATTAAATAATAAAAACGCGCAAGTTTTCGAATTTCGCCCATTGTGAATGTTCCAAACACTGAAACACGGATACTCATATGTGTCATGCTTTATGCATTTTTGGTGGGTGATAGTTTTTTTTTTTTTCTAGAAAGGGGGAAAAAAATTATGTACTATATTTTCGCTATAATAAAAATATAAAATATAATAATCTGACTGTAAGTTTTAGAAAAACGAAGTTTACAGTTGTTCAATATAAATATACGATAATCAACCATTTCATAGTTGTAAACAGTTGGTTGTACTAGCATGGTACAATAAATTAGATGCTGAATAAAAGAAAAATCTCTGTTCGAGTTTTGTTTGATATAACAACTGATTGAACTTGATTGTAATATAGTACTATTGTATATATGCCGATAAGGCGATAACATATAATGTGTAACATGTTTGAATTATTGTGGTTTATCACATAATGCTCAGTAACCACTCAAACATCGCGTGCGAAATTACGTCGGCGTTCCGACTTTTTTGAATCAAATATAAAAGAAAAATTCGAACCACAGTAATATAGAAATTCTGTGTATGTATTTTTCATTTTATACCATCCTCAACAGTATCTAAATTTTTACTACAATAACTTACTATAACTCATTTGATGTTGTTTAGCTCAGAGTGTATGGAGTTTTGGGAGATTTTGCCTAAACATAATCCCTTATAATTTCGTTAGTGAATAAAGATGTAGCGATTATGTTTAAAATAATTGTAACCATTTAATAGTTAATAATTATTAACAGTCGAATCTAAACTTTAAGCAAAGAGTGCAAAGTTTAATATTAAGTATTTTCATATATCGTTGCTATATTTTCTAAACATTTCGTTAATATGCAACTATTTACAATTCAAAAGCAAAGAAACATAAACGATATGGATATCAAAACTAGCTGTAAGGATAGCTATAGATTGCTATAATACGCATCAATTACTGATTTATGTTAACAATGACGTCACATTTGCGCCATTTTAATTGCGGGTTATGGAGTCAATATGCATTGTTCTCTTGATGACGATAAAAAAATAAAATCCTTGGTAGACGTTGGTTAAAAATTAAATAAATATTATTAATTAAAAACACAATAAATGTAATCTTATATTAATTAATAATATAATGCTATATTTTGTGTATCATCTTTGATATCATAATGGTTTATAAATCGTAGCCGATATTATTTGTAAATAATAAATCGAACAACTAATGTGGCTGTTTTCAATTTCAAGTGTTATCATCAGTTAGCAATCTAGTTTATTTAATATAGCTATTCTGTAAATAATTATAATGTCTAAATGTACATATGAATATATTATATATAAAGTTCGAGCACACGCATGAACATAATAACAATATATATTAAGTACAGTATGGGCATACCTATTCCAATTATTTGCTATCTGTCCTCTGTCACTAAAAAAAGTAATATAAAATATGTTATCAATTATTAAATTTGCGTTATTGTAATAGAAATATTCACAAAAAGCACTGAAATATATTTATAATAGTAATAAAAAAACATACCAATAATATTATAATAACGACGATATAATTATCCTGCAGCATCACTGTTTATCTACACAACATATGAGGTTTTCAAACAAACGAATAAAAAAATAAAGTTACAATCTAAAAAATAATTGAATTGTATAATAATGATCACTATTATTTATTCTATGATTTCAAACAATAAAAAAAATTATCTTTTTTACTAAATAACATTGCATTATTTTTTAAAAAAAATTATATAATTTACTTTCAACCAACACAAATTGTATATTATTATATGCAATAACAGTATAATCAATTGATGGTGTTATATGTCAATATATCGTATTATTTGGGCACACCAAGTAAGGGAACCATCTGTCATGAATCATGATGTAAACGAAATAATAAAAATATTATATTTTCATAAAAATTAATTAATAATCTTCCTAAAATGACCATTATATTTACTTGTAAATTTTATTCATTTATCGTAAAATATATTACTAAAATATGAAAAAATATGCATAATAAAAAGTATTTTAAATATTGTTATTTTTATGCACGTGAAATACTATAAAACAGATGTAGGTACCTATTAATACTACATTCGCTAAAAAGCAACTCAGGATTAATATTTCCATTTACAAATAATTAAAAAAATCAATAAATATAGTGTTGCTCTTTTTATGAAAGTATAATTAAAAAAAAATTGATTTTATAATAAAATATAATATTAGAAAAGTTCTTTTTTAGACATTATAATATTTTAGAGGTTTTAATTGTTATTTAATTAACTGTTACATTTGTCTAAACGAAAACAATGAAATCTATAATAATTTTACAAAATATTTTAAATTTAACCATAATACATATACAAACTGATTTTTAGTGTTATCACAAATCATAATTTGTATGATTTGTTTTTTATAATATTATAAAGGTTAAGAAATGTTTTAAATTCCAACGCGTGTTCAACTACACAATAATGTCACGCAATATTTTTATGAGCAAAACGATAAAAATATAAATTAATTTAAAAATGTGAAAAGTTCACGTTATCAAACTAGCAATATAATAGAATCATAATTAATTTAATTTGATAAAACTGGATTATTGAGTCAGAACGTATTCACGGTTTGTTGATTATAATAATAATAGTTCATTATTATACAATAATACTATATACATACGCGGTTTCTGTCTGTCTACCACTTTCCAGTTTAAAGAACGACAAAATCACGATACGTGGAATCTAAATTTTGGCGTTTGCTTTATATTTATTTAGAGTTTAAATGCACGCTGCAAAGGTTTTAATGAATTTCTCTGGGTCTCTCATGGTCTTATTGCAAAATATCTCGTGACCAACAACAGAAACTTATGACATAATGTGAGATGATATTGAACGAAAGTCCATCTCTTTATTTTATGAACTAATAACGATGATTGTACATTTTTTAATAAAAAATATGACCTAACCTAACCTTTCATAACTCGATATGCGAATCATCACGATGTTTGTAACGTTCTCAATAAGAACCTTTAATTTATCCGCGGTTATTTTTTCCTTTCGCCCTTATTCGTAAAATGAACGTTTAAGTCAATTTAAAATTTTTACATACCACGCAGTAAATGTATTTTCTTATGAATAGATATCAACGATTTCAATCGATCAGCATTTGGTTTTTTTATACATAGGATACCTACTACCTACATAGGTATCTTAAATTGTGTCCGAAATAAAAACGGGATCAAATGATTTTTCGCACCAGCCGTTAAGTATGAAGGATGAGTGTACAATTGTACATTATTGATAGGTATACATATTAGAATTGAGAAACATACAAAATAAAACCGAAATGGCCGGAAACGTACGATATACGTCTTAAATAATGGAACTGTATTTTACCTGCAAATGTAGATACAGTTATTTTTCGTACTTCAGAACGGTTTTTGAAAAATCAATGAAATGGAGATAATATTAACCGATTGGGATTAGGATCGTGCCCTCGTTATGTTTTTGTATACGAGCGGTCAGGCAAAAATTTACCTATAACCGTTAATACCCGTAATAATAATACCTTAAATTCAAATATATAATAGCCCTCTTCTTCTTTCGAATTGTATTTATTCATCGTGAAACGGTTGTAGGGAATCCTAAAGTAGATAGTTTTTAGCTTTACAGCCCACACAAACGTCCTGTATGTGCACAGGTTTATATTATAATAAATGGTTAGGGAAGTTATGGTACATAACAAACCGTTCGCGACAAATTATATTTTTTTTTAACATTCAAAGTTATGACGAAATTGTGATGTTTTGGATTGTTAGATTTTAATATTGAAAACGGAGTCATATTTTTGATATATCTACTATAGTGATCAATAGAGAAATTTTTTTTTTACTAAAATCTAAAATGTAATACATTATACGTATAACAAATTATTTTTAATGAATAAATAAAAAATCCTATTAGTTCGATATAAATTAAAATATTTTTAAAATTTAATTTTCACTTCTCAACGTTCCGTAATTTTGTGATTTTCATCGCTATATTTCCTTAAATTGAAATTTGTAAATATGAAATCGCCCACAAGAAAATATAAAAACGAAAATAGAACTGTTGGACATAAGTATCACTCACTTTTGATCACCACTTCTTGAACTTAATTTAATTTTGATCTTTTTATAAATTTTATTTCATAATATTAAGGACATTTGTCTATAATATACATCATGTTATAAAATAAACGTATTTAATACACTTTTTTGTCTTAAGTATTTTACGATATTGTTAAAATTGCTTAATGCAAAACTATTTTTTTAACATTTTTATTCTATTGATCAAATTTAATTGTTAGTATCATAAAAACAGATATTAAAAATCCTCGGCGGAGGGGAAAATGTCTTAGTTCCCTCCTACCCTATCAAATACGTTACTGATTAGTCTCACTACCGGCTTATGATTTATTATTGTTATATTTTTTTATACGAATAATAAATGTAGACACGAATATGCGTAAAAACGAGCGTTAAAACTGTTTAAAGGTACATATTATACAGAGTGTATCATGAGATTCTGACATTTTTCGGTATAAATATCAATGTAATAATGTAAAATCTTCGTGATGCGCCCTGTGTGTATAAATATTAAATTTAATTTTAGAAATAAATTACTATATTATTTCTATAATATTTTCATAATGGAAGTGGTGGTGGGGAGGGGAAACTTTATTATCTGTAATTTCACTTTATTTGTATGATACGATTTTCTAAATTAAGTAATAAATAATATAAACTATACCTAAGTACTATAGCTAGGTAGATTATATATTTCTTTCCTCGAAACAAAAAAATAGTAATAATAATAATAACGAATACTAATCAAAACGTCACACGTTTATCGTTTGCGTGTAAAGTTTTTAACTATAATTTCTGCCTTTTGTTTATATTACCATACCTATTATTTGTACCTAGGAGAATAATTTTGTATAATTCAATGTT
The DNA here is from genome assembly GCA_013282895.1 of Eriosoma lanigerum. Taxonomy (NCBI): domain Eukaryota; kingdom Metazoa; phylum Arthropoda; class Insecta; order Hemiptera; family Aphididae; genus Eriosoma; species Eriosoma lanigerum. Next base: position 10,464,555 of record CM023362.1, read on the forward strand.
GAACAAGTTTATTAATTTTTAGAACTTGTTTAATTAAGTTATTCTATAGAAACGTTTAATTTAAGTTCAAATTTAAATTTATTTTAAATTTTAGTCGACTTAAAAAAATTAAATGTTTAATAAAAATAATAGAACTTAACTTCATAAAAAAAATTAACTGATAAATAACTTGATATACTTCAAACCCAACTATTCAAAATTAATTTTATGAAAAAACTATAGTTTGAAATAAATTATCAGGGCAAAAGTTCAGTTCAAAAATTTGTAATAATATGTTCGTTTTCCAAATTTAACCAAGCATCCAGAATTTGTCACATCACTAAATATAGTATAATAAGTATAATAGTTATTAAAATACAATTTATATATGTCTAAGCATGCACTTGTGTTACTCGAAACTAATTCTTTTTTTTTTTATATACAATTTTCTAAATGTTTAATATTTCAATACCAAATATAAATTATAAATCGAAATATTTCGTCTATATTATTTTTTTCGTACATACATATATATATATATATATATATATATGTGTGTGTGTGTGTTTTTCAATTTCAATAGCTTTGGTTTTCGCATAAATAATGTTAAAATGTAGACATTTTCTTCGTGAACCACTTACCAGTTACCATAACGATGCTCTCGCTATCTCTTTCTGTCGTGAAATTCAGGGGAAAAAATCGCAGTCATCTATTTAATTATGTATAGATACGCGTGTGAACAATTTCATACATCATTGTATCTGTACGTATACGTATAGTATACATAATATTATAATATTAATTCTAACAATATTTTCCGCACAATAAGCCGTATCGTCGTCGCGCCTAAACAACCGTAAATTATTGGCGTTTTGTTATTATTCTGTGGAACATATACCGCGTATGTGGTTATAGGTATAACTACACGTTTAAACGGTACTCATTCGAGATGCCATCGTACATATTATTATTTATACGTTTTAATAATATATGGTATTATTATACAGGGTGATTAGGGATGAATTCGTGGTGCCGAAAAATCATCTGAATAATGAACACTTAAATAAATGGACATTGTGAGGGATGATAATGATAATCTCGCTTCAAAAAAACATAATTTAATTATACGCATACATTTTTATAAGTTTTAATTTGTATTTTTATATTTATGACTATTCTTTTAATATTTAGAGTAAATCGAATTCGAATATTATAATTAAATCGACACAAGGAATATTAGAAAAAATGAGTTTTTTTTGGTTTTTTTTTTTTTAATTTCAAAACTATCGTTTGAAAATTAATTCAAAATATTATGTATACCGCAGGGAGCGTATACTTTACCGTTTTATTTTTTATCAGAATAAACTTTTTAATTATCATAAATTTAGTTAAATTATAAACTATATGAATTTATATTTTACTTCGAGTAATCGTGTTTGTTTACTAAAATTAAATGTAATTTGTTTTTAATAATATATTTATATAAACGTATAATACCATGAGGCGAAATTCCTTTTTTATAGTTCACATCCCTCTATTTATTTTGAAATTGATAACGTAACACATTTCTTCACTTATTCTTTTCCAAATCAACCCAAATATAAAATTATTTTACGAGATTTGAATGAGTGAATATTTTTAATTATTGCCGCGTTTAGAAATTACAACTTTAAACATATTATTACGTACTTGTGTATATATAGTTGTATAAATCAAATTCGTCTCGTTCGCGTTATCGTTAATATTCATAATTATTTATAGATTAATATGATCTACATAATATATAGATCATTATGGATAGTCTACCATATTTGATAACACGAGTTTTATTCGTTTCACCCTGTAGAATTTTTACTGAATCAGTGTATTATAATATTATGATCGACGTGTACCATACCTATAACAGTCGCAAGTGCGATGGCCGCCGCCGTCCATTGTCGTTGACAACACATAAATATCGTTATATTATATATTTTTTAACACGCCGTATTATAGTTTTTTAATATACCGTGATATATTTTTATAATGTAATATACTCGACATATCGTATTTTTCCACGGTTTTTAACACACACATTCGCTCGCGCATGCGTATAAGTATACGCTTATTAAATATATATTTCATTATTATTATTATACTATACATGTACATACATATATATTAATAAACGTATGTGTGTTATACTTACACACATACATATATAAACAGATACCAGGTAACAAGTATATATAGAGTTCTCCGGTCTCGTTTAAATTGGTTTCCAATGACTGAGCGTTTTTCTGCATTTTTTAATTTTTTTTTATTTCCATCGTTCTCACACACCGCGGGCCCGACATATTATTATTATATTATTAATAATAAAAATTATATTATATTATTATTAAATATCGCCACGGACGGCGATGATGTTAATTCGGCGTATCTTTACGTGTGCGTATGTGTGTGCGTGCGAGCGCTTTTTATTTATTTCACTCGAACAATAAAAAAATTTATATCATTATATAATATATATTATTAGATTAGATTAGACCTGGTGCCGATGATACGACGATGACGACGACGACGGTGACTGTGATTTTCTTCTATCCAACACATTGTGCGTTTTAATAACCGTGAGATTTACGTATATATACGGTCGTGATTTAATTTATTAACAACAACAATATAAGACTGCTAATAATGAAATTTGATAAAAATCCTCAAAGAAACGGTCGAGTAAAAATCGGTCGATTACAAATATTAATATAACAATATAATACGATACGATATAATAATTAATAAGTATAATAATAATTATGTATCTTGTTGCCGATAAAACGACCCTATCGGTCCCTTCTAATGTCAATTTCAATATAATATAACCCTTTAGCATAATAGTATATTATTTAACAATGGACACTGAGAGAGTGATAGTCAACAGTTTATTTTAAAAATCACTATTCATATAAGTGTGTCTTATAATATTAATATAATATTAGTGGTATTTCTGTTCAAATAATTTGTGAAAAAATCATCAGTTAATATTTGCAAGGCTGGCCAAGTTAACTAATTTTTTTAACTCGTTAAGTTAAGTTATTTTAGAAATTCTTTAATTAAGTTAATTAAAAAAGTAACTTAACTTAGTTAAAAAAAAATTTAATTTAATAATTTAATTAAACCGAAAAACAAATTTATTTTATTAACAAAAATAACAATTATTGATAAAAACCGAATAATAAAAATAAAAATAAACCAGTGAGATATATAACAGAGAAAGACTTAAGTATTTAATAGTCTATATTCAATATTGTTTATAAAATTTAATATATTAATTAGATATTTAATTTTAAATTTTAGTGAACATATATTATATGTACAATTATATGTAAAAAAAAGAATATTTAATTAAATATAAAAACATTTTATTTTCTATAAAAGTATATTTTTACTTAACGTCAATAAAAGAATATCAACTAAAAATAACTGGTAATAATTGGTGATTTACAATAAATTTAACTTGTTAAGTTAAAAAAAAGTAAATCGTTATATAACTTAGTTAAAAGTAACATAACTTTTTAACTCATTAATGATCAGCCTCGAATAATTGTATATACTTAATGTTATTCATTCTAAGTTAATTAAAATTATATTTGCCGGAATAGGTGTATTTAATTTTGCATCTGACGGATGTGATCAAAAAATAAATATTATAAACTAGTTTCCAGTATAATTACGCCGTTGTCGTTTATAAGGAGTTGTGCATAGGCAATATTTTAACGATCTGCGAGTGAGTACACTTACAACGAATAAATGAATGATCTATAACATTATTATGCTAGTTATACAGATGAGTGATCGACATTTTATGTTATAGCAATTTTCTTGTTTTAATACGTAAAGTAGCGAAAAGTGTAAAAGCCGACATCATTTTAATTTTTAATTCAAAATAATCGTAATAAAAATTAATTTGACACATGCAAATATTCAATAAATTTAATTCTTAAATCAAAAAGTAAACAATTATATTTATTAATATTTTGAAGAAGTGTTATTTTTGTAATTATAAATGTATCCGATGATATATAGTCCTTAGCATAATGCGCAAATAATTATTAAAAACAAAAAAATTTCATTTTTCACGGAGATATTATTATAAAAGTAGTATTATATTGATAAGATAAAAACAATATCATAGTTAAAAACAAAAGCCTATTTGCTTAGCACCGCAAAATTATACGTTAATAATGCATATAATATGCACTTAAATTTGTCAAAAATATTAGTGTGAATCACGAAGATTATAGGTGTTTTTAATGTATAAATAACAAATAGGCGTCTTAATATAAAATCGATTCGCGCGACACATTCTGGTCATTTCGTGACCCATTTACAATGTGAAGTCTGAAGACATCGACAACGTTGTACAACTAATACATTTTTCGCTTCGCTAAAAATTTAAAAGTTAAGAATATTATTAAATCCAAAATGTGTATGTCTATTTATATGATGTTTGAACATTATTTTGTACACCTCCGATTAAATTAGAATGACCAATATTGTGAGATTCATTAGAAGCTGTTGCGTTTAATTATTAGACCAAACGCAGAGAGAGCTTTATTTTTAATAGATAATCAGTTTTATAATAGTTATGTAAATAATATGATGATAAATAATTGTTGTTGTTGTGCAGGTGTGGTTCCAGAATCGGCGGGCCAAGTGGCGCAAACAAGAAAAAGTCGGACCGCAAGCACATCCTTACAGTGGCGGCAATCCGTACTTAGGTGTACCGGGATCTATGTCGGCCGGACGTCACAGCCCCTCGGCCGCAGCCGCGCTGAGTCCGTTGCCGGCCAATCCGCCGTTCATGATGCCGAGTAGCATAAGTATGAGCACCATCGGTCTGGGAAATCATCATCTTTTGCACGGCGGCCACCATCACCAGCATCTTCCGCACCACCATCATCAGCAGCAATTGCAAGCGGCCGCTGCGATGGCCGCCGCGTTGCGCAACCACCACCACGGTTCGCCACCACCGCCCGCACAAGCACTATCGTCCGCCGCCGCGGCCATGGAACTGCAACTTCAACAGCACCAGCGCAGCAACGGTGCCGTCGCCACCGCGGCCAACAACTTCCGGTATCCCGGTCACGCACACCAGAGATCGCCACCCGAAAACGGTGCCATCACGCCGACCACTCCTCCGACACCGAACGCAAACGGCTCGCCACCTCCCGCGTTACCGCTACAGCCGACGCTCTACCATCCGTCGGCGGTGCCGCCGTCACCATCGTCGGCCGTCGTCACCGCTCCGACCACGCATCATCATCATCACCCGTACGCCGCGGCCTATCACCAGCACTTGCAGCGCGCCGGCCACCAAGGGTACCAGCACCATCAACAACAGCAGCACCACTTCAACAGCCTGCTCGCCAACATGGCCATGGCGGCGGCCGCGATGAGACCCTCTGTCGCGTCCTCCGCGGCCGCGGCCGCCGCAGCAGCAGCCGCAGCCACTGTCGCGGCCACTGCGGGTGGCAAACGGTCGCCACCATCCACGTCGTCGGTCATATTGCATCCGCCGCCGCCGGCACCACCGGCCGCGGCCGCGTTTCCTGCTCACTACCAGCAACTGCAGCGTGCCGCAATGGCGTCTGCCGCGGTTGCCGCCACTACCGGCGCAGCGTCGCGATCCGATTCGTCCACGGCGTCACCACCTCCCGCGGTGGTGCCCTGCGGCGGAGACGGCAGTCGGTGCAGCAGCAGCAACAGGAGCAGTCCCGTCGCGTCGGACAGCGGTGACGCGTCTCCGTCGCGCGACACCAAGATCGTCGTGGCCGGCGACGCGGCTGCCGTTACCGCGGCGGCCGCGGCCGCTGCCGCCGAGCTGGACCGCCGGTCGTCCAGCATCGCGGCGCTGCGCATGAAGGCCCGCCGACACCGGAACGAGATCCGTATGCGCGGCGGAAGTTACGACGAGGCGACGATCGCCGGCGGCGCGGGCGCCAACGGAGGTCGCTGCTCGTCTTCGTCGTCGTTGTCGTCGTCCACCTCGGCCACGTCATCGTAATAGTGCGTCCCACAAATGTGCGGGTTACCGGTTAAACGGTTACGGGTTACATAGTTCGCTACTGCAGTACCTTCATATTATTATGATACGCTATTACCTAATATATTATAACAGTAAATTATGTAACCCTAATAATAACAACGTAGGATTTTTTTTCACCGTTGCCGTTGTATAAATTACATTAATGATTATTTTTGAGTTTTTTTTTAATATAAAATAATAAAAAAAAAACCGCGCGGTACATATTTTGTAATTATTATTATTATTATTTTTTTTTTTCGGTTTCGGTACATTATATATATATATTATTTTATACGCAAGTACCTACACTAAATATAAGTAAGCCGGTTGTCGCGTACGATATCAATCTACACAAATCGCTCCCGTAAAAATAATTAGATTTAATAAAACATTAAAACGGTTAGGACGGGACGTAATTTTGATTTTTCGTTGAAGATAAATACGCGCGATACGCTCGGAGAAATCGCCCCCGTTCGCTGCGGTACGTTACGATCGCGGTTTATAAAATATAATAATATCCTAGTCGAGATTCGACAACAAACATCGGGTACGATCTATATACATATAATATTATAATAATAAAATATTTTATTACGCTCTGGATCGTGCAGTAGTCGATCGATCGATCTAATAATATAATACAATAATAATAACAATAATACACTCATTTTTCCCGAACATAATGACGACGGTGTAATAAATAATTGGTATTTTAACGAACCAAACGTGACGTTGCTCAAAAAAAAAAAAAAAAGCGGCGCAAATCGAATCGAAAAGAAAATCGAATTAAAATCCATAAACGAATTTATAACCTATAAGGTTATAACCGTCTGCGTGATTCAGCTACCGCCCACCAATAAGATCCGTTGCCGCGTGACGTTATACCTATACCGCGGTTACCTGCAGTTGTCGTTATAATTTTTACCTTTATCCGAATGTCGGGCGGACGTGGGGTAGGCAATTCGTTCGTTACATAAAATTTTCAATAATCTTAATAGTCATAAATCACGCGGAGATGAAAACCAAAATCACAAAATATTCAACTCAACCGAGAATATAATTAATGCAGCGAGATCGTAAAAAAAACCGTCTTTTTAAGCTAAACATGCAATTGAGTTTTTTAAATTGTTTTTACCATCTTCGTCCTGCGCACGTTATAGAGAATTGTAGTAGCTTTTTTTTTTATAAATATTACATATTATTATGGTCACATTTGTGGACAAGCGGGTAGGTCTATATGTCTATAATACCAGATACCGGGTATAGTTTATAGACCAAATAAAATGTCAGATACGTATGAAATCGTGTAAAATATAGTTATATAAGAAAGAAATATTTTATGAAATATATATATTATTATTGTACCGACTTTTTACGATTATTATTAGTTTTTATTTTTTATCTTATACGTATTACGTGTATAATAATTTTAAATGATATAATTATTAACTGACTTCGTATTTCTCAAAGGGAAATACTACATTACTATTATTATTATTATTATTATTATTTTTATTATTATCACGACGACGAGAGTTGGAAACGATTCGATAATAATTATACGCGTAATTATCGAGGCATATTTTTATTTATTTATTTTTTTTAATCGAATACTTTTCTATTATAAGTCGTAACGATTTGCAAAATTACATATTTTTCGCAATTACAAGATTGGTTTAACAGCAACGTTATTATGTACGCAATACATTAGATATAGGTACATTTATTATAATCTAGTTTTCGGTTAATGTAATCGTAATTTAAATATAAATTATTATTTTAAATGTTATCGTTAATATTATATGATTATGTATAGAATATAATATTATGATATTATTTCAATTTGTCATGCGTATAATCCTATATTAATTATTACTGTTATCGTGCGCGCGTAAAAAATACGCATATTTTTTCATGTTATTATTGTAACATTTATTTTTTATTATTTTATTTTTTATTTTTTAATTAAAAACATAATGAAATATTGTAATATTAATATCGACAATAATATTATTCGCGTGTTGTATGTAAACGGACGTACCTATTAACGCCATACGTCAACAAACGCGTGTTCGCCAATTTATTATTATATTTTCATATTGTGTTTATACGATATTTTTTTTTTCATTTTAATAAAATATATAATATTATACTTCGTGAAACGACTCGCATTAATTATTTTATTGTACGCTGTATTTTCGTATTTGTTCTCGCGCCCAAACGTCGCGTTCGTATACGTAATAATATATGATTACGATAATATTGCGTCCTAACGGTGTAACCGTTTGTGTATGGTACACATATACCGGACATATACCGCGGTACAAATCGATATTTTCGACGACATTCTACGTTGGCTTAGGTTATGTCGACATTAATGAGTAACTATAATAATTATTCCACTCCACGTGTCGACAAATAATGGATACCACCAGTGGCGGATCCAGAAAATTTTGACAGGGGGGGGGGCACATTATTTATATTTTTGTAAAATGTATTTGGAAATTAATATAGAATATAAATAAGTTTAAATACAATAAAATTTTATTATTATTTTATATTCTAATACAGATTAAAATATTTATTACATATAATTATAATTAATTATTTAATATATTTTTACAATTTATATAATATCTCCTATATAATAAAACGCTTTTAAAATATTATAGTAAATAATATAAATTTATTTAATTTCTAAATAAAAAATTATAGAAATTTAAATTTAAATTCGTCCAGGGTTTCTTGTCAGGAGGGGCACGTGTCTCTGTGCCCTCTCTTTAGATCCGCCACCGGGTACCACCCATGGATGCCCATTAGTAAAAATTCAGGGGGAGCAAAAAAATGTAGTGTAAAAAAAAGGCATCATTACGGTTTTGCTTAAATTAAATTTTTAATTCATATCCACCCGAAATCTAAGGGGAGTTTTTCTTCCCTGCCCCTCACTGTGAACGACAATGGTACCATTTACCTATACCACTACCATACTATCCATACTACCTATACATTTTGGTTATCAGATGTATTAATAAAAGTCGTACATAATATTGTTTCGAGTCATAATATTGTTTTCGTGGTAACGCTTTAAATTTGGTATCCGGAGCATTATTATTATTATTTACAAATTATATATTTTTTTTTATCCGATCTATTTATAGAAAAAAAAAAAATTATAATAATCTCCCCTCGGCAGTAGAGCAAAAACACGGTGAGAACTCATTTAAGATCTCGTGATGGCGGTCGACTTGTTATAATTCGGATGAATTACACATAATAACTGCATCTGCACGTTTTCCCAACGTTTTTTCGATTATTTAATCGAGTAGGTATTATAATCGATTCCATTAAACGAAATATAATATGCACCTACACTTGTATTAGTTGAGTATATACAGGATGTATCAACAGGTTTATCCCTGTCAATAACGTTTGAATTATTACATATTTTTATATTCTGATATTTGCAAAATAAATACTAATTAGGTCACATTTAACAATATTATATAAATATAATTTTAATACTTAGGTACTTAAAATCAAAATAAAAAATACTATTTTTGTTTTCATATTAATTAACATTTTGAGACAGTATTTTGACACAATATTCGTGCTGAATATACAACACTTCTTACGATATTTAATACGAATTTGTTGCAAATCGTTTTTTAAATAGGTATAATCGTAATATCGTAACAACTACGTGTAATTTCTTCGAGAAATAATTGCTAAATTATTCCAGATTATTATTTTGTGTTTTCAAACATCATAATATGCGTAAGTATTTTTTACTAATAATAATTACAATTGAATTTTTGACATTACCGTTTACCAATAATGATTGCGGTTATTTAATTCGTGTCATATAACCTTGATTAGGATCGACGACGATGTGCAGCATTCACACTATTATAATGACACATACTTTTTATACCTTAATAAGTATGTCTAATTTGTATTATAAATATACATAGAGGTATTTCTTTACGAAACTATATGCTGATTTTAAGATGTGATTTTACAATATTAAACGAAATATAGCGGGTTCCGCTTATTATAATCATGTAATGATATTTTGATGCTATTAACTGATTGATTCATTTAAACGAACAAAACACCTACCTACGTTTGTGATTATGTTGTTATGTTATTAAGCAAACGGTTTTAATTAACAGTATTATAATATTACACAAATATAATTGTATTTTACTATATTATTTCTTTCGTAAATACCTATTATTTTCGCGATATTACGTTATCTTATCATTATACATTCCTTATCTTTGATCATTTTTATGTAATATCTTATTTTTCGGATTTACCAAAGATATATTTTAAAAACGATTACATTTTTCATTTTTTTTTTTTTTTACTAAATTAATTTTAATTTTAATTTATTCTCATTTAAAGTACATTTTATTTATAGGTGTAGGATTTCTATATGTCAACAATTAATTATTTTATATCAATTAATATTGTAAAATATTATTTATATTATATATACCTACTTAATGGGTTAGGAGTAAAGTATAAAACGGTAAAGTATTGGATGGGTTATAGGTTTGGATATCAAATTATGAAGAAAAAATACTTTACATTACTATATAAAACAAACATTCGAGTTTAACGTTTTTACGAAAAATTTAAAAAATAATGAGCACGAAACGAAAAAAATTAAATTTGTTTTACAAATATAAAACACAGACTTACCACAAATAGATTGCGCTTCTTTACACTCCAGTATATATAATCATGTTCGCAACATAAAGTATTCCCTGTGGATGAAAAACTTATAGTTAGATTTTCTTCCGTGAATTTTTTTGTATTTTGCATTTGCTGCGTTGCTGGAATTCAAAAACATTATTGTTTTCATTGCCAATTATCACTAAAAATATTGTATACAAACATGACAAATTCGATTTTGTTATGTGATATATTAATAACATCGTCGTGTAAACAAAAAAACTCTGTGCGGTTTTTATTCTATTCTATTATACGAATATACATTTTTAATGTTCAACGAAACTATTAGTTATATAAAGTTACAGTATTGTATTTAGGATTTTTTTCAGGGGGAGGAGGGATATTGTTATTCTGTAATTTGTTATTCTTATTTTACACAGGTTTTCGAAAAATGTCATTAATAGAAAAAAAAAAAAGGTTAAGGGTATCCCCTCATATCGGCTATATCTTTCCCCGTAAATACGACACTGACACTTGACAGGCTGACAGGTGATAATATGATGTAGGTATCAAACCCCAGGCTAGGAAAATTAATGATGTACTTTAACCGAGTTAAGTTATTTCAATTGACTTATATCGGAAAAGGTTTACAGTTTATAGAAAATTATAGAAATATTTTATTAGATATATCAGTTAAGTTAGGTAAGTTAAGTCTTAAAAATAAACTAACTTATTAACTTTGATTGAGTTAATTTTTATTTTTTATACATTATTAAAAATACGTATATTGTATATTCACATATATACGTTTAATTAATAAAAACACATGATATATTTGCAAAAGGTCGAAGTTTAAAAAAAGTAACGTTTAATAAATTACTTTAAAAACAAACAAAATATTTAAATTGTTAATTGTCTAAACGTATAGTAGCACACAGCAAAATAAGAAAAAATTAAATTTTTATAAAAAATATGTTAACTCTTATAAATTTATTTAAAATGTAAACACAAATTAACTTTTAACTTAAAACTTGATAGGATTTTAAGAAAATTAATTCGTTATTTATTAAATTGATACGTAATAAAAACAAGTCAAACTGAAAGTTAAGTTAACCGATTTTCAAATATCAAAAGTTCGGTTAACAAACGTTAATATTAGCTTAACACTTTTTTGAATCGACACGAGGTGAAGCGGCGAAACTGGTTTGATGGAAGGATACTGCCGGTCGGTACAAATTTTCACTAATAAAATTGCAGTCCGTTTAATTTTGTTCAAACGAAAACCTGTCCCACAGGGGGTAACCTGCGTGCATGACCTTCATATTATACTCGGTAATTATTAAAAGAAATGTATTTATAAATGCAACTATGCAACGCATGCACGATGACCGTGTCCTTATATATTATACAAATAAAAATCGTATTATGTATACAGGGTGTCCCAGATGTATAATATATTTACAAAAAGATTCCAATAGAAAAAATATATAATTTTTTTAATGCGGTTTTTTTTTATTTAATTATTAATCAGCCAACAGCGTGTAATATTGTCTTTATCGGGGTTTATTTTTATTTTTTTTTGTAAAAAAAAAAAAGTTTTATAAAAACGTTTAAAAAATAACTTTTTCATAATTTGAGTTCTGTGAAATACATTTAAAGATAGCCATTTTAAAGAGTATAATAGTAGGTATGTTTGTATGATCATTTTTATGTAATTTAATCAATATATCGATTTTTGGGAATTTTTTTCATTTAAGTATTAGAGTAGTTATAATACATTTTATTAATGCAAACTTAGTTGCTTATCATTTACTCATCAAAATATGAAATATTGATCATTTAAGTATTTTAAATTCCACAATATAGTAGATTAAATAATTACAAAAAATCACATCAGAAATAATATGACTTTTCCAATAAATTGAAAATTTTTCTAAATATAAAACCTAACCTTGATTATAATTAGGAATTTGACATGTATCAAAATGTTTATAAAAATATAATAATTATTTGCCATCTTTAAATTTCATAAAAAAGTTAATTTTTTTCTTTCTTACTAGACGTTTAAAACAACGGAGGTAATATTATAGTAATTTTCCTAAATAATAATTTTAAAAAACTGCCTAAGTAAAAATATATTAATTAGATAGTTTATAGAATAGTAAATGGATCTGGGTCCTATATCTATATAATGGATGTACCTATCTTATATAATAATTTCATAGGTACAACTTTAGATTGGTCGCGGTAAGTGCGGTGATAACCCAAGTTACCAATTCTGGTCAAAATCTTGGTAAAAATAATTGGTATAGTTTATTTTGTTGTTTCATAATATAATAATAAGAGTATAATAAATTTATTAAACACGTACCTATAAATTAATATAAATTGCAGGAATTTCTCTTTAGAAAGTTTTATTCTCATTTTAATTATAATCAAACATAAAAAATATTAATATATCATTACATTATAATACCATAAAATTATAGTTATAGCCAATAACATTATGTTGATTATTATGTTGTATTTGCTAGTTTAGTAATTAACGATTAACTTTTTTTTATTAGTCGTATTAACTTTTAATCTAACGAGTTAAATGTCTTCTATTTTTCAGTTAATTATTTTTTTATATAGTTAAGTTTAGATATACCTATTTTAATAGTATAATAGATGATCCAATGTTTTTTTATATAGGTATAAAAATAACACATAATTTAGTAAAATTACACAATTGTAATCTGATTTCATTGGTTCAGGTTGTGTCTCGTGTGTACCTAATACTATTTAAATAATGTTAAATCAGTTATAAATTAAGCATTAAATATATATAAATCTTTAGTTAACGAATTATTAAAATTACGATTTTCATTACCATACAATAGAAATTAGAAGAACTTTTTAAATCGATAAGTAAATTAAAAACATCGAACTCGAAGATTATTACAAACATGAATAAATTCGGTGAAAAAATTGCTCAATTAAGTGATAAAATCGATGATCATGCCAACTATTTCAATTTTAAAAGACTAAAAGAATATTTTTTTTAAAAAAAATATTTAAACTTGATGAGAGAATTTTACTTTTATAAAATAATATTTCCACTAATAATTTTACTTCTGAAGAAAGAGTTGTCCAAAAAATTAGCGATCGGGATCGTGTAATATAATTTTATTTCATTTATACCAGTATCCGGTGAAAAAAATGAGAAAAACTAAAAAATACAGACATTAAACAGTAGGAATTCTGTTATCGAAAAATTTTCATTTAATAGATTGGGTATTAAAACTACTCTGTCAACAGACAAGCTGCGACTGTTAAAAATTGAATTACCTAGTCAAGTTGATGGTATTCAATCTTCTGGAATCACAAAATATCCATCGCGAAAATGGTGAAAAAGATATTATAATTAACTAATTATATCATAAAATATATTTTAATGAATCAAATAATTAATTAAGTCTTCACAATTTAATATTTATTGTCAAAATGTAATACGTAGCATAACTAACAACATTAATCGATTAAAAGCTCAATTTTCTCTCTGTTCGTAAAACAAATAAAATGTAATCATGTATCCGATAGGTTTTTTATGAGTTAAAATGTTAAAAAATATTTCAACCTTAACGATTTTGAAAATCATCGAGAAAACATCAAATCATAAAATAATTAAATATCTAATTATACTTATAATATTGAAATTATAACGAACGAAATACTCTACAGGGACTTGTCTATTTCAATGTTTAATTTACATCGTACGACCACAAAAATTGGTTGCTAAATTATTATAATTTTGTAAAAAAAAAACTCGCAAAGTAGGTGCGCGTAATACATATACACCGACTGTGTAAAAATAAGATTGATGTCAACCGTGAAATTATATTATATTGAATTTTCACAAGTATAACCAATTCGTAATAATTGACAGCTCTAAATGGCTTTATACTATTATTACTATTGTTATATTATTATTTATTATATTATCATCGCGGAATAATAATATATGAAAAGTGCTCTGGTCGTGTTTCTTTTTACAAATTCCTATAACGTGATTGTATTTGAATAATCGGCTATAGAAATTTCCCAGACAAAAATACAGTGGTATAATACAAATAACAGGTATCTACCGCATGTATACCTATGGGAGTAAGACGGTAAACGAATTATTTTGTACACACTTTCACCAAATTAGATAAATATATAAAATTAGTGATTTTTCGCACAATATTCCGAACTAACATTAAATTCCACACTTTTGTGATGTACCCGCCATTATACTAAGTGGTATCTAATTTATAATTTAAATCGTGTACTTTGACTTGGAGGAGAAACGTCAGAGTTGATCTAATTTTTAAATGAAAAAAAAAAAAAATCAATGGGTAAATCTCTCATAATTTACAATACAATATGACTATTCAATTATTATTCAAGGAAGGAAATCGATAATTCTTAATATACTTTCGAGGCTACTTTGTTTCACTATCTATAATATAATAAATTATAATTCATAATGGAACAAGTTCAACTTCTCAATACTACGTTTGCCCAAAAATATATTTTTCCATCTTTCATTTATTTAAAACAAAGTTAAAATATTTAATAAAATTATGCGCTTTTTATTTCTTATAAAACTATCGATGTGATGCGAGTAGTACTGAGTACTGTTTGAGTATACTTACTAAATTCAAATATTAATTCAATGATCGATTGTTTGGACAATTATTATCAATCTGTCGTCTATCGGTTTATTTGAGAATGAAAATAATCTTATGGTACATAGGTACCTATATCTACAGCAGTTTAACTTAAGCTCGTGACCAACAACGCAAAACATTTTATTTATCTGACAATATTTAGAAACTTTCTAATTGAAATAGAAAAAATATATATACACATAAAAATATAATGAATAAATGCATAATAATAAATTAAATGGATTACGCTTAAAATATTTTTAGATTCTGATCGAAGCGAAGGATGTAATTGGTTTTACAATGATGTCTACTTTTTTATGTCTAAAGACACTTTTCTGGTAGAAATTATAGTCCAATTAACACGAGTAAGGTAACCGGGTAGGTATGGATTACTGGATAGGTAACTGCATTTAGTCGGTACTTTATCAAGCTATTTAAAGACAATATATAGATTTCTTTTTCAAGAATTCATACATAATTATTACTCCAGTTTAATTTATAAAATGTTTGTTGTAAACAATTTAGAATGGCTTTTTCCGCACTAATATTAACGATATTTTTGTTATTGAATGACATCTATGAGTACACGATTCAAAATTATATTTTTGCCATTTTATCAGAAATATCATTAACTAAAAAACAAAATGCATTAATAAATATAATTATTGTATCGCTTAAATATCAAATTATAGACCATAAATAATTAATTGATTTGAAGTAATTACAATAAAAAGTAATTAATATTTTTCTTAATAATCACTAAACTCAACAAAGTGTTAATTAAAATTTTTAGACAACATCGATCGAATAAAAAAATATTAAAAATAAATAAAAATACTATTATTTATGTACATATATATTGTAAATATATATTTTATAACTTTTACCCACTAAAATTTATGTTTTATATTATCCATATATGTCAAAATCGATTTATTTTTATAATTAATGTTTTTCTCGTGTACTCAGTTATAGATACTACTGTACTAGTATATTACTAAAGACTATGATAACATTAAAAAACGCAATTTATTATTAATATACAACGTAATTGTTATATATAATTTGATATTTTCTCTCAAAATAAATCTTATTTTAAACATATTTTACTAAAATACTGTTCATAATTAATCGAATGGATTATAAGCGAGAAATTGTCGACTTTTGTAAATTTGTTAAGGTGTAGCAAATGTTGTAATTTGCTTCCCCCCCCAAATGACATCTCTAAACCCTCTATAATTATTATAAACGTCAAAACTGGAAAGACTTCGAAAAAGTTTTATTCTGTTACTATTATGCCAGTGATTAGCAATATAAATGTATAAACATTGTCAGAACAAGCCTACAATCTAATTGTTCTACGTGTAGCCGTGTAGATATGTGTTATCGACTGTTTTGCTGTGATAAAAATTAAGACCAAAATTGTAGTTAGGGCGGAGAATTTCAGGATTCAACTTCCCTCTAAAAAAATTTTTTTTAAAAATAAAATGTATCAAAATTATAATTATTTATATCAAACACTTTTTGTTTAAATTTTTTTGTTTCACTTCTTTTAGTCAAAATAAATAATCAAAACCTCTTTAAAATTTTGTGGCTACGACTTTCAACAAAACGGTTATCAATATAGTATTAGTGGTGTGTTTATATTTATTTTTTGAGGTTTTTTTATATTTAGACGTTTAAGAAATTGATCAACTACAATATATCAACTCGAAGTATAAAGTGAAATGTACAAACATTTTGTAGACTCCAATCAAAATTCCTGGGTGGTTTGGTGAAGGGTGGAAACCCAACCCACTCATCCACATAAATACGACACTGAGTATTAGTATATATTTGTGGTAACTGGTAAGTGGTAGGTAAAATAAGGTATACTACATACCTAACTGCGTGTATGATAATATAATTTATTTTTATTTTTATCTGCAGTCACCGAACCACATTATATTGTATTACGTACGTGTAATATATATATATATACAGGGTGATCACAAGTTTTTAAAATAATACTCTAAAAAATATAAATGGGTTTCACTCCTAGGAAAATTTAGATAACCGCCAATAGTTTCAGATCATTATGTAATATGGTTTTCATAGAATAATATTAGATCTGGATTATTTATTAAATTTGTTTTGGTTTTTACGGCAATTACTAAAGGAAAAAAGCGGGAAGGTCGATTTTGGACGTTTCTCCTTCGTCCTTTCGACCCTCGAAGAAATTAATGGTTTATTATAATTAAGATTTGAATTCAATGATATTGCATACGAAAATACGATTGAGTGAAACTCAATATAGGTAATACGATATAATATTATACTGATAATTCGTTTCAAAAGTTTACCAAGTGTGTAAACTATCTATGGGAATACTTAAAAAAATTTCAAGTGTCTACGTTAAAAATTGCATTTGTTATCATAAAAAATCTAAAATCAATTTCGTCAAAATTACGAATTCCGTGAATTTTACTTTTTTTTCGGCATTTTTTGGTAGTTTTTCTTCAAGAGAAGCCTAACCTTCAAGAGAAGAAAAACTTTTGAGAAATTTGAAAAATGAACTAAATAAAGTGCCAACTAGGTGCAATTTTTTGTCGAAAGCATACCCTATTTTTTTAATCGGACCATTATTTCAACCCGAAAAATTGTGTTTAGTTATATTTAAAAAAACATCATCATTGTAAAACCAAATACATTTCTCGCTTCTCTCAGAAACTATAATTTACTGTTCCGTGAAATTCCGAACACTCTGTATACGGTCGTTGTATCACCATCGACTACAACGGGTCGGCGCCGTTTTCGATATTTTTATATTTATTATAATTATTTACAAAATAAAATATATCTTCAGTCGTTTTCTCCGCCGCCAATAATAAATAATAACATTTCGTTTTCAATATATTATAATAATAATAATAATAATAATAATAATATATAGGTACTATATACGTTTACGGTATTAATTTTTAATTTATTGCCCGTCCGACTGTCAGTTCATTTGTTTGTTTATTTATTTTTTGTCGTAGCTTGCGCTAATTGGCTTTTTGAGCCGCTTTACCTACCTGTAAACCGAGTATTTACCGCTCGTATACCACATATAATAATAATAATAATATTATATTATATTATGACGTTTATTTTAAATTTTTTACAATGTAACATATTATGATATAATACGTAGCGTGTAAACAAGTCTCAATAAAAATTAAACATATACAATATGCATTGCACCTGTTACCATACACCGTGATTCGCCACACACGCAAAAACTACTTTTTACCAAAGATTTGAATTATTTTTTAATATGTTAATTATCTAATACTTAGATTTGTTTGACCGAATGTTAGGTTGTTGTGGCGATCGCGACCCCACCTGAATTTTTTTTAAATTCATTATATAATTAATCTGTTATGAATTTTGGTTACAATTTTTTTTTTTATTACCATTCAACAATATGTCTTAATATATGTCCAAGATATAACTAATGTATATAACTTATAAATAAAAATAAACATGACTTTTTTTCATCAAATTATTTATATTTTATAGTGATAATCAATTTATTTTTTAAAAAAAAAAAAAAAAAAAAAAAAAAATAAGTTACAGAGAAATCCCTGATTTCCAAAATATTTTAAGTACATTATTGTGATATAGGATAAAATTGTTAAAATGTGTGATCATCAATAACATTGATAAAAGTTATGTGATTTCCACCCGAATTAGTAATACGAAATTTTGATCACTCTGTATATGTATATCTAAGCACTACCGATCTCGTCGCCGTCGAAATGATTCAGAAGATCCGACGACGAATAGTGAGATACAAATAATAATAATAATAACATTATTATTTTATTATTTCACATTATGCCTATACAATATTGACTTTTGTGTTTTGTCGGCTTTTTTATTTTTTATTTTTTTTCACAAACATTTTCATTTTAATTGGCGGCGCTAGCCGCCGGTAACTCGTGATGCACGCCGGAGTATCCCGTATAATAATATTATGATATATGATATTATGAGTCGTGATGGCGGTTGAGTTAGGTATATACCACGGCACTAACCAAACATACCCGTGTTCGTGTATATATTTAAATATAACAATGTTATTACCGTTCGGTACCGCAGTATTACCTACCTATATACATACGTATATAGGTATATACCAAATACAGTACGGACAACGTGCATAAATTATAATAATAAATATCCGACGACGGCGGCGGCGGCGGCGGCGATCAACTATTTGTTGTTTATTATACTAGAGCACGGGGTGATATTCAATTTACATTTTAAAATAATTATGTATTTTTTTAAAAAAAAAAAAAACCTCAGAACACCTCCGTGATGGAACCGTGATGGTTTCTATATGGTTTTTGTTTTCGAATTATTAATAGATTGTAAGTATAAAACAAATCTTCGGTTTTCAATGTATTTATACTAAAAAGAATCAAGAAAAAGATATAACAGTAACTATTTGTATGCATAATGATAATGCATGTCCGTATTGGACAACTAAAATTACTTTATAAATTAATTTAAAATTAAAGTTAATAATTTAAAAAATAATTTTAAGAATACGATATACTATAATCTAAAAGAAAGTAGGGACATGCCTACCCAAAAACATGTTTTTAAAGCAATATAGGTATTTGAAAATTTTGTTTTTAAACAAATTGAAAGTAATAATTTTTTATTCACTGTGAAAATGATAAATCTTACATTGAAGCAGTACATTTTCTTATGTTGAAACCAAAATTTGGAAATTATACCGGACTTAAATTAAATAACGTTGGATACAAACAAATTTTTGGTACCCTTAAAATTGTTTATTTAATTATATCATAATATTATGTTGTATTCATATAACATATTACATAATCAGTCTTGTAAAATATATATTTAAAAACCATTTTACATAAAGATAAAAATATTTATAAAAAAAATATATATTATGAGAATACGTGTTTAAGTACTATTGATTATAAAAGTATTTAAATACAAGTGTATAGATACTTTAAAAAAACATTTACAAATACTCTTTTTTTAAAAAATTGTTTTAACTGTATAAAGACTAAAAACCATTTTTTAAATAATAAAAAAAATTTAATTAAAAAGTTTCGTATGGTAATAAACTAATAGTAGTTAGATAATCTAACTATTTTCATTAACACATGATACATTTTATATGGTTTCGAATGATTATAGTAGGTATAGTTAGATAGTATAATATCGTATAAGTAGTCTATTATACTTCTATTATAATAAAATAATAAAATTACTTTACTGAAAAATAATAATAATATTATTAATTATTATATGATTTTAGTATTTTACTACTTTTATTTTTGACGACCCCATACGAGTTTTTATTTATTCAATATCCTTACCTATACCATATTTTGTATAATAATTATTTTATTTAATTACGTATTTTAATGTTTATATTATATTATTATACTATTAGGTTCGCTATACTTTTTGTAATTAATAATTTTTAAAACGTATTAGATATGTCAATCAGCAATCTGATATTGTGTTTTATTATATTATTGCTTTATTTTTTTAACAACTTTTAAATAAAAAAATAAAACGGTAGCAAGTCCAAAGTCCAAATATATCGATAGGAATAGTGTTTGAAGCCAATGGTTTTTTTTTAATTAATAAACGTCCCGCCAATTTTGAAGATTAGGTACCTATTATTAATAATCCATGTGCAACTACTATCTTTTTTACATTTTTTTTATGTTATTTTTTTATAAGTACCTAATCTATAAATATTGTAATGCAAGTAAATTAAATGTATACCTACAATTTAATTATGAATTTATAAGCAAGAAAACTATATGATCATCATGACATATTAATGGTCATTATTTTATATACTTATT
This sequence comes from Eriosoma lanigerum, assembly GCA_013282895.1. NCBI lineage: Eukaryota > Metazoa > Arthropoda > Insecta > Hemiptera > Aphididae > Eriosoma > Eriosoma lanigerum. The sequence goes on from CM023362.1 coordinate 10,485,863, forward strand.
TTGTTTTATATGATATTAGCATAATGTTCTATTATATATTATAATTTATTTATTATATGTAATAATGATTTATAATCACGAAAACATTGATCATCATAACATTTTAATAGTTAATATTTTATAGTTATTATGTTTTTTACACTATTATTATGTATTAAATATTATCATGTGTAGAAAGTCCATCATCTAAGTAACTTGCAACTAGTTACTTTTATTATATATTTTACATTTATACTGATTATAATAGAAATAAATATTATAATAATTTAAAAAATATATTTTTAAAGTATAAAATTATAAAATAAACGACCGAATGAGAGAAAAATAATATGTTTAAATTTGTAAAATATTTGCATATTTTTAATTTCTATGTACTTAAACATATAATTATTTTAAAATAAAATGAAATGACAGCTCATTTTAAATTGGAAATATTAAATTATTTCACTGATTTATAATATTCCAAAATTATGTCTAATTAGTAATTAGTATTTTTTTTTTTTTTTTTTTGTGCAAGGCCAGAAAATATATTTAATATTATTTCACTTAGATCAAAGTTATTTAAACTTTACGTCAAGTGAGTAAGTCAAGAGAACTGTCGCATATAACAGGACAACAAAAATAATATGATGATGTTGGTAATTTTTGTGACTATGGAAATAATAATGAAAACGAAAATCGATCAAACAGGTAACAGGAACAGGCTCACTGGATGTTAATTTATTGTTTAATTGATTCTCTTTGTATTTATTACTCCAAACATGAGACAACTAATATAATTTCAGTATTCTAATTATTACATTTTATTGTATAATTATAATAATCGAATTTTTGTCATTTTTGTATAGGTATAATTTAAAAAGAAATACAAAAAAAAAATTTTTAACACCACCGTGTTAGATGTTAAAATAAAAAAATTCACCTGTGCAATACAATTACGTGCAATACCGATGAAACGACTTGGGCTATAAATTAATAATTATTATTATTATTGTATACACATTTTGTGTGTTTACCGCAACGCTGCGGGTGTGTATACCTACAAATAATAATTTAATAAATAATTTATTATTATAACATATTATTATTAATATTTTATGTTTGTACGATTGTGCTGGCGCGGCGGGTGTGTTTTTTGTGCGAGCATAATATTATAATACACGTGTAATGTTATTATTAAATAATAATTATTATATTTGTAAAAAAAAAAAAAAATGTTAAAAAAATGCATTAAAAAAAATGTTAAAAAAACAAACAAGCATAGGTTACGCGTGGATATAGGATTGCGATGAACTCTCATCTTCGACGCACAGGGAGGGGGGGGGGGGCTGCTATATAATGTATAAAACATAAATCTGTCGGCGGTCGACAAAATAATACTTTGCCTACCAATAGAATAATATATTACGTTTTATACATTTATAAACGATAATAATATAATTATAATATTTTAATTATATCGGACCGATGATATTTTTTATATTTCGTTTATATATCGATCAAACCTGTCTGAAATAAATATTTTTTAATTATTATTTCGTAGATCATCTATATTATAATATTACACCATGTTATATAATATATTATTTTTTTTATTATTATTTAACAAAACTAATTTATGGATATAATTTGGGCTGAGATTTCTATATGTAATGATGTCATCATATATTTTTCTGATGTTTCAAAACGTATAGCAAGTGGAAAATAATGTTTTAGACGATACTTACTAAATAATGTAATGCATTTTATATTTTTATTTTTTAACACTTTTAAGTTATGTTTCAGAAGAACAGTATTCTCTTTTGTAATTATAAATGATTAAACATAAAATAATAATTATAAAATGATCAGCATAACAATGAGTTACCTAGTTAATTAAACATTTTTTTTTTTCAAATTTATTATTTCAGATAGAAATATCAGAAGAAGTTATTTAGATAACGTGTAAGTTAAATTCAATGAAAATAAATTAATATCCCCTTATAGTTATAAATGTATATGTTGATGCCCAGTTTTGTACAGCAGCTTGGCATAAAATGTTGTTACAATATTTCTGGAAAACATTTTGAAAGTAATTAAGTAGTTCCTATAAAAAATATCTTTATTATTAAATTAGATAAATACAATTGTATCTCAGAATTTATAGAGAGATACTATTTCAATAATATCATTGTCTTCAAATCTTTATTATAATAAACTACTAATTTTTCCAAGGACCGAAGGGATGAAAGAGTAACAGAAATCCAGAATCGACTTTCCTGCTTATTTACTATGATGAATAAAATAAAATATAATATTATAATAATGCCTAAAATTGAATATTATTAATAATTTAACTTATAAATTATTTGTTGTGAATTGGAAAAAAAAGTTGATCCATGACCGCGACTGCTAATATTCTATAGCTTGCCAGCTATATTATAAAAATTACAATTTAATAATTTAATAAATTCATAATTGTATAATATATAATTATGATAATAATTGTAAAGAGTTTTATATATTTATAAAATATACGAGCACGTTTCGTCTGTACTCTATAATACTAGTGGTTCTGAACAATTTTCACAATTGAAGTATTAGGATTTTAAACTCTGAAGAAAAACGTGAACGACATTCAACTTTATAATTGTATGTACAAGACGTATTTATGGTAATTACTAATTGCGGTGATAAATATGTTGTAAATATATTTTATCTAAATAAATAGACATATAGTCGAGACCTGTCCTTTAACAAAATTTGACGGGTGACTGAGAGGTATTCATGAACGTAGAGAAAACGCGATGTCTAGAAAATCTGGATAATCGCCTGTAAGACAACTTAACTTAACAGTTATCAAATTCTTAGTTTTAGTTATCTACATCTTTTCTTTTTGTTTATATTAGTTAATTATTTGTTTATTTATTATTATTATTATTATTTATTTACTTATTCTTATGCCGATGCCATATGCTAATATAATATATATAAATAAGAAAAAAAGAAATATGAATCTTTTTTTTTAAATTTCTAGTGTTTGAGAATTCGAGTTGTATTAATATAATATAAAAATAATTCTTTAAAAGCATTGGAATTGCATTGATTATGGGTTTTTGGAGTTTTATGAGGAGAGATGATTCAGATGAGGTAGTGAGAGTTTTATGGAAATTAATGTAGATGGTAAGAGGGAAGAGGAAGAATGAAGAAGAAATGGAATAGATGGATTAGATTGTGGTATAGCTGAAGATAGCTCCTGTGAATGGACTAGAGGGTTTAAGATCTATGGAGAATGGAGGTGTAATCCTATAGAATGGCCGATTTCGTCAATTTGGGAGTGTAAGTGGTGAAAGTAGAAGTAGAAGAAGATACGATTTTTTAATAACTTATTAAAAAGATATGCAATTTTTCATAACAATTGGGAAAATGGTTAAAAAAAACTATTGTAAAACTGCGAATAAAAAAAAAAAATTTATTCACTGCAGATTACGTATTATTCAATTAATATAATAATTGAAAAAGTTTGGGATATTTTACAATTAATAAACCTACGTATAATATTATACCTCCTATAAACATCAAAGTGTAATTGTGCATTTTGCGTGTCATTATAATAATATTGTACACACGTGAAATGCGTCGTAATGTGATAAAAATATAATAATACGTAAAAATGAATTATTAAAAAACAAATTAATAAATAAATAAAAAAACTTCGACGGCGGCGTTAGCGTGAGAGATTACGCACACGGTTTATACCAGTCATGCCTCTACCCCATAATATGGATAGGTGCCTATAATATACCTGTACGAGATAATATCATTATAAAGTTTAATTAAATTTACAACGTAAATTGTTGATATTCTTTTTCTACGCGGATAATATACAGAGTGATCACAATTTTACGTCACGAAAACGTTTTCGGCACACAAATTATATTATATATTATAAATGAAAAAACTAATTTTCTTACAAAACCACTCTGATGATCACTCTGTACGTCTATAGGCCACAAGTATAATAATCGTTGTATACTATTATTAATATATTAATACGACGTGGCCAGATGAGATTATTATTATTGTAATATAGCAGTTACAACACATTATAATAATAATAATATTATGAATAAGGTACGTTATATTAGGTATGCGGAATCCTGCAGTACTGGTACTTGTGCCATCGGCCATCGTCGTCGTCGGTCGGGTTATTTTAATTAAATTCCACGTGTTATTATCGCGTATTTTTTGTGGTTTTATTTTCTATAATATAATTATTATTTATAACGTATATCTGGTATCTGGTATACCGTATACCGTATACACGTCTATCGCCGGAGGCGATTTCGACGTTAAAATATACACCCGTTTTTTCTCCTATATGTGTACTCTATCGGGGTATTATAATAATATAATATTTAAATACTATTTTTTTATTTAAAAAAAAAAAAAGATAGCGCAGCGTACACGAGTACCTACATAAATCGTTTTATTAAAAATATACACACCTGTATTAGAACGTGTATACAGCGATGAAATCGCATTGATTATAAAGCCGTACACGCGACCGCGACCGCGTTTTCGTCATCTTTCACTAATCACACGCCGCGCACGGTATTTTATTATATAGTTATTAGATACCATATATATGGTATGCAATATTTATACCGTAACCTGGGTAATCATATTATTATAATAACAGGTATTGGTATATAATATATAAATATTATAATACGAGTGGGCGAGTTTTAGTGTACGGAAATTAACTTGAGGTGAAAATAAACATGCTGTATACGGATCTGCGGCTATACTTAGGTAATATATAGTTAATAATTAAAAAAAAAAAAAACAATTAAATTTAATGATAGGTATATATTAACACACGTTAAGGTGACGAATACCGCGATTGCGGTATACATTTTATATACCATATCGGTTCTATATTAGCTGCAGTTATCCTCTTTATCTCGTTAAACTATCTGTCTGATTTATTACAATGATAGTTATATTTTATTATTACTATTTAAATATTAAATAATATTAAAACAATATTACATTGATCGACGATCAAACGGTGTTAAATACTGCTAAATTAACCACTATTAACCCAGTTAAAAAAAAATATTATTTTTTAATCGAGCATCACTAGTTTTTTTCGAACGTGATGATTTTGTCATTTATTTAAAAAATACAACAAAGTTATGAGCCCCTTTCATAGGGGTTATAGCACGAAATGTCATTGTAAAACAAATGTAAAAAGTTACTATCAACATCATGTGCCATGTGCGCTTCAAAGGTTATTCAATGTTTACGAAAATTAATAAATATGTCGCTTTTCATTGGGTGTACAGTCGAAAATTGAATCAAAAACATTATATAGGGGAGTTAATTATATACAAAAGAAGTTCAGTGACCTTTGTGGTTACGATTTGATGTTTTTTGTGTAATAGGGCCTAAAATATGTGCCGAATATTATAAAATATGTGTATTTTACTATAAACAATTAATACCTTATTGATAAATATCTCACTTTTTGTTAATCTTAAAAGGTTGAAACAAAAATTGTTGAAGATGAAGATAAAATTTTCTATATATTTTTTATTATATATTTACTGTTCATGAAATAAACGGTTTGTAATGTTAACATACTAAAACTAGTGATATATAAATAATTAATTATGATTGAAAATAGTCAAAATAAATTCGATTTCGTTTCGTTCATTATATATTATAATAAATTAACACCAGATCTATCATATAATAATATCTTATTATATTGGAGTTTTAAATTTATTATAAATTATCAATCGAATGGACGAAAATTAGTTAACTTCAATCACCAGTGATCAGAATTCAATTGGATTTATTTTTTGTTTTTATTTATGCATTATTCGGTGGAGTCCATACTGTATTGTAAGCGGTAATGACGTCATGCAAAACCATGCTTAATTGAGAACTATAAATATTAATGCGTAGAAATAAAATTGTAGTTTTGAATAGGCTCACAGTTTAATCATACGTTACGTTTTAGCTAAAATTTAATTGGTTAAATGATTGTCATAATATTGAAAACAAACAAAATATTGTACTGTTAAAAAACTATTTGTATTACGAATATTTATGATATTCAACATTTCAAACTGACGTGATTTTGTTAGTGCTAGTGGAGTAATTTTATTTTGCAGACAATTAAAGTTGTACGCGTATTTTAATTTTTAATTTCCGGTAGAAAAAAAAAAACGAAAAACAAAACAATTTCGAACCAAAAAAACATGATTCATTTAAGTGCAGAAATATGCTAATATTTAATTTTAGTAGTAGGTAATTACGTATATATTAGACAAAATAATTATAATAGAAACATATTATTATAATATTTCATATTACCGAATCGAGACCAAAAAATTGTACCTGACAATTAACGTATATTATCATGATTATGAATATATACGTAAACATAACCTATAATATTCATGACCTGTAATTTTAATGAATGTACAATAATACAAACAATAAACATCGTAAGCAATTTCTATGCATTAAGTAATACGGATCATAAATAATATAATCCATAATTTTACGAATTATTGTTGTTGGATAGGTGGCTGGGTTAGGTTAGGTCACATCAGTGGTGTAGTCAGAAACTTTCATTGCGGGAGGGGGATATTATTTATTATTTGCAAAAAGCATTATGCGTTAACTATTGAGCGTTACGAAATTTTAAGTTTTTAATTTTTAATTTTAAACTACGTGCATAATTGACAAATTGTCATTACAGTTTATTTATAATCAATATTAGAATAAATTTAGATTGTATGCAATTTGTCTGGAGGTATATGAGCCATGTTGAATTTTTTAAATAAATATATATATATATTAAATAATTAGTCATAAATACAATTAAACAAATCGATTGTTTAACGATCAATAATTTGTTTGAAAAACAATGCTAGAGCACTGCAGTTCATATTCTCCTCTATAAATTTGATAATGGGTAAATCTCCTAATACTGATATTAGAATTATAAATAAATTGTTATAATAAATAGTCGTATTAGACTATTAAAGATGTAGACACGATAAACGGTATAACGTCATTCTCTGAAACAAAAATCACAAATCAAAATCATTACATCTTCTTATTCTACCCGGACAAACCTTCACAGATCCTCGATCTCCCACTTCTCGTCAATGCGCACCGCAGCTATCTTCATATTCCACCTGTCCGCCTGTTGTTCGGTCTTCCCCTAATTTAACCTCTCCTCTTCTTATCATCCACATTCAGTTCCATACAAACCCTCAATGTTTCTGAATCATCTCTCCTCATTACAATACGCCCAAGCCATCACAGCGTATTCTCTCTCATTTATTCTCCGCAATTGTTGCAACTTTTACAACTTCCCTTTATGTATTAACTTCTTATTATATTATCTCTAGTCACTTATATATAATATTTTTTAAATTATTTTAAGTAGATAACGTACGCGTCGAATCGGAAAAACTGCCAATCATAATATATTACCTTTACGTATATATATATACACGAGATAGAAGTGCAGAGGGAAATCCTTGAAAACTATATCTTCCCGGTAATTGACCGCCGTCGCGCCACAGGTAGTTATGGTACCGGCTAATTAATTAATTAATTAATTAATTACATTTTTTTTTTTTCTTCAGACCGTAAGTTTAGAACGGAATAATAAGAGACGCCCGACGACGTTACGGCGGCAGCCTTGGGCTGTTTTTTTATATTTTTTTATTCGATTTCCGTAACCGAGTTCAATATTATATCTCATAATATACAGGGTGATCAGGATTTCGTACATTAAAGTAATGGTAGGAGGAATTATCTCTATTATTAATAATATTCAGATCACCCTGTATATATATATATATACAATACACCTACATCATCGTATTTTTCGCATCGATAATTTTACAAATCACTCGTATAGGTTACATTATAAAATAATGAATATATAATATCGTATAGAAAATATTATACTTCCTAAGAAAAAATAATATGATTTTTGACACGAATCTTATCGAATGATTAAAATGACGAAATTCTACATAAATACTTGTAAATTATTCTGTCTAAAAGTTCACAGTAGAATATGTCATATATTTTTCAGTATATAATCTGGATAAAAATACTTCAACATCATTTAATGTTTGAAAATATTAGCTATAATAATAATTATTATATTCTGTTGTCAGTTCAAACCGTCTAATAGGGCCGAGATTTTTCGCCTTTGTTTTAGATTCTGCAGAGCGAAGCGAAGAATGTAATGGTTTTACAATGATATTTTTTTTTATGTTAAAAGACACACTTTTTTGGGTAGAAATAATGGTTCGATTACCACAAATAGGGAATGTATCTAGTTGGTAGTATATTATTTAGCTTATTTTTCGAATTTCTCAAAAGTTTATCCTTGAGAGGAGAAAACTGTGGAAAATTCGATTTCTGTTTTTTTATTTTTTTTAATTTCGTGATAACTAATTGAGTTTTAATCGTAGGGACTTGAAATTATTTTTGAATATTTATATTGATAATATACATGCATGGTTAAATTTTGGGATTGATTAGTTTATACTATGACTAAGTATAGAGATTTGAAATTTTTTTCAAAAATTTTTAAGATTATCTGAAATTTTGGCTTTAAGGGTTTGAAAATTTTATAGAAGCCTACTCATATAATACTTCATCAATTTCCATAATATTTTGTAAAACGTAAGTCACAATTTTTTTTTATAAGCTTCTAAAATTTGAATATTTTTAGTAGTATTGAATATTATGCTTTTTCTTTTTAATATATCAAGACACTTTTTAGGGTCAAAATAATGGTCCAATCACCATAAGTAGGATATGATTTCGATAGTAAATTGCATCTAGTTGATACTTTATTTAGCTCATTTTTCAAATTTCTCAAAAATTTTTCCTTAGGAGAAGAAAAACTACCAAAAAATGACAAAAAATAGCAAATTTTACGGAAATCGTAATTTTGATGAAATTCATTGTAGATTTTTCATAATAACTAATGCAATTTTGAACGTAGGTACTTAAAATTTTTTTTGAGTTTTCTCATAGGTAGTTTACACACGTGCTAAACTTATGGTACGACCTATTAATATAATATATTGTATTATATTGAGTTTCGTGCAGAATCGTATTTTTTAATGCAATATTATGGCATTCAAATTATAATAAACCACTAATTTCTCCGAGGAACGATGGGAGAAAGGGGGAACGTCCAAAATCAACTTTTCCGCTTTTGTAAATTTGGAAACTTGGATAGTTGGATCTGTCTATACAATTTTCAATATTATTTTTGGATTTTAAAAGTACCAATGCGGGCAGCCGTTTATATTTAAAAGATATTTCAGTTTCAAGTTTTCATTATGTTTATGAGAAAATAAATATAATGTATTATGTTTAAATCCGATTCGTTATTTACGCGATTACTAATTTGTATTGAAACGATTTTTTTTTTAAAATAAAATTATGAAATTGGTATAAAGAACACCCTATATATGAATACATCAGAAATTTGCACTGTATAATTTATATTGGATATACAACGATAATTATGATAATTATATAATAACAGATAATATACGTCGTACTTAACAATACGATAATATAGCGACGAAATGAAACATTTTACATTTTTAAATTAAATTGTAATTATCGTCTCCAATTGAAATTAATTACGTTTATAAATTAATATATATTATTATCTCAGGCACTGCGTCGTTATAAACATGCTGCAGCGAGTGCTTAACGTCTTTGTTCGTCTCGCCCCCGCTCTCACCGTCCTAACAATTGTTTCACCTTGTTTTCGGACTGTTGCACTGATTACTATTTAAATTTTTAATATAGGTATCATAATTTAATATTTTACGATAGGTATTTACTAACTAGGTATAATGCTTGTAATATTTTGTATTGCTACCACGTTATAGAAGATAATTTACGGTTATTCTTATTTTCAATACCATGTTACTACTGCAAATTGCATTACTCTTTCCTCGTCAACCGTAACTATAGCCCATGCGGTTATAACCACACTATAGGCGGAACTGAAACAAATTTTCTGCGGG
>CM023362.1:10496044-10517758 GCA_013282895.1 Eriosoma lanigerum
AAAGGCTCAATACTTAAATCTTAACAAAACTTATACATCATAATATTATATCAACATTTTATTTGAAATAATAAATTCAACTTTTCCTGTCATATTATTATGATCCTAACGTAACCAAACGTAAACTAACATAACCTAACGTAACCTATGAAACCTCGTATCATATTATTATTATACATAAACATAAGTAACTTCACCAATTTTATTTATTTTTTTTGGTTTTTGTGAAGTTATTTAGGCATCACAAAAAAAAAAAAAAAAAATATAAACATTTAATTTTCTATAATCTGTAGATTCTATACCATCCTCCCAAATCCTATTTGTTGCTTATTTAAAGGTACTTTTTTTTAAATTCATAACCCAACCGAACCAAATCTTCCCAAAAAGTTAATGGTTATTAGTAGAGCTAGGGACTTCTAGGAGTTTGCATGTTTTTCAATTATAATTTAAAACATAGCTCAGTAATATAGAAATTTGTTTCATAGCAATACGAATTTATATTTAAAAAAATGTGTTGCTTATTTTGCTCATTTTACCATTTTTGATATAAAAATGCTTATATGAATATTTTTGAAATAAAAGTGTAAATTTTATGAATAATATATAAAAAAAATAATTATAAATAGATTATCTGGGCCTGAGACCAAGTTTATTGATTTTATTTATATGAAATCAATGTATAGAATTAGCGTTTATGTTTTTTCATCGATTACTCGTTGTTTGAAAAAATAAGAAAACAAGGTGGAGAATAAAACTATTAATTACTAAAAGTTTTTTTTTTTTATTATAAATACTAAAAAATAATTAAGAAATTCATATTATCTATAGTTATTTAAAATAAAATGAAATTATAAAAAATATATATTTTTTTAATGCATATTATAATAATATATATTTAATGATTTTTTAAGGCATAAATGCATGTATATTTTAAGGTTTTTTAAGGCATAAAGTCCCATATCCTAGTTATTAGTATTTTATTTATATGAAATAAATAGACATAAAAAAAAAAAATGAATTTTTGCTAGAATATTATCAAAAAATAATATAATTAGTATAATACATTGTTAAATGTAATTTGTTACGGATGAATGTGCTTGCGTCTTAGCTCGTTTACATTAAATTTATTTATAAATCGCTGGACAATCACGACTTGTCAATATATATATAATATTATATACTGATTATCAAAATAATCGATAATAGATTAAGATCTAATAAAGGTATATTATATGAAATTAGTTATATTCTAAGCAATATACGCGCGCGTGTAATAACCAACAATAAAGATAAAATCGTAAATTCATTATAACGTTTTTTTGTTTTGTTTTTGTAACGAGAAAATAAATTGTACGTGTGTGTAGCTCGTGCAAGTCGCTGTTGTCGTGTAAAAAAATTAAAAAGAATAAAAAAACATTATGTACAGGTTAGGCAGTAGGTATATATATATATATTATATACGTATATATACTCGTTGTGCGGCTAAAATATGATTTTATTTTTTTCCAACGACTGTGTTAAATTTAAATTGAAAGTGTGTTCTAGTACATATTATTATAATATTATGTTTGTGTTTTCTCATTTATATTTCTTTACTACATCCAATTCCTTCCCGTTGAACCACTATAATAATATTCTGTATAATGATATAGGCACATGCACGAAAAATATATTATAATATACTGAAACTATATACAGTACTTACATATAATATATCAACGCAGACCGACGCGATAATATTATTAAATTTTATTATCGTATCATCCGTTTTGTCGACATATCAACCGCGTACTTTCGGTCACCCATATTTTATTATATCATGTTATTATTAAGTATTTACAAGTAGATATTTATTATTATACACATAATATGATACGACCGTTTTCGTCTTTTCAAAATATTTTCATTCGCATTATGGCCCAGATTTGATTAAACACTATTATACCGTATTAGTAATTAGTTTATTTTATTGTTCCGTCATTACCCATGTATAATATAATATACTAGTCTAACGATAATCGAGTAGACGCGCTCCCCAATTACAAACAAATTAAATAAACTGAATCGCAGAAACGAAATAGAATTTTGTTCGCTATGTGTTTTAAATTATTTTTTATTATTTTTTTTTTCTACGGTAAAAATTACAGTGTAGATACACATTATACAGACATTTATGTTATGACGTCTAAAAAATAACAAATGTACACATTTTAAATTGAATATAATTGTACCTATATTATGTTATTTACAGTAATATTGTTTTACTCACTCAAAATACACAGTTTTTTGTTTTATTTTTCTATATTTATTATTATTTTGATAATTTAATGTAAACATGTTATATCTATGTCAATATCATTTATTTGATTTTTTAAACAATTTTGACAACTACATAATATTATATAATATATTTGATTCACCATAATTTAATATTTTATATAGCATATAAAATAGCACTCAGTTTTTTAAAAAAAATAAATAACTTAATACTTCCTATTAAATGTACGGAGAGAGTAGTCGGACTTATAGTTCAAGGTATGCAATTTTTTTTTTTTTTTTTTGAAAGGGGGAGTTTAGAATTTGACATTTAGTTTATATTTTAGTGAATATTGTTTAGTTATTTTCTTTACTTTTCTTGTATGCCAATGGATATGACATTTTTTAAACGTTTGAGTCTAAAGAGTTAACGACTAAGGTCAAGCCACCGTTTAACAATATTACCTATATTGGTACAAACTTATTGTAAATTTATACTAATTTTACGTATTTACGTTCCTTGGTCTCGACCATCCTTAGTATTATTTATTTATTTATATATTTATTATTTTATGACTTACTTAAATATGTTTGAACATTTATTAACCCCCCTCCCCCAGTTATGGCGTCCTTTTAAATGCATTGTGTTAGGTCAGCTTAATTTATAATAATATACCGAGATGTAAACTAATAAGTTATATTTATATACAGAGTGTGCCATTTTATACCTATACCAAATCACTTTTGGCAATATAATAACACAATTCAAAATTATAAGCAATTTATTTAAACAACTTTCGGAAATGAACGTTTAAACGTTAAGTTTTAAATCTAAATATCTTTTTATTCTCCCCTTTGTCTTTCTTATATATTATTATAGCTCAACTTAATTACAACATAATGTATATATATATATACAGTTATCACTATATCTGCAGACAGAGTTTATTACAAATAATTGTTTCTTAATTTTTAATGTTTATTTAACCTAATTTCATATTATTTTAATGTTTAAGCGTATTGTGAAATTACATTTTATTATAAAAACTGACCAGACAGTCCCTAATGTTGCCCGACATATCTATAAAGGTTATAATACTTGTAACAGATCAACGATTTCAGAAATTTTGAAAAATTTGCGAAATCTTCGAATGCATTACCTGTCCACGTTAAACGTTTATAAACAATTTGTATGCGTGTATATTAATTATAATATTGTTCGTAGACGTGGAGGAGAGAACGTATACATTAGGCGTATATAAATAGTACCTACCTACCTACCTACCTACCTATCTAAATAATAATAATTTGATTGACCGTCACCACCCGGCAGCGGCTGCACACCGCTCAGCCGATATGCTTAAAATAATAATAATATAATATGCTTAATTTATATTTTTATAATCTACAGTAGTTGTTTTCGACGGGACTGATGTATCTAATAAACTACGCAGTCGGCGGTTATTAAATATTAATCGAATTTAATGTACCTAATAATATCTTCTCGCGGTCCGTCGTAAGCCGCTCCCAGCATTATAATATTGTATGTTATATATTATGTACATCTTATACCTACACGAACTTGGTTATATTATCCATCATAATATATACCTATAGTACCAATTACCAGTTACCAGATACCGCGTTTGTTATGATACAGGGTGTCCCACGATAATACCTAATAAGTACTTAAATAATATGCGATATCTCTTAAATAAATATAAATGCTTCGTTTTAAATTCCGCTCTCATTCAAAATAATTAAAATATATATCTCGAGGATCATATATTATATTATAATGTTATATGATTTATAGACGTTTAAAAAAATATAGTAAACAAATTTATAAAATATTTTTAACTTGACGTTATTGAGATTTAACGTCTTAAATATTAGCTGCAGGCTCATTCATCAACATGCAGGTATGTTCGTTTCATTGAATTTATCACAGTTAATGCAGTGTAGAGATGTCATAAATAAAACTATTAATTTTATGTTTCAATAAATTTAAATATTTTATGAAAATGAACTCTACCTAAATTTAAACCACATCAAGTTGTATTCAATGTTATAAACAATTTTTTTAAAATACTACTAGTAAGTACTTATAGTTTAAAAATTTAATAATATTTTATAAATACATATTTGTTTATTATGTTTTTTTCAAAAACAATAATAATTTGAGTTGAAGATTTAACTTGCAAACTACATTTCAAATAACAAAAAAACATATCTTTTACATTTAAAAACTTAAAAGAATTGATATTTCAACAAAGCTAATTTAAAGAGCTAATCTAATTTGTTAAAAATGAATATGTTTAATTTTTGTTTTTTCTAGGCTTAAATTTTTACAAGTGTTTTTACTCCGCCAGGCTTATTAATTATTTGAAATTGTATGGATGTTTATACGACGCGAATTATATAATCATATTAAAAATATAATTATTAATTTTTCAGTAAATTAAAAAAATCAAAATATCTTGTTTGGTTAATATCGAATATTGTTTAGTAAATTCTAATTTTTAAATTGGCTATAGTTAAATCTTGAATATACTAATTCAAATACATTTTTACTTTTTTATTAAGTGTTTGAAACATTTATAACATATTATATAGTCCTCAGTTTCAAAAAAATTCATTCTTTCGTTACAAAAATATATTGATTAATATTTTTGTTAAGTATACTTATTGAATTTAATTTTATTTTTTTTCTTAATTGAG
Source organism: Eriosoma lanigerum (assembly GCA_013282895.1). Taxonomy (NCBI): domain Eukaryota; kingdom Metazoa; phylum Arthropoda; class Insecta; order Hemiptera; family Aphididae; genus Eriosoma; species Eriosoma lanigerum. The sequence goes on from CM023362.1 coordinate 10,501,022, forward strand.
AACATTAACCTAATTAAATAGGTATAAACCTGCAGGTAATTGGCAAAATTTCAAAGTTCAACAGAAACTATGATTAATCAAAGACTGATTAGGATTTATGTTATTAAAAAAAAAAAAAACAGAAAATGGAAAATGGAAATCAATCCTTATATATCTAAATACACAAAGTGAACGAAAAATGTGTTCTTATAAGTCCTAAGTCCAAATTGGTTGCATAAATATATATTTCTTACTTGGCCCTAACACTCCTAATCTAACACCGTATATGAATATTATCTAGTTATTAATGATAGAAAAAAAAAAATCTATAACCGGTCTCGGGTATAAACTGTATACCCGGTATAAAGTATATACCAACGCGATGTAATTTGTATTTAATTCTGGCTGCCTAGTGCCGGACCAGAGTTAATAACAGGTATCCAACGCGCGCGCGAACACAGAGGTATGTACCCATCGGACGGGTGATGGTGATGGTGATACGATATTATATTATTATCATCATTATAATAATATTACGTCGTGTAGGTATCGGTAGCTCTCTCACTCGCTCGCTCTCTCTCTCTCTCTCTCTCTCTCTCTCTCTCTCTCTTTCCACGAGCGCTAATCGATTTAGTATTATTATAGCCGCTCATCGGTATACATAGGTATATAAACTGCGGTCACCGGTCAGCCCGTCGTACTGTATAATACATATGTACGTCCGTCGGTCCGTCGATCTGTTATAGATCCGTAGATGGTCGATCCTTCGTCGTCTGCGGATCTACATAATATTATTAAAAATATACGACCTGCGAGCGGACTTGCCGCGGGCCAATGTAATTTAGACGATGATTAATAACGACGACGAAAATATTAAATATCGTATATTACCTTACATACGCGGCGAGCGGGCGCGCGCGCGACCGATTATAATAATATAATACCTACTAAAAATATCATTAAATAACTATATAATACCTACTCCGCGACGACGAAGACGATAATAATAATAATAATAATATTAATTATTATAATACGTGTATACCGACGCGTATAGGTTACCTATAGGCATCAGGTATATCGGTTACCTGATATATACCTAACATAATGTACGCGGTTAGCGGTTACAATGTACATTCAATTAAATCGACGCCGCGCGACCAGTTAGTTTTGGTTTTCGTCCGAGGCGGATGGTCGACCGAAATTAAAATTTAGTTACCTATATATATAGGTTATGTTCTAACAAAATGTCCGTTTTTTATTCTCTATAGTTTTACTCCACAGGTAGGTGAGTACAGGGAAGCCGTCCTCCCACTGAGGTAACGCGATTTTGAAAAAAAAAAAATGTCGCACGATTATCGTTTGTTTTCTCATTGAAGCGACATAACAGCAACGGCGACTAGTTCTGTCGATCGTTTGGTAAAAAGTTGCCATAACATCTTCTGTGCTGTATCATAGACGTTATACTATTCTTTGTATAATAATTTTAGTACGTGATATTAAAATATTGAAATAATTAAGAGATGTTGAAATAAAAAACGTACAACATATAATAAGTATAATAAAATATACAAAAAACTGAACGAAATCAAGTTAACCTATATAACTGAATACATATCATTAGGGCCAGGATTTCAATGCAAAATGCATCTTTTTTTTGGTTAATCTTAGACAATATTTTCCAAGTTTATGATTTGATTCATGTAACAGACACTTCAAAGGTGAAATTTTTATTTTACATTTTTTTTTGCCTTTTTGCATATTTTAGTATTTTTTCATTTTTAGATCATATTTTAGCATTTTTCGGTCATTTTTTCGTTTTTAATGCATATTTGTACAACATACGAGTATAATATTATTTAGTATTTATACATATTACGGCCATATATTAAATATATTTAGAACATTAAATTTATGATACGACTTAATAATCTAAATGTAGCTAATTAAAAATATTACTCATGTGTTTCGAGTTTTTTCTTACAATTTATAAGTCGTTCGTTCGTATAATGCCTAAAATAAAAGTATCTACTTGTTTGCGCTTGGGAGGCTACGTAAATGAATTTGGAAGAGACGTATTTTCAATAGATGGGACTATTTTACTCTGTAAAATTTGTGACATAAAAGTTGCGGCTAAAAAAAAATTATCAATTCAGCAACATTTTATAGGTAAAATAACTTAATGTAGAATTTAACATAATCTTAAATGTATGAATAATGCAGCCTTCAGTCAATCAGTCAAATATATCGTTGTTAGTCACAAGTCAAATTTTTCGATTTTCAGTTTTCTTTTTATTAAAATTAAAATATTATAAATTACCAATAAAACAATAATTTAATAAAAATTTATAAGCCATTTTTAAGGCCATTTTCCCGGTAAAATGCATTTTTTTAAGGCATATTTAGCTTTTTTCAGAGCATTTTTCAATGATTTTTAGTGGATTAAAATCCGGGTCTTACTAATTATATTATTATAACATACAAATATTAAAAGGTTATTTTATTAGAACATTATTATTAATTTATTGAGTATATTTTTTTAAAATTTAGTTTTAATACCTTTTGAAATATAATACAGGTATGTTACCTTACCAATAAATTTTTATTATATATTGTAATAATATTGTTTATGATAAAATATACGCATTATATTATATTACAATTCCTAATTAAGTCTGTAAATATATTTTATCAAATTTAAATGATCAGAAAGTGTATTCTATTAAAAATACAAAAATATAATGTTTAAAATATTATCATTGACATTATTATTATTACTATTGTTATTATTATTTAGATGTTACCGTCATAGTGCAATTATTGCAACTGTAGGTCATTCTAGTTGTCGAAATATCATTTATAATGTGCAAAACACGAGACATCTAGACGTACGATTTTTTGCTAAACTACTATTATTTTAAATCGTCGTCGTCGTCGCCCTAGTGGGAGAACGGACTAAAGTTTCGAATAGAAGGATTGAATTTGAGAGTCTACCAATATTTTTTTTGTTTAATAGAAACAAACCTACATGACATTTAAATACTTTGCTAAATTACGAATATATCATAGTGTTCATTCTGTTTATTTTGTTGCAGGATTACTCTTAGGGAGGGGAAAGGCCTGCAGGGTCCATGCCTCAGGAATAAAAAGAAAAAAGAAAAACAAGTCCACAAAAAAATGTAATTTTATTATTATTATTTTAATTGTAGTAAATATAATAATATAATATAACACATTTTATAATAAATACTTTATTTATATAGGTATTTTATACATAATATTATATTAAACGGCGCCTTGATAAGCCCTAAATATTTTGTGGTATATATACTTATCTGACTATTAATCAATAACCATATTAATTGTTTGCAAGTACAAAGTGACAGTTGGATTTACAGTTTATTTCAGAATTCTGAAAACCGTGAAAGACTGATAATTTGTAAACTACTGTTTACCTACAGGCATTTGCCGATTTATCAACATAAGTAATATTTTATCACAAAATATTGGTATTCGTTTTATTAATATTAACGATAGTTATTCATTCGTATGTGTATTTTGCGTATTACATATTATACTCGCGTACGTGTTAAAAATTAAAATAATATTGTAATTATTCAGTTTTGTGTTTTTTTCTATTTTTTTTTTTATTAAATACGAATGAAACATTGTATGGATTTACAATTGTTACTAATAGATAGGAATAGTAAGGATATATAGATGGTATTGATTTATTTAATAAATTAAAAATATTTTGTCAAATCCTAAACGAAAGAAAAACATTATTAGAATGTCTTGATATTTTTAAAAGACCTGTAATTCATATCCAAACATTTCAATAGCTTTAAGAATATTATTATGCTTACAATGCCAATTACAACTGCAAGTGCAAAAAGAAGTTTTTCGAAATTAAAAATTATTTACGGTCTACAATGGCTCAAGAAAGACTTTCCGACCTCGCTATTATATTGAAAATTGTAAATTTTTCTATTTTTCTATTTTTCTATTGAAAATTTAGATTACAATCATTTAATGGTAAAATTTTCAAAGGTGAAAGCAAGAAAAATTAATTTTGTTTAAATTATGTTTATTTATTTTTTTGTAGACTTCATATTTTGTTTATATTATACTTCTTTTAATTAAAATGTTCAATATTTATTTAAATTACATGAATTATATACATATAATTTTTTTTTATTGTAATATTGAACAATAATGCTGTAGTCATGATTTTTTTTTTAAATTCATTTTCAATTATACAATGTTTTAAACTAAATATTTAATTTAAATCGAATAATTTGTTTGATTCAATTATTGTGATAAAGCATAAAACTAAATAAAAATGTGATTTTAACTTTAAGTTATCGGATAAGGTAGAAGGGGCCTCGCAATAATATTTTACCCTGTGCATTACAAATCCTAAGAGCGGCATCGTTCTGTTGTTAATGTTTATAAAATATAAGATAATAATTTGTTGAGCCCTGTAATAATTAACATTCAATAATTATACTTAATATCCAAAGGTGCCCACAGGGATTTTTCAAGGTCGTTATTTTTTTATTACAAATTTCATTTTAATTTTTATATTAAAACCTTGAAGTGCTTATACGATCCATAGACGATTTAGATTTTAAGTTTGTGATTTGATATACTTGCGCAGTTTACGTGTTCTCCTAAACCCGATAAATATACATCATACTACTGTCATACATCCAGAGATTACCAAATTTTATCTGAGATGCCCAATTCAAAGGAACGACTCATTTTTTAAAAATTTCATATTTTGGTGAATCACCTGAACGATAGTGACCTTTCATTTGTGTACACAATCCACCAACATTTTTATAGCGATCTACAGTTTGGGAACCACTGGTCTAATCGACACGAGTCGCCCCGAAGGATCGATGCGCGCATATTACACAGACGGTCACATCAATAGATCGCCGTCGTGGTTTTCGATAAATCAATCGCATTGTCTTCTTTAATCCTTCCAGTAAATTATACAATTATTATTTCCACGCCGCGGTAAACGGACAAAAACGTGTACGGAGTGCACGCGCCACCACGACGATTAACCTCAATCATTATCATATTATTATTATATGATGAAATGCACGAGGTAGACACCCCGAGCGCTATAATAGCGTTTAATATATAATATACCAACATGGGTATGCTACACGTTAATGTATAATACTGTATTAAATACCTAATGGATTTAATAACGCGATAATCGTTCGTGATTAGTCGGTGTATATTTTTCGACCGACAGAAAAAAATAAAACGATTATCACAGTCCGCAGGTTAGAATATGTCTTATGTATATAAATATTATACACACATTTAATAATTAATAACATGCGATAATTTTTTTTTTTTATAATAATAAATAGCGGGAAGGTCGATTCCGGACGTTCCTCCTTCGTCCATTCGGTTCTCGAAGAAATTAGAGGTTTATTAATAGATTTGTATGCAATGATATTGTATTAGAAAATACGATTCAGAACGAAATTCAATATAATACAATATATAATAATTAATAGCGATAAGCCGTTCTGAAAGTTTTCCACGTGTGTAAACTACCTATGAGAATAATCAAAAAAATATCAAGTACTTACGTTCAAAATCATGAAAAATCTAAAATCAATTTCGTCAAAATTACGATTTCCGTGAATTTTGACGTTGTTCCGTCATTTTTTAGTAGTTTTTCTTTTCTCAAGGAAAAGCTTTATAGAAACGGCAGCGCGCGATTGACGGGTATTGATGACATTGTTTGTCGCTTTTCATCGAGTTTGAGAAAAAGGAGAGAGAATATTTTTCTATCGACATGTTTAAGTATTCGGAGTTTGAAATAGTCGATTAACTTGATTATAGTCGATTAAATAAAATACACATAAATTTAAATATACAGTAAAATTATACTTTATTACAATATTATAATAATTATAACACTAGTCTAGAAAAAACTTTTGAGAAATTCAAAAAATGAACTAAATAAAGTACCAACTTGATGAAATTTTCGACCGAAAGCATACTCTAGTTGTAGTAATTGAACCGTTATTTCTACCCGATAAAAAGCCTTCAGGCAAAAAAAAATATTATAAAACCAATACATCGCTTCGCTCAGAATCTAAAATACTTAGTGTTGGTGTAATAGTTTTTATTTTAGTGAACTCGTCACCCCGACACGATAATAATTGTGCAGCCCGATATAGTAATAAGTACTTAAGGTCGAGGACTACCTGATAGCTCTAAAAAAAAAAACCATAAAATATACAAGCACTTAAACTTCCGAAAATTTGCATTAAAAATAAACATGAACATTATTAATTATTATTATTGACGTTTCTTTGATGTTAAATAAATTATATTAGAAAAAAAAATCAAAATATAATACGATATTTACCTAAACTTTTGATGAAAATTTTTCTTCTTTTTATAATATTTTCATTTGTATTTTTAATTCATGAAATACGCAACAAAGCAAACCTATACACGGTGATATACTGATATCCAACCGTGTTTGTTCGCCTCAATATCTTTTTACCGATAGGTAATATATATAAACATATATAGTTACGTCACATTTTTTTTTAAATTCCTATTTCAAAACATTATTCGTATAATTGGAGAGAGGAACAGTTCGTTTTTTCTATCGTTTAGGTATAGGTACAAAATTAAAATTGAAAATCTCAATATCTATAATATTATATAGACATTAGGTATAAAGTTTTTAAAATTTTAATAGTTTGGTTACGAGGTCAGTGTTGACATCACGTAGATATATATGCGATTATTTTGTGATTACTAGGTGGAGAATCAATGATATATTGAGGTACTTATGGTCATTTGTTAACTAAACTTTTGAAAGTCCACACACGAGTATATATAAAAATAGATTATAGTTTGGTGTTAAGTACATATTGAAAACTAGAAATTACATTTTTTAAACTTAGTTAAGTTAAGTTAATCAAACAAAAAAAAAACAAAATGGAAGAAGTTTAAACTAAATTGTTAAATAAAAATGTATTTAATCAATTAAGTTAATAGTTAAATTATATTTTAAATTATTATTTGATTTTAATATCATGGACAACAATAAATTAGTATGTAATGAGAAAAACAAATATTATTGTAAAAATACAAATATTGGGTAAGATGGTTATCATGTTTCTATAAAGTACTTAAAAAGCAAACGTAACATAATTTTAGTTTTATTATTAAAAATAAAACTATTAGACTATTTTTGTTCACATAGGTACCTCGTATAATATGGCTATAAGAGTTAAAGAAAAATAATGTACATATTTTTATTTCTATTTTAACTATTAACTGAAATCAATTTTTTATACATTGTAAACTATTAAAATATCTATATACCTATATCTAAATAGGCAGTGAGAAATATATTAAATTATTAATTGGAATTTGAGTAAAAGTAATTTGTTATTTATGAAATTAATATACCAACGTACCTATAAAGAAAATAGAGAAATGGTCAAATGGATAGGTCATCAATGTTCCGGAAGTGATAATATGAAATCTGATCTTTGTATTCTTATCACATTTTTAATAATCTAAATAAGTCACTAATAAAATGGGTTAATGATAAATCGCCCCAGTTTACCTCTCCTTAATAATAATTTCATTCTCTATTACCAAAACTAGTTGAAATTGAAGTCGAATCTGTAAAATAACAAAATATAAATAAGGAAACTTTTCAACTAATGTCCAGCATTGTTATATTGATATTTGTTATACCATATTATACTCGTAGGTACCACATATATATATATATATATATATAACTTATTAAAATTTGGTAACAAGTAATAACCACAAGTAACCACAATATACATTATGTTATATTATGTTGTGTATATAATATATTAATTAGATATTACGATATTTATGCTCGTGTAGAAAACTAGTTATTCCGTCGTCATCGTCCCCGTCGTCGCCGCCGGCGTCCTTCATTACCATAATATAATAAACGAAATAATAATAATAATAATAATAATAATAATATCGCGCGAGACTGGGTGTATATATTATTATAAACCTTATATTTTGTAATTTAATTATAATCACAGCGGCGGCGGCGGTCGAGGCGCGGCCGCGGATACTCGTTAGCGTTTCCAACAAATTAACCGCCGCGCACTGACCTTGGCCCATAATTACTACCACCGAGTTATACCTTATACCTTATACCATATAATAATAATAATAATAATAATAATAATAATATTAATAAGCGGTAGCGCGATTGTGTGGGAAATTTAATTAAAAAATGAATGAAAAAAAAAACAACATAATTTTATAACGTCGATGACGACAACGATCGTTTATTATTATTAGTTTCTTTTATGCCAGGTACTTTTATTTGCAAACTGCGGTTGCAGTATTTATAAATAAAAGGTACTTGTGAGGGGACGAGGGTAAGTACCCATTAGTGTTATTATTATTTTTTTCTATTTCCGTTAAGGATTTTTTTTATAAAATATTACAATATGTTCACCATATGAAGATTAAAATTTCACTTTATTTAGTACTTAAGCCATGAGCGCTATTTCATTAGTGTTTTGTCGGGAGAGCAAAAATTGAAGCAGGCCAAATTTTATGCCCATCAAGCCAATTTTTGTTGATATTACAATTATGTTAATAATTGACAGCTTCATTTGCGATGGATTTTTTAGAAATGTATAAAGTTTTTTAGTTATAATTTTATTTAAGTTATATCATTATCATATATTATATCAAGGATACAAAATACAAACGACAAAATGGTACAAATATACAAAAATACAATAGGCAAGTCAATGTTATTGTAGATTATGAAGGTGATGTTTGCATATTATGTATGAGCGCGATAAAATACAGAAAAAAATAGGGGAAGCCGTGGCCCACCCTGCTCCCCTTATGACTTATGCTGTATAATAATAATTACAGTATAAGCCACTATTCTACAATAGTACTATTAACAAGGTAATTTGTAAATTAAAAATGTTGAAAAATGTATGGTAAAAAAAACTAATAGTTTAAAAATAACATTTGTTTACATTTTATATATTAAATAATATTCTATTAACAATTATTTACAACCTACAGTGGCAACGCAAAGTTTTTTTTATATAGATTAAGCAGCTAAAATATTGACAGTTACCCTACTACTATTCTAAATTCAAATTTCCCCCCCAAATTTTTCGAATTTGTTAAAAAATCGATATCAACTTATTGGAAAATTACATTTTTCTCATTTATTTAAGAGATTAGCAACTTATATGATACTACTCACTAATTACAGATAAAAATATAACTATTTTCGTGTCGTAGTTTGGCTAAATAATGGCTCTTCGCACCCCCTCTGATTACAACACACTTATACCAAGATTTCTCAAATTTGTTTCATATCACTATAGCCGGAATCCACAATAGTACAATACTACGAAATTACAAACAATTGTGTTTCAAGTATATACATTGCGCACTATGATTTAAAATATGTTTACGATAATTTATTATATATTTAAATATATTCATCGATATTAAAATATGTTTTATAAAATGCTTTAAACTAGATTACTAAATACAGAGTTTGAACAAATTCATTAATACTTGTCAAAATTATCCAATATTTAAATTATATTAATTGACGGATTAATTCTATATTAATGATTTACATACCTATATCAAATAAGGTCAGAAATTGTATTTTATACATATAAGATAAGAGGACATGATTACTCGCACATTCTGTCTGACCTGTCACCGTCTATCTAACGGAAATATAGCAAAAACACTGCAACGGGAAACTTAAATTGATATTAAGACAATAATTTGTACTTATATTGTAGTGATGTGGGTACTGATTTTAGATGCTCGATCCGATCCGAATTATTAAAATATTTTATCGTACTCAAATCTAAACCAATTTCACTATTTTATAAATAATTAGCTAGATAGTTTAGCATTTGATGTAAAGAAAAAAATATATATAAAAATTTCTTGTAAGCAACATTCTTCATACAATTTACTTATATAATAGGTATACGAGAGAGATACAATCAATTTTGAACTCGATGTTTAAATTATAAAATGGATTTCAAATTTCGAACGAAACAAAAGTGGAAAATTCTATTCCGGGCGTTGCCCCTTAGTCTCTTCGATCCTCGAAGAAATTAATGATTTATTATAATTAAGATCGAAAATACGATTCTAAGTTTTATCAGAATCAATCAGATTTACAATATATTATACTAATAATTTGTTCCAAAATTTTACCACTTATAGTAGTATGGTAGTCTACTACCTATGAGAATATTGAGAAATATTTTCATGTTCCTACATTCAAAATTACAATTAGTCATTATAAATTTAAATATTATTATTTAAAATCAAATTCTTCAAAATCACAGTTTCCTTGAATTTCAAAGGTTTTAAACTATTTTTTGGTTGTTTTTCTTATTCAAAGAAAAAATTATTGAAAAATTTGAAAAATGATCAAAGTAAAGTACTAAATGGATGTAATTTTCTACCGAAAGTATACCCCGTTTTGATAATCAGACCATTATTTCTACCCGATAAAAAAGTGTCTTCACTCTTCAGTCCTCACACATAAAAAGAAAACATCATTGTAAAACTAAAACATTACTCGCTTCGCTCAGAATCTAAAATATCAAATCACAAATATTACAGTTATCATTTTTCACATGGAGTTCAAAATATATACATCATAAAAGAATATAACTATATTTAAGGCTAGAACACAAAAAAAAAAAACACAAAATTCGAACGTTATTAAAATTAATCCCTCGTGATGATGGGGAAGTAATAATAATAAATAACCGGAGGGGCAGGTGACGTCGTCGTTGTCACGGTTTAGCGTCCACCAGGTGCTTTACACCTTTACTAATAACACTTTATATAGTTACGGTTTGTCGATGATCAGCTATAATATATTATATATAATAATATCATTTATGATGGTAATTACCGAATTTTAGTGCTTGTATTGTACGAGTTGTTTATACGAGTATATAACAGCAGTAAATAACGTTAGCAAATCACCCTCATAATACTATTAATAATAATAATAATAATAATAATAATAATAATAATAGTAATACTAGTTAAACAAAAAATAATAACAATAATCGTCGATGCGATTGTGGTTGCTATTGGGGTGTTGGTATATATTATAAAAAAAACTAGGATGATTAAAAAACTTAGTGTTAGTTAGAAATATTTCCGGTTACCATTAAATAAAATAATAATCCTTCCAAACAATAGGCTTACGATCAGGATAATTACCAATTATAATACACTATAATACGTATATTATACGATTATAAAAAATGTGTAAACAATTTGTATTTATTTATTATACTCGAAAATAATGTTTCCACACGATTGAACCAAATAATAATATGTAGGAAACTATCATCTCGCAGTGTATTCTGTGCAACCTTATTATACTTCTTCAGGAAGTACCTTTTTGTTTGTTCCAATAACCATTTTGATTTAACTAAAAATATAATAAAATTTAAAAATAAAACAAAACAAAACAAAACATTAAACTGTATTATGGTGAAATATTAAACTGATTTATTAAAATCATCTAATATATTAAAAATAAATTATCCGTTACGTGATAATTCGATTTTGGTCTTTAATATATTCTCCTTACCTCGTTTAATACTGAAATTCTTCCCTTAAGTAAAGGGAAATTTCTCAAAGTTAAGTACCGCCGTTCAAACTAAAAATAAATTCGAAAAGCAAAGGAAAAATTATTATGATTGATAAAGTTCAAATTATTTTTATTTTTATAAAGTAAAAGGAACATCTACTCTGCTACTATGTACCCATCGCTGAATCTGTGCACGGTTTTTAAAAATAAAAACTACGTTCGACGATAAAATAGCAACACGTGGCCAATTAAAATGTTTAAAAAAATATTATCTTATATGAAAGTAAAATAAATCAAAAATTATTAATTTAAGCCCACGGGCACTGATTTATAATTATTTTATTCATACCAATAGTGGCGAACAAGGCTCGCCGAAAATAATTGATTAGAGCGGGTCGGAAACAAAATTGATAACGAATCCTCTTTATTAGAGGACAATGGACATTTCATGAAAATATTTATTTAATTATACAATAAATATATTATATTATTCATTTTGCATTATTATAATTTTTTTTTATATATAAATAATTCAATTTTATGATTTAAAGGAATATATGCCTAGCCTCGAGAGAAACTAAAATGAATAAGAAAACAATTACAAATATTTGTTGTCTTAGAATAGTAATTATAATAAGAAAAAAATAGTTAAATTATTAATGTTGTTAAAATTGTTATGTAATATAAAAAAGTACATATCTAGGTATAGATACTGTATTAAATTGTAACTTTAGCATTCGAATATTTTTTTAGTAATATATAATATTATATTATAATATCAGATTGAAAAAATATAACTATATAGAGTTTAAAAATTATTTAATAGGATTGGGGTTGAATAAGGATTATGGATATAAGGAAGTTTGGATAAGTGGTGCGGTATACTAAAATAGTTTAATCTATTTAGACTGACAGCATAATTTAAAATGTTAAAAAAATTAAATATTTCTATTTAACTTCCGATAACTCTTATTTAAATCTATGAATAGGAGTAAAAGTTGTTAATATACTTAATAATGACGGTATTATGTTTGCAAAGATTGTACCTATAAACCTACGAAAATGTGATTTTGTTGTAATTTTGTCAAAGGTGTTTACAAAAATTAAACAACTGACTCGTATACTTTTTCTATAATATTATAAATCATAAATATTACTTAAATTGGGGATAAATTTATTGTGTTTTTTGTTGGACAACATCATTGAAAAAAAAAAAACACCGACTTTCTTCTATTACATTAACCGTGGTTTTATCGTATAACTCTTACGGGTATAAAAATCACTCTCATGGACCGTGGAGTAAAAATTCCAAACGAAATTGTAATATTGTTAAAAATATATAATAATATAATTTGTAATATGTGTAGTAGATTTATGATTTTCGAAACTAAAAACATAATGATAATTTCGAAAGCCGGACGCTACCGCTGGCACGCTCGTGACGGTCGAGAGGAGGGCTGTCGATTAATTAACAACATAAACTCGACTAATCGCCATTTATAAAAATCCACGTCTCTCATCTCTGCCTCTGCGGTAGTTTCTACCTCTAAATCTCTCTCAGTCACACGCCCACTCAAAACAAATTATACAGGGTGTTCAATTGTGTTTATCTCCAAGAGTCCGATTAAACTACGGTAATTTAATCATATATATATATATATATAATATTTGTATTTATAACTGAAAATAACGATATCCCTATTGGTTTTGATTTTTAAACGTTTTTCTTTTTTCTTCACTCGTACCGGATCAATGGTAATTCATTTTGTACGTATTTTAATTGTTTTAAACTCTAAAATAAGTTATTGCAGACGAGACCACAACACCCAGGCGGTAAGGTAATAGGTACACACTATATTTTTCCGAATCTTGAGTGTAATTGAGCAGATATATACTACGGATAGGAAACCGCCGTCGTCACCGTTTAATGAAATCACACACGCTTAAAAATATTAAAAATATATTACTTATACTGTATAAATCGTTAACATCTCCGAGCACAATAACTGGTCGCAGCTTCTAGGTATACCTAGACAGATCTAGTAATTATAGACGTGATCGCCGTTTGTCGAGAAAATATTAATTATACATTAAGCATATTAAATATGAATAATATGACTGAAACTAGTCTCGGTTTATAATAATATTATATAGGTCAAATACTATAAATAGGTACCATGTTAATGGTTAATAAGTTATACTGAGATATGCCGTAGCTGCAACGGTGGTTATACTATGGTAACCTTTATATTATAGCTGGTTTAACGTTTTTTTTTCCGTTATCCAAAGGTCTGACAAAATTAAAAATAACACTTTTTTTTTTTAATTATAGAAACCATTATAATATAAATCAAGACATTCGTACGTATAAAGTAATGGTTCTCCATCAAGGGAATTTCTCCCACGACTAACATGAAGGAATTTAGGTTACTGCTCAAAGGGAAATTTGGTAGAGAGAAACAATTAGGAAAATTGCATTAAACCTTAATTAAATTATTACAAAACTTATATTCTACAGTACCTATGCTTATTAAATAGTATTAAATTTAAGTACATTATAAGATTGTATATTTCGAGTTTTAAATATTCATGTCGATCATGTATTTATAATATTATCCGTTATGGGATGTCGGAAAAGGTGTTATAACTAATTGTGTATTGATGGCTTGATTTGAACGAGATTTGAGTGATGAAAAAACCAACAGCGTAGTAATACAAAACGTAAAATAATGGGTCGTAAAAATACAACATGATGCATCAACGCCTCTGGATAATGTTCTACCATGTTTTTGTACTATAAATAGTAGGAGATGCATAAGAAAAAAAAATACATTATTACATTTTTAGTGTTAGTTATATCTAATAAATTTCTTGTAATCACTGATCGCTGATTACTCTTTATAAACCTATGTAAAAGATTAATATTATTAGTGTTATATATATATTAAGAAAATCATGTTACAATACGTATAGTAGATAATGGAAATACCATTGAAAACATAAATTTTTTACCGTGAAATCATGATCAGGAAAATTATGACCGCTTATATGAGTAGTGAGTAGGTTATACTGATTTAAAATAAAATATATTTTAAGAATACATTGGTAAGTAAAAAATTATTAGTTATTATAAGTTCCATACGTTTTATTGGCCACATAAAAAGTATCAATGGGTACTGGGTAGATGAATGTTAAAAACCGGGAAGGTCAATTCGGGACGTTCCTCTTTCGTCCCTTCGATCCTCGAAGAAATCAGTGGTTTATTACAATTAAGATTTGAATGCAATAATATTGCATTCGAAAATAGGATTCTGAGCGAAATTCAGTCAGATATAAAATATATTATATATTACTAATCATCCGTTCCAAAATTTTGGAACGTGCGTAAAATACCTATGTGAATAAAACTTACGGGTCTCTATGTACAAAACTGCATTAGTTATCCTAAAATATTTAAAATAAAATTCGAGGCAACTGTAATTTTCTTAATTTTCTCTATTTTTTTGGTAATTTTTCTTATCCCAAGTAAAAAATTTGAAATATTCGAAAAATGAGTTGAATAAAATACCAAAAAGATTTAATTTTTTACTAAAAGCATAATCTATTTGTAATAATCGGATAATTATTTGTTCACGAAAAAGTGTTTTCAGGCTTCTAAAAACACAAAATCAAACATCGATGTGAAATGTTAAAGTTGGATAACGTTTGAAAAAAAAATTGATTTCCTATTTTCAAAATATTTTGTAAATAGGTTAAGTAGTATATGACTATGCTTCTATAAAAATTTCAAACCATTAAACCCAAAATTGTAGGTAATATTAAACATTTTCGAGAAAAAATTTCATTCTTTGATAAATTTTAAAGCTCTATATGTAGTTAAAAAATAAACTTATTTGTTCCAAAATTTTATTTCGTGAGTAGAATATCTATGAAAACACTCAAAAAGTGTTTAAATCCCTACGTTCAAAATTACATTAGTTATCATGAAAAAACTAAAATACATTTCGTAAAAATTACAATTTTCGTGAATTTTGTCGTTTTTCCGTTATTTTTCGGTAATTTTTCTTCTCCTAAGCAAAAACTTTTGGGAAATTTGAAAAATGAGCTGAATAAAATACCAAGTAGATGCGATTCGCAATTGAACATCTTATTCATAGTACTCAAACCATTATTTCTTCGTTAAAAAATGTTTTTAGACACAATAAAAAATAAGACATTTTTGTAAAACCAATACATATTACATTCCTCACTTCACTCAGAATCTAAAAATGTACTTACCTAAATGTGTAATACTTGTACCTTGTACATATAGATGTAAATAATATTCATGTTTAAATGATTTAAATTACGTATAAAACACAAAGGCATATTGGAATATCGATAACAACAGAGAGATGTTCCTGAAGTAATATAAAATCTGAGGCGTTTTTTTTATTCATTTTTTATCACATTTTAAATTATTAATAAGTCAGCGGCGGGTTAAGGATAAATCGTCCTAGTTTCCCTTTTCTTTATTGCCCCTTTTTATTTTGGTATCCATTACTAACTTAAAATATTATCCTATATTGTTATCTTTTATTGTATATCAACTATACAGTTAATATTGTCATATTTAATTCATATATGGCATATATGATATGACAGATTTATTATGTCTAAAATTATGTTAATTAACGAGTTAACTTTTTTATTAATATCATTTAGATATGTTTGATATCTATGTAGGTGTATAATATTGTTCGTGTAATTTAATAATTTTTCTTTTGGCAAATATTTATTTGAATTATACTCTTCTAATATAGAAGTTAGGGAATAATAATATACACATATACAATAGTTTGTAATAACATTGTTTTTCCATTGACTCGAGAAGTTAATTTTACCTTTTAAGATAGTGTAGATATAAGGGGAAAAATAACAATCACTTTTAATATTTAATTTCATATTTTAATCTGTGATAATAATCTGTTTTTTACTCGTAGATCAAGTTAGATTGTAGGGAAATAATTTATGATTATTATATTATGTGTGACCGATACGTACATGATGACTTGATTTAAATTCTGAAAACA
>CM023362.1:10526677-10645079 GCA_013282895.1 Eriosoma lanigerum
GATGAAGATGAAGATGATGATGATGATGAAGATGAAGATAAAGATGGAAGTAATGACATAATTTAAATAATATCTACATACGAGGACTGATAAAAGATTTCTAGAATGTTTTGAATATCCCACCAATTAAACGTCAAAAAAACGACGATTAATACACAGTTTAGAGGACTCTCTTCCCAAGCCTATCTATTTTTCAGATATTAAATATGAAAGCAGAAAGGTGCCCTAAAGGTCTTCTTTCAAAATGCATTTTGTCTTCCCATTTTAAAAAAATTACAAAAATTGATACTGGTGCCACATTTAATGAAAATGGTGTCTAACGAACGACTTTAAACGAATTGTTCGTACAAAAATCGATAATGATAAGTTAAGAATCCAGAATGTACTGGAACATTGTCGTGGTACAACATTAATAATTGAACGATGATTGACTGCGGTTAATGTTCGGCTTTCATTGAACCTTTTTAATATTTTGCGACACATTAACGATTCAACTAATCATCCTCAAAGCTGTTTGCAACATGTGAAAAGTTTCGAATAACGTCTTCCTCTCTAGTTTGTATGAAATTTGATGCAAACCCAATGCTTTCTTTTCCTATCCTTCGCGAAAAACACCACAAAATCGCCATACATGGAAAGTCTGTTCACTCATCAATTACTTCGTTTCAATATATCTTATCGATTATCTTAATAAATATTAACATCTGTGTTAACGCTGAAGAACACTTCTTCTAAAATGCCTATAAGTAAACACGATTTTTTTTTTAACTCTACATTGGAGTGTTATTCAAAACTCAAAAAAGTTTTTGATCATCATTAGTATATTGAATTATTTTTGTTTTTATGTGTAATGTATTTTTAATATTTTCTTTAATCGTATCAAAATTTCTGATCGACTAATCACTATTAACTTCTGTATATATCACGGAGTAGTATTTCTTCTCAGGGTTATTTATATAAATAATAAATGATAATCAACTATTTACTTCTTCTCATAATCTCTAAATAATTTTATTCTTAAGTTTTTAGATAAATTTTAGATTCCTAATATTTTTAACAATAAGATTGTTTTCCTGGTGAATATGTGTACTGTGGTTATTTTATGTTATATGATTTCTTTATTTGAGTTAAATATTCCATAGTCATGTAGAATTTTTTTGACTTGTGTAGTTTGACCGTGAACTTGGGTTGGTAGTTATAATTCATTATAAGATGAATTTTAATAAAAAATGATATTAAATAGTTTAATTGAACAACCCTTTTCAGTTATTTCTAAATGAGTAATTTTCAACAACTTTTTCATTAATTATTCTGCAATTAATTATTGTTTGGACCGTATCTTGTATGTTCACAGAGTCAATTACTAGTGCTTTTAATCTGTCATCCATATGTTCGGTTTTATCATTTCCAATTAAATCGATTATATTCTAATTATATTATTTGTTTTCCAAATTATATACAGTAAAATAATGTTTTTATGTATTTGTTAATAATATGTATATCTATATTTTAGAAAACACCAACACTATTTCAAAGGATGGAAATAAAGTAGATAAAGGTAATTATAATAAAGGTAAGTTTATATAAATAAAAAGTAAGTATGAGGAATGATAAAAGAATAATTGGATTTTTTGAATAGCACGCTAATTAGACCTTGAAAAAAACGACGTTTAGAACATGGTTTAGACTCTTAGAGGAGTTATCCCAAAACCATCTAATTTTCATGGTTATTTTTTCATATATGCATTTCGGCTCTCCTACTGTAATATATTTAATATCCTTTGATTTCATCAAATCATTCTCCTTTTGTAAGCCTATTCATTTTCGGAAAAGAAAAAATAATGATGTTAACAGATTTACTGGGAAGGGAGTTTAAATCAGTCGATGTTTCAATGACATAAGCTGGTTGAATTCAAATTGAAACGAACAAAGTATACATTTTGTAAAATAATACTTTTCCTACAATTGTTTGGTTTAGGTCACAGAGTTAATTGTAAGTGTTTTTATTCTGTCATATATATGTTCGAATTTATCAGTTTTAATGAAATCGATTTTACTCTAATTACATTATTTGTAATACAAATTATTTAGAAAAAATTTTTTTTTTATATGTGTTATTAATGTATTTTTTATTACTCGTCAATGCTGATTTAGATGACTTAAGTGAAGACAGCGAAGAATATGATATAACGAGTAATTACATAATATAAATAATACCTACATATAAGGGACGATCAAAAAATTATAGGATTTTATGAATATCCCGCCAACACAGCGTCGAAAAAAATGATTTTTGAAACGCAGTTTAGAGGAGTTCCCTGCCAAGATCATTTATTTATTAATTATCTTAATAAACATCTGTGCTGATGCTGAGAAAGATTTCTTCTAATTTGTCTATCTTGTGACGTTTTTTTTTGGACGCTTAGTTAGAGCGTTTTTCAAAACTCAAGAAAGATTTTGATAATCGCTATTATAAAGAATTTTATTGTTTTTATGTTTAATGTGTTTATAATATTTTCTTTAATCATATCAAAATTTCTGATCGACCAATGACTGTTAACTACTGTATTTATCACGGAGTTGTATCCCTTCTCGTGGTTATTTATATAAATAAAAAATAATAATCAATCATTTACTTCTTCTTAAAATCTCTAAACAATTTAATTTTTATGTCTTTAGATAAATTTTAGGTTCTTAATATTTTTAACAATAAGATTGTTTTTCTGATGAATATGTGTACTGTGATAATTTTATGTTATATGATTTTTTTTGAGTTAAATATTCCATAATCATGTAGAATTTTTTCACTTGTGTAGTTTGAACGTGAACGTGGGTTGGGGGTTATAATTCTTTATGAGATCTATTATAATAAAAAAAAGAAATAAAATAGTTTAATTATTTTTTTTTAATTTAAGTAATTAAGTTCAACAACATTTTCATTAATTTTTCTGCCATACGATATTGTATGGACCGTATCATATATTCTTATATGTTCGCAGAGTTAATTACAAGTGTTTTTAATATGTCGTCCATATGTTCGTTTTTATCATTGTGAATGCAATCAATTGTAGGCTAAATACATTTTTTTCTTTCAAAATTATATAAAGTAAAATAATGTGTTTTTAATATATTTTTTAGCATCACCCTTTTTAGAATTTTATGGAATAAGTAAAGAAAAAATCGAAGTTAATGAAGTTGGAAGTAATTACATAATATAAATAATATCTACATACGAAGACTGATAAAAGATTTATAGAATGTTTTGAATATGCCACCAACAAAACGTCGAAAAAAACGACGATTAAAACACAGTTTAGAGGACTCCCTTCCCAAGCCTATCTATTTTTTAGATATTAAATATGAAAGCAGAAAGATGCCCTGAAGGTCTTCTTTCAAAATGCATTTTGTCTTCCCAGAAAAAAATGATACTGGTGCCACATTTAATGAAAAAAGGGTCTGACGAACGACTTTAAACGAATTGTTAATTTATATATATTTTCAATATCCAATCTATCTTATCGATTATCTTAATAAACATTAACATGTGTGCTAACGCTGAAGAATACTTCTTTTTAACTGTCCTATTACTAAACACGTTTTTTTTTTTTTTACTCTACGTTGGAGTGTTATTCAAAACTCAAGAAAGTTTTTGATCATCATTTGTATATTGAATTATTTTTGTTTTTATGTTTAATGTGTTCATAATATATTGTTTAATCGTATCAACATTTTTATAATCAATTAAGTAAAGTTTGACAATAAAATTAGTTATTGGAATTTAAATTCAATGTTTCTATAACTGTATAAAGATAATGAGAGTGATAGTTTTTTTGTATCAAATAGCATTATATACTTATATTTAATCAGTTGTTTTTTAGGTACCTTCCTAAATGATGTTATAAAAATTCAATGCAAATATTTACGTCATTGTTGAATCACTAATAAATGTCTAATATACGAGGTGTGTTCAAAAAGTACCCGGAATTTTTAAATTTTGCAGGTCTCGAGAGTCGGATTGTCAAATTTTTTTTTTTATTGTGTTGGTATACATGCTCCTAAAGTATGATAAAATTTTTAGCTATATTTATTGTTTATTTTGTCTGTGGTAGTCGCTAAGGTTCAACGTGTTTTTATGTGCTCGGCGATTTTTGCTTCTTTAAAAAATGGAAGAATTGAAGAGTCAAAGAATTTATATTAAATTTTGCGTAAAAAATGAAATAAAGTGTAACAATGTGTGTGAATTATTACAAAGAGCCTATGGTGAGTCTGCTATGAAAAAATCAAGTGTTTACGAATGGTATAGGCGTTTCCAAGATGGCCGCGAAGACGTTGAAGATGACGAACGATCCGGTCGACCCAACACGTCAATAATCGATGAAAATGTGAAAAAAGTGGAAAAAATGGTTATGAATGATCGCCGAATCACAATTAGAGAAGTTGCTGATGAAGTTGACATATCAATTGGCTCATGTCATAACATTTTATCAAATGTTTTGGGTATGAAAAGAGTGGCAGCAAAATTCATTCCAAAACTGCTGAATTTTGACCAAAAAAACAATCGCATGAACATCGCTCAGGTGCTGCTAAATGACGTCAATAACGATCCAAGTTTGCTTGAAAGGGTCATAACTGGTGATGAAACATGGGTATACGGTTATGATGTCGAAACCAAAGCACAATTGTCCACTTGGAAGCATTCAACGTCACCAAGAGCGAAAAAAGCACGTCAAGTTCGATCAAATGTCAAGGATTTGCTTACTGTTTTCTTCGATTATAATGGTATAGTGCACCAGGAATTTTTACCACAAGGTCGTACGGTTAATAAGGAGTATTACCTTGAAGTTATGCGACGTTTGCGTGAAGGAATTCGAAAAAAACGCCCTGATTTATGGAAAAACAATTCATGGCTTTTGCACCACGATAACGCACCAGCTCACTCGTCGTTGCTTGTTCGTAATTTTTTGGCCAAAAACAATACCATAGTCATACCCCAACCACCATATTCACCAGATATAACTCCGTGGGACTTTTTCCTGTTCCCAAAGTTGAAGAGACCCATGAAAGGAAGACGTTTTTCCTCGATTGAAGAAATAAAGGGCGAATCGCTGAGAGTGTTCAAGGAAATACCAAAAAATGAATATCAAGAGTGTTTCGAAGATTGGAAAAAACGCTGGCATAAGTGTATTATATCTGGGGGGGACTACTTTGAAGGGGACCACATTGATGTAGACGAATAAATAAATATTTTTTTGAAAAAACGGAAATTCCGGGTACTTTTTGAACACACCTCGTATGTCTATTATTCCAATGATAATCATTAATTTATTATTTGTTATATAGAAAGCATAACTTATTATTTATTTTATTAATATTGTTATAACATATTTCATGAGAAATTTATACCAATAAGTTTATACTACTTATTACCTATATCGTATGCTAATTTCCTTTTTTGTCAATAATCTTTTTAATTTTAATGTATTTCCACTCATTTTCTTATATAGCAATGGTGCATAATAGTTGACTGTTTATTTAGACGTTTTTAACTTATTGTTTTTTCTCTTTCTTTTCTAGTTTATAATAAAATAATAAATTATATAAATATATGTGTATGTTCTAATTTTTACCAATGTAGTTAATTCGAGTTAAAAAAGAATAATTGTATTTTAAATTATATACAATAAAATAGTCTGTTTTTTATATGTAAAATAACATTTTTATGATTCTTTAAAAATATTAAAGATTCTTCAAAACAAGGTAAACTACCAATATTTAAGAAAAATCTACTTATGTTTTACTATTTTTATTTGTATGATAATGTATTTGTTATTTTCTTTATTTGTCATATATAATATATTATATATAAAGATATCATTATCACCAATTAAGTTCGTATAATTATAGAAAAAAAAATGATTTATTATTTTCATATGTGAAAAAAATTTGACGATCAATCACTATTAACTACTGTATATATTACGGAGTAGTAACCCTTCTCGGCGTTATTAATATAAATAAAAAATAATAATCAACTATTTGCTTTTTCTCAAAAACTCTAAATAATTGAATTCTTATGTTTTTAGCTAAATTTTAGGCTTTTAATATTTTTAACAATATGATTATTTTCCTGATGAATATGTGTACGAGCTACTAAGCTAATTTTATATTACATGGTTTCTTTTGAGTTACACATTCCATAATCAAGTATAATTTTTTTGACTTGTGTAGTTTGACCTTGAACGTGGGTAGGGGGTTATAATTCTTTATGAGATGAATTCTAACAAAAAGAAATTAAATAGTTTAATTGAACAACCCTTTTCAGTTATTTCTAAATAAGTAATTTTCAACAATTTTTTCATTAATTATTCTACAATTCATTATTGTTTGGACCGTATCTTGTATGTTCACAGGGTTAATTACTAGTGCTTTTAATCTGTCATCCATATGTTCGGCTTTATCATTTCCAATTAAATCGATTCTATTCTAATTACATTATTTGTATTCCAAATTATGTACAGTAAAATAATGCTTTTATGTATTTGTTAATAAAATGTATATCTATATTTTAGAAAACACCAACACTATTTCAAAGGATGGAAATAAAGTAGACAAAGGTAATTAGATTATATAAATAAGAAGTAAATATGAGGACTGATAAAAGAATAATAAAGATAAAACTTTTGATCATCATGAATATATTGAATTATTTTTGTTTTTATGTTTAATGTGTTCATAATATATTGTTTAATCGTATCAAAATTTTTATAATCAATTGAGTAAAGTTTGACAATGAAATTAGTTATTGGAATTTAAATTCAATTTTTCTATAACTGTATAAAGATAATGAGAGTGATAGTTTTTTTGTATTAAATAGCATTATATACTTATATTTAATCAGTTGCTTTTAGGTACCTTCCTAAATGATATTATAAAAATTCAATGCTAAATATTTACGTCATTGCTGAATCACTAATAAATGTCTAATATATGTCTATTATTCCAATGATAATCATTAATTTATTATTTGTTATATAGAAAGCATAACTTATTATTTATTTTATTAATATTGTTATAACATATTTCACGAGAAATTTTTACCCATAAGTTTATACTACTTCTTACATATATTGTATGCTAATTTCCTTTTTTGTCAATAATCTTTTTAATTTTAATGTATTTCCACTCATTTTCTTATATAACAATGGTACATAATAGTTGACTGTTTATTTAAACGTTTTTAACTTATTGTTTTTTTCTCTTTCTTTTTTAGTTTATAATAAAATAATAAATTATATAAATATAATTGTATGTTCTAATTATTTCTAATGTAGTTAATTCGAGTGAATACACAATAATTGTATTCCAAATTATATACAATACTACTAAAAATGATTCATATTATTTCACAGTTGGGTACTGTAAATAAATTTGTATTTCAAATTTTCAACTAAAAATTTAAACAATTCTATACATTGAATATATATATATATATTTAATCAGACATCTAAAATATTTGTTAATGGGAATAAGAGTTGGGAAGCTTAGGTTGAATTCATATGAATATTCACAAAAAATTAAAATAATATAAAAATGTTTGACAATAAAAAAAAAAAATACTACACACTATTTTTATTTAATGTGTATTATTTTAATTAACATTGTACATGTATTATATATATTTATTAATACAAATTTCAAATTCTAAAGAAAATTCTAATTTTATTTTGGATTTTGAAAACCGGTCAATGACTTTAGTGACATTTAGATTAATATCTTGATGAATATTTAAAAGAGCAAGTCCTGTTAAACTTGTCTCCGATATAGTTGATCGTATCCACGTTTTGATTCTTCGTAATGTAGAAAATGTTCTCTCAGCACTTGCATTGCTTATTGGCCGAGTCATTAAAACTGTTCAAAGGCGATTAATTAATGGAAATATTTCTTCGGCACATTTTCAATAATTTCCATAACACACATGGAAGTTGCCGAAAAGCCTTCAAGTTTTAAATGATTCTATTTTTGTTTCTATAATCTAAACTCACAACGTAATAAAGAAATTATCATATCTTTATCATTCGAAAGAAGTGTTTGAAAATCGTCTGTTATTTCTTTCTTCTGATTTATTTAAGAAATATGAAGTTGTATTTTCATTTAAAACCGTGCCCGGGAATTATATAAAACAGATTAAAGCATTATATTGTTTTTTTTTTTTTTTTTTGCGAAAAACGTGATTTTAAATCGTTAATAACATTATCTATTAATGGAATATATATGGCTAGTTTATAATATTCTTCAATATTGTTGGTTGCATAATTTTAACGATTTGTTTGTCTTATACATTTTCTTGGAATGCTGAAATGGCCATTTCGTTTTGTTGCCAAATGTTCACACTTTATATAAATTTCTGTAAAGTAGGTAGAGACATTTTCTAGACATTCTAATAAAATATTTAGTATGTCTTTCATTATATTAGCTGTTTCGTGTAAATCAAGATTCCTTTTTTGAAAACATTTACGAAGTAGAAATGTATAACTAAGTATATGAGAAAGACTACAAAGGGAAATGATAATTTCACTGTCACATAACACACACTGTTACTAGAGATTAACTTTTCCAAAAGTATTTAAGTCTCTCCATAATGTTATTTCTAACAACGCATCAATAATGTTAGGCAAATCTTGCATAAAACACATTGCAACTTCGTCTGTGCTAATTTTATGTTAGGTATATGGTTATTTTGAGTTAAATATTTCATGGTCATTTAGAATTTTAAGCCGAATTATAATTTGAGTTTTACCGTGAACGTGGGTTGGAGATTATAATTCTCTATGAGATGAATTTTAATAAAAATAAAAAAATAGTTTAGTTTAACAGCCTTATTTCTGAATTAGTAACTTTTAGAAACTCTCTCATTTATTATTCTGAAATACAAATTTGTTATGGCAGTATCTCATATCACAGAGTTAATTTCAAGTGTTTTTATTCTGTCGTCTATATGTTCGATTTTATCATTTTGAATCAATCAATTCTAGTTTAAATACATTATTTGTATTCCAAATTATTTACAGTAAATTAATATGTTTTTTTATATATGTTATTATTATATTTTTTAGGAATCATTTCTAAATGAATACACTGAAGAAGATAATGGTAATTAGAAAATACATATAAAATTTACATACGAGGACAATTCTAGTGGGAGTAATGGGATTTTTTTAATTACACGCCAATGGAGCGTCGAAAAAAAAAACGACGTTTGCAACACTTTAGAGGAGTTCCTTCTATTTTCCAAGTCCATCTATTTTTTAAATAGTTTATCAATTTAGTAATCAGTATAAGAAAGAAAAATAGATTAATTATTTACATATTTGAAACACATTTATTGTTAAACTAGTTAACTACTAATGGCTAAATATTTTTTTATATATACATACTTACTAAGAAATATTAACAATAAAATGGTTAATTAGAAAACAAAAAATAATAACATAACTATTAACTTAAAGAAAAATAGGCACACTTTAACTATTTTTCTTTCGCCAAAATGGTTAAGGAAAATTTGTATATAAATTTTCTATTTGATTCGAAACAGCGTTAGCTCGAGTTAGATGGCCATTTCAATATTAATGCATGATACGTTATTTACTCATACTGAAAAATGTGTAGTAACAATGGAAATTTCGTTTTTGTTAACCTTGTACCTACTTGCAGTGGCGCCGAGTTCAGTTAAAAAAGGTGGTTCAATTCTCACAAAATCCCACCCACACACCTAAAACATCACTAATATCTACGTTATACATCAAGACGTTACTGGAAATTGCTTAAATCTCTGTACCTATAGCTACTTTATACTTATAGTATTAGTATTAACCATTTTGGTTAAGGTACCCACCCGAGACCCACCCACCCACAATTTTAGGTGGTTCAAATGCACCACCTTAAGTACGTACTCGGCGCCACTGCCTACTTGGATATTTGGATGATACTCTTACTAATTTTGATTACACAACATAGATATGTAATTTTTGTTGTTGTTAAGATGGCTCCCAATAAATTGAACCATTGAACAATAAATTTAATTGATAAAAAAATCAATCAAATGATTTAATAAAATTTAAATCAGGTTTATTGTATTGTATTTCTTTTATATGAATAGGTGAAATAGTACCTATTCTTCGAATTATAATCGTTGATTAGAATATATATAGTAATAGTTAGTATTACCTATAATTTTACTATGTATAATTAGTTTTGTAAATTAATAATATCACTAAAATTATTATCTATCAAGTATACTTCGATTCTAATTAATATGCATTTCTTATATTCCAAATTGTATAGGTATACTCAGGGACTATTTATTATTATTTTTGCTACTGCAAATCATAGTATTAAATATTAAATAGTGGTGGGAGGGGATAAAATAACCTAAGCACTTAACTGGCATCCATAATACCTACATACACACAGATTTGCTATTGAAGTATGAATGACTGCACATTTATAATTTGCTACTATACTATGTATGTGTGCTATAAGTCTATAACATACAAAAATATGCCCTAGGTGTACTCAAATACTATAAACGATTTGGTCCTTTTTTTTTTCATAATTTTTTTAAAAATATTTTAGATTCTAGAAATACAGGTAAATACTTAAATATTGTATATAAAATCTACTTAGTTTACTATTTTTATTTGGACGTATTTTATTTTTCATTTAATTTTTATAAAAAATTTTTGTTAATAGGTATCATAAGTGATATCAGTTAATAAATGTTATGTCTAAAATAAATTTTTACAATTTTGCAGCAACTGCATACTACATTGTTCAGAGTAATTGTCATTCAAAAATTGACAGATGCATAGCAATTATTTTATTTTAACTTATTATTCTCAAGCACATTCGTATCGTTATTAAAACAGTTTGATTAGTTTAGTCTTTAACATTATATCAAAAAGTAAACGGTTATTAACATTAAGAATAATATTGGGGAAAATGTTTAATTATATAGTTATTAGTTAAAATAAAAGTTTGACATGTTATGTATTTACCTATATTGTAATGGAATATATATATTATTGATTATTAAATATAAGAATGAATTAAAAAAAAAATATATATATATATATATTACTAATATAAAGTCAACACAATTATAATATTTGTCGTACATTTTTCTTTTGAGTTTCTAACATGAGTATACTCTCTTCCATTTAAGTTGACCCATTCTCGTGCATGCATATTTAGCCGCTGGACTAGTCAAAGCTCTATGATTGGTTGTCAGTGGTCGACAATCGTCGTAGATCGAAAAGTACCTTGTGGTCGGCAGCTATCGCCGTGTATCTTAGTAACATTTAGGAGAGGAATGTGCGCCGCCGACAGATTTTCGTCAGCCGGGTAGGTCAACTTATTTGGAAAAGAGTATAGAATGATTTAGTATGTTGTAATACTGTATCTTGAAACCAGCCACCACATCCTTATCCCTTACATTATACAACATAGCTCATCCTGCAATTAGGAACATACTACGACGGTGCAGAAGTTGCACTTCACCAGAGCCCATTTGCCTAATGAATTTAAGGAAAGGCCTGCCACCTGCCGGTGTAGTCTATATAAAGAATATAAGCTGTATGTTATTAAAAGATCAAATAAACTTATACAATATACTTATTAGCTGTAATAATAAATTATTGTCTATTAATGTTTTGCGATAACGGCTGTGACGTACCTACGAATGATATCAGAATATTTTTCCTGACTGCAATTGTTTAAAATTTCAAAATTTATATATGCGAGTTCTTCGATTGTTAACATTTATATTTACTATAAATATATTACACCTTATATTTACACCAGTGCCATAAAATTTTCTTTACATTACCTACTCGTATTTATTATAATGAAAACTAAAAAATATGCTAGTGATTGCAGGAAAAAGAATTTTAGAATCTAACAAATTACTATTTTATAATAATACATAGTATATTAATTCATAAACATAATTAATATATTATTTCAATAAGAATTATATAAAATTGATACATATTTTTATATTGTAAATAATTATTATATTTATTTAATTACTATTGGTTTTTAATTCATTATAATCTATTACAAAATGCAATTAAACATTTAGTTTCTATCACATCTTTTAAAGGGCCATGTGCATACATTGTTGTGTGTTGGGCCTCACACTTTTTGTGCATCATTTAAGAACAGCATACTGCATGCGTCCATTTATGTTAATATATATTAGATTAACTGACATTATTATTTTATTTATTGTTATGTCTTTGATGAAACAAAGAAACTACTACTATTTTAAAATGTTGTCTCATATAATTTTAGTAAATTATTTAGAATTAAAAATATGTATCAAGTTTTTACTTATCAAGTTCTGAGTACCTAATACTTCTTATTGTAAAAATTTCAATTTATAAAAATTAAATTGTCACAATGTAACCTACCTA
Organism: Eriosoma lanigerum; assembly: GCA_013282895.1. Lineage (NCBI taxonomy): Eukaryota > Metazoa > Arthropoda > Insecta > Hemiptera > Aphididae > Eriosoma > Eriosoma lanigerum. The sequence continues at coordinate 10,539,151 of CM023362.1, forward strand.
ATGTTAAAATAAAAAATAAAAATTACATGGTTTAAAAAATTAATAATGATTGGACGGCTTAAAGCCATTCTACTCATAAATTTTTAATTTTTTGTTTGACAATTTAAATAATATATAATGATAGAGGAACCGGGGTTACTGGGTTCACCATGGCTGGCATGTCTACCCTTGAAACAGTCATGCGGTCAATAGTTATACTTCTGTTGATAATCACCGCCTCCTTCGATATTCTCGCATCCCTAAGTCTGCCCAACAGAACACTGTTTTCAATAATCAAATTATAGATCAGGATCTGGTAATCTTCACTGAGCACAAAATATTTTTCTTCGGTAGCTAAGGAAATTTTTTTTCATCTTTCTCAGCCATGGCAAGAACAATGTATCTCATTCCGACCTGCCTCAACAAAATCGAAAAGACAAGGCCTTTCTCCTTCTCAATTCCAAGCCTCAAATCGGGAAGTTTATGTATAAACATTTTATAATATACATTACAATTTCAGTAAATTCAAAATTTTCATTTTATATTAGAAAATCTTAATTTTTCATACACCCGATATAAAGTTATTTTGTCTATAAATAGTCGAAATGTCAAAATGGTTGCTGGAGTTGGCCACAATGTTTGTGCCATTGCTGTAAATACATATACTGTTGTGGTAGTGGAAATGGTTTTGGTGTAATTTTGTATTGATAGGGCATTATTAGATTCTGAAATACAGTCAAATATCTTAATAATAATATTAAACAATTAAACAAGTATAACTTTAAAAATATATTTTTCAAAAAATGTAATATTACTTGATATTGGCATTTTATTCATCCCTAATCCGTAAGGAAAATAATCCATGTTATAATGTGACATCTGTTGAAAGAAAAATTAAATATAGATTTATTTGGTACAGCATTTTAGTAAAATGTAATATCTAAAAATAAGTATTTCATTATTAAAAAAATAGTATCAATGACATACAAAAAATAAAATTTTGTCTATTCATTGTATTCATTTGTATTATTCATTGGTTGTCACATAACCTAACTTAATTATACACTATAATACTATATGAAATAATATTGTACCTCTGTGACACATTGATTGCGGTGGCTAGTAAGCATGGTACACACGGATTATTCGTCGCTGTCAACAGGAGTTTCGCAAGAGGTCATCAATCATTCGACCATAAAAGTGAACATTAATTTAAAATTATATAATTATATAATTTAATAATTTATTATGCAAAATCATAATAACTTTATGGAGGTAGATGTATAAAGGTTATAATCTATAAAATATAAGTTTTAAATAATTTATTTTCTTTCAACTTATTTAAAATTTTAATTTGAATTACCTTTTTGAGAATAATGGTTATATTCTGGTTATTATACTGCATACTATAGATCTGAATGAAATATATAAAATTCTGTAAAAATTTAATTCGTATTATAATAATACATTTTAATATTTTATACATATTTGGATTATAATTAACTATCTTAGTTATACTAATTGAAAAAATAAAACTAACATTATAACACAATATTTACTATTATTTTCTTGTTAGCAGTATAATAATTAGTGTCTTTTTGAAGTTTAAACTATTGGAATAACTTCACAGATCATCAGTTATAATATTTTAGTTATACTTTTTGAGAATGGTTGTACTTGGAATGTTCATATTTTAAGTTCATATATCATAGATTCCAAGTTCTGTAAACAAAAGATAAAAATATAAGATTATTTACTTTGTTTATTAATAAATTCATTAATTATGAATTTATTAATTCATGTTCATTAATTATTTATAAAATAAATTAAAAATATCTTCATAAATTGATTTATATTTTATATAATTAAAAATCAAATTGTATTCCCAATAGTAGGTAATTTTATCTAGGTTCTAAATTTAAATAATTGTTTCTAAAAATGTTGAGGTCTATACCCCATTTTATACTGTATGAGGTCATCCTTTTCCGTCATAATTTTGAAAATTATATATGTTACAGTTAATGTGTATAATTCGAGCATAGTATTATAATTATTACACCAAATTTGGGCAATACTTAAGTTTGTCTACAAATTACTAGCATTGGCCGGGCATTGTAATATGAATTATACAATTCAGTCAATAATATACACAATGCCAATGTCAGGTAATGTAAATGTTTACTGATAAAATATGAAATAAAATATAATGTAATACAAGTATACGTATAAAATAAAGATATTAAACAGTGGTATAATGTTAATTTAAAATATTGATAAAATTTATAAATATATATTATATATAGATTGTATAGTATAGTAATTATATATTAAACACTATGTTTGATGTGTCGAAGATTTCTTATCGATATAAGCTGAGTATTTAAATTTTTACACAATACATAATGACCAAATGTAATTATAACATTATTGCATATAGAATAAATATGATTTAAATATATAAATTTAGATGAAATATCAACGACATGGTAAAGCTTAGGTAGTAAAACTTGGGTGTTGGGTAATTGTAAACAAGGATATTAAATGAATAAATTTAAGTATAGAGCTTCAAGTAAGCTGTTGTGCATATCAAAATACCATGGAAGTGGTAAATGTAAAAATAAATATATAAAATAATTTGTCTTGTTAGAAATAAATAACTAAAAATTAAAATATACATAGCACAAAATGTATTATATAATACAATTTATTAATCATTTATTTTAATAATTAAATTATATAATTTAATTTTTATTACAAATTTCTTGCCATAGTTTGTCTATTATATACAATGCCCGGGCAGTTTATAATTTTCTACATTGACCATTGAATCGGGCATTATTCATATTACCCAAGCATTTTAATGCCCAATTATACCCAATTATACAATTGACTGTAACATATACACCGCATTTAATAGTTAATATTTAAGTATAATTATATTATACTTTTAAAAATAATTGCGCAGCCCAGATTGAGAAATCATAAAATTATACTGATTATATTATTTATTTATATTACCAAGAAGATTAACCTATTAACTCATAGATTAGTTTACTAATTAAAATAGAATAAAATAATTAAATTTATAAAGGTAGATATTTATATGAAATTATAGATTAATATGCATGCGTGGTTGATATAGGTCAAAATTAATAAAATGATTGAGTTATTGAAACAAACTCAAATTCAAATTTGTACTGTTGAATTAGATCAAATTTATATTTAAAAAAAACGCTGTAAAAATATTAAGAAAATAAATGTTAATATATCAGATTCATAAATTAATATCCTACTATATGTATTGAACTTGTATATATTAACAAGTATGTCAATATTTATCAATTGATACGGATTTGGTCGATAAATTATCATTTTGATGATACCAAGGCTTATTTTTATATATTTGGTAAGTAATATTAAAAAGCTGAATTATTTAACTATTGCCTTTATTGAAATACACACCAAAAACTTACATAATACAGTCTATAAAATCCGTGTCCTACATGCATTGTTCACATTTAAGTTTCACAAACAAAGTATGTAATGTTCTCTATTCTTGAAAAAAGTCCTGAAACAAAATGAAACGTTATACTTATGAAACACCTACAGTCAAGAATAAATATATGAAAAATATAATTTTATTATATATTTGATACATTTGAACATTGATTACCAATATAATGGATTTTTTAATATTAAATGTTATTTCATATTTTCTAAAACACTAGGCGCTTTGATAACTTTATGCGTTCAATAATTTCAATTTGTTCAGTTCATTTCATATAATTATTTTATCTCAAACATACCTCCTAAATGTCGAGAAAATGTAAAATTATGTACTTAAACATATAAATATTGACAGACCGATGAGATAATTGACATAAACTATTAATCAATATTACACATAAATATATAAATTAAAGTTACATAGTTACAAAGAAACATGATTATTTTTGAGAATATAAAATTATTTACATAAAAATTTAAGATATTATTATTACAGTCGCACGGATCGTTATCAAAAATTCAAAACATAAACACACCATAGCACAATAATTTTTATAAGCGTGTTTTGGCATTAAACCAAATGTAACCAGGTTATAGAATTTTATGAACAAGATTTTTTCCAGATTTTAGAAATTTGATAATAACAACTTTTGATTTTTTTGATATTATAATATCATAACCGAGTGATAGGAATGGCTATGATAAGCACGATACAAAATGTCGGCGGTAAAATGTATAATTTGAAAACTAAATATTATATCATTTCTCGATCACGCATTTACGCTCAATTAGATAGAATTAAAAATATTTTCTTTCGTCGAATTTGGATATAATTTTGTAATTGTACGAGTTGTAAATTTCTTTCCACAATTGTTATGATAATTATAACAAAAAGTCGATTAGTAAGAAACTAAGAAGTTACTAAAATCAAGAACTCAATGATTTCCTAATCGCATTGTTGCCATAGTAAGTTCACAACTATTTACTTATTAGCAGGTTTGTTTATATTTACTTATAATCGCAAAAAAGTATCGTTAAATGTTATATAAAATTTTAATTTTATTAAAATTTTCTGATTAACGTTATACACATTTTATGTTTACTGTTATTGATTGTAAATTTATAATAATATAATTGTTATTTTCATTATTAGTTTTGTCTCGAAATTATATTACCTATTTAGGTATTTTTATTATGTAAGAAGTACCTAAATATAATATTTTGTTACATCGTTAAGAATTATTTTGCTAGATTAAACAATGATTTCCGCATTGGTTAATGGTTAAGAGAACGTTATAACCGCATATTCTATCTTTGTCTATCTAATGAGGAATATAGCAAAATCACAGCGCCACAGTACATCAATTGTGACGTTAGGTTGAATTTAGAGTACTCATAAATATTTATGAGCAAATTTAATTAGGAAAATATTTCTGAGGGAATATCATATTCGTTTTGTAAAATATCGACTGGCAAATAAAAAAATCTTAATAATATTGCGATTATTCATAACGGTTTATTGATTACTTTTTTATGTTTAATGATATATTTTATTTTTCGATATATTAATTACATTTTTCATTTTTCGTTTTAAACTTTATAATCATAACGTTTTTAAGCCCTGCTTATAAATCGTCCCTTAACTAAAGTCAGATTTTATGAGTAACATAATATCTTAGTTCTATAAATGTTTTATATAATAATTTGTAAATTAGACATATTTTATCATTTACTTTAAAGTTGCGTTAAAAAACACAGTTTATATTTGAATGCTGTAAACAAATTTGACGTTTTATTTTTGGGTGCTTTTAATTTTAGTTTAAGTATTACAGTTCACATATTAATATAGCTAGAGTATGAATATTATATTGCAGTAGAAATTATTAATTATGAATGCAATTTTTGTAATATTTACACTAAAAAGTACTAAAAAGAGTACATAAATCAAGGACGCCCACAGGGGGGAGAGACTATGGCCCCCCGATATTTTATGTTATATTTGTTTAAATAGTGATATAATTGGAAATATTTAAAATCGAAAAAATAATTATATAAATGTTTAAAGTTTACGGAATACGGCATACATTAACGGATCAACGTCACAAAACATAATATTGTGATATTCACTAAAATATTAAGTCAGTTTAAAAAAGCATGTACATTATATTTTTATTAAAAAATTAAAACAATATTGGGTAAGTATCGATCTGTAGTTATTATGCATTTATAACGTCAAGTGGTTCAAAATTAATTTAAATAAACAATATTTAATTAATCTACTTTCTGATGATGTCAGAAAGAAACGCATTTTAAAATAAAGTAAATTAATCACAAATAAATTAATAAATTAAAATTGTATAGAAACAGGAAAATTACTTCGGGCACCTATGACAATTGCATGCTATTGACTTTATATACGTAACCGTTATAGAAGATGCCTATACTAAACTCCTTATAAATCTTCACGAATCATGACTTGTGATCAGGATTAGTGTACCTACTACATCACTAGATCTCGCAACTAATTGGGGTGACATAAATGATAATTAAACAACAAAAATTATAAAAAAAAAAAAGTAAAAATAATTACTGATAAGTCCGTTATTCAAAGTTTTGAATAATCAGTAAAAAATTCATAAATTGTCTAAAATTTATAAAATGAGTACGTACATTGATAATTTTATTTTTACATTATTATCATTGATCCTTCATCGATTCGTCGAACTTTAAGGTAGGTGTAGTTTAGGTAACATTTGATTAATATATTTTAATAATCATTAAATTCTACATTTTTTATGATTCTCGAGGTCTTAACGCTGTAGGAAATATTTCTTCGTGAATTGAAGATTTAGATCAATGAGCAAACGAATAATAATTAACATACTCCGGATGGTTCAAATTTAATTTTGAAACATAATTTTAAATTTTAATATTAAACAAATAATAAATACTTCCTATAAATTCTATTTCAGATCTATTTACGAGATATATCTCGTATTTATCTCGTATGCAGATTTTTAAAAAAATATTATTTAGGCAACGAGCTACCTATAAAATTACCTTTATAGTTTTTTTTAGTTTTAAACGTCTAGTAAAAAATAAAATAATGTAACTTTTTATTTTTTAATTCATTACATCGTAAACTATAAAATTCATATCATCAATATTCAATATAATGATCATTAAATGATACATAAAGAATTGTAGTTAGGAAATCTATAATAATTTTTTCGAGAAATATTAATAACTGTAAGTAATCATCATATTATATTAATAATAATGTTATAATATAAAAATGTTATGTTAGCTAATATAACATAAAAATATTATACGCTCGATGAATGATAATATTTAATATTATTGTAGAGTTTAAGAGACAATGTTAAAAGAGGGATAGTAAAAATGATGTACTCCATAAATATTGATCTAGTTGTTATTATTATATTAATCAGTATCGGAATATACACATTCGACGACAGTTATAATTTTCTAAAATCAGTAAAATCTCATAATATTATTTATTTATTTTTATATTAAACGCCAAAACGGCAGTATAAAAAAGGTAGCATATTTAAATGTAAGTACAATATTGATGCGAGTAATTAAAAATTAATATCAGAGATACGAAGCATTCGGCGTAGTGGATGATTGTGTTTACAAGAGATATTGTGAGTAGGTGTCGAAAACAAAAAAATATTACTAAAAAATTATTAAATATATTAATCGAAAAAGAAGTTCTGACGCGTCGATGGAATTGGAAAGAAAAAATGTGAGAAAATTTTGGTCTGCAAGACTTCGGCAAGATGAAAGGGTGTCAATATGTTATATAATATTATATTATTATGGTAAAACGTCAGCCGAAATCAAAATAATTTGATTACTATATAATAATTATTGAAATCATAAAGCTATATAGCATAAAACTCGTATAATATTTCATATGGGAATGCAACAGGTAAAAATACTGTACTTACTATAAAACGTGTGACTGGGAGTCATTTCCTGCAGAAGGCGGTTGACAATCGTTATTTTATTATTATTATTATATAACACGCCTACTACTGGTGTTACTCCGAGGTAGAAAAACGCGTTAATAATTTGACAGCCACAGACACACACGACACACGTATAATAATAGTATATACCCGCGTGACACGAGGGTGGATATTAACGAGATATTTGGAAACGTGAAAAAAAAGAGGAAAAGTAGCCTTACACTTCCTTTAACATAAATTCCTACATGACATTATATTTATATTTTATTATTATCAACTACAATACGCGAGATTGGTGAATAATATAATATATGTATAGGTACCTTTACCGTCGAAAAAAAAAAAAATGCAACATAATACACCAAATATACACTATACAGGGTGATCGTCAAATAATGTCATGTCAAAATAATAATGTTGAAAACGTATATAGGTTATGTATAGTTTCGAACGACTACACTAACCAGTAACCTAACTAATATTTATGTTATATAATATGCGAGTAACAAATTTTGTAACAAACCCGCCAAACTGACTCGGTGGCGATGCTTTATTGTTTTTTGAAGCTCGTGCTTCAATAAATAAATGTACTAATGTATCTAAGTACAAAACAATAGTTGATATTGACTTTGTATTACATATGGTAATTTACCTTGATACTGACTAGTAAGACTGACATATTAAAAGCTTTTAAAAACATTTTTACGATTTGTTCCTATATGGTTACAAAAAAATTAATATTTTCATTAAACCCACCACTATATATTTTTTTTTACCCAACGGCCATCTTCGTAGTAATGAATTAATAGGAAACGTCGTTATAGTCGTGCACTCGTATCATCATTTATTGTTGTACTTTATAGGCAAGGCAAGTTAACTAACTTTTTTAACTAGTTAAATTAAATTATTCTAGAAATATTTGAGTTAAATAAAGATAAAAGTAACTTCTTTCTGTTAAATTTTTAAAAACCATTTGGTAAATATATTATATAATTTAAAAAATATACATTTTCGTTTTATCTTCAATACCTAATTGATCATATTTTTTTAAAAAAATACCTCATATAAAACCGTTGTTGTTCGGATAAAATATAAAAAACGTTTTGTTTTCTACGAGTATAAAAGTATGTTATTTCTTAACTTCGCAAAAAAACATTCGAATTGACAATGTACAGTTTTGACAATTTATTCATCTGTGATAATCGCCATTGATTATCTCGATAATAAAACATATTGACGAATACAATTAATTACTGCATGTTTTATATGTTTCGTTCCAACATAATATATTATACAAAATTATCATCGAGATCTAAGGATCCGACAACCATCCCTGATTGTACTCCACACCATTCGTGAAATTCCGATCATCCTGTATATAATAATTTCGTACCTATTCCCTATAACATGATATCGGGAACGGCGCGTCGGCGCACATGTTGCCGTGCATGGGATGAATGGCTGGCGTGCAACAATTGATATAAAATAATATAATAATATACAATATAATGTGAAATGTACACACAGTGTTGATGTGTGAAACGGAATATAAAAATGTGCAATATAATAGAAACGCTCGGAGAGATATGTACGAGACGACTAACGACTGTACGGTAAGACGAGAGAATAATAATATACCGACTCGGACGAATTGATATGTGAAATGTACACACGAGCAAATGGGGGAAAAAATAAAATAAAAATCTAAAGAAACACATAAAAGAGACGAAATGGAAAAAGAGAGTTGGACATAACATTATAAACACATTCTGTTACTAAGGACGTTCAAAAAGTAACGTAACGTTTCGTTATTTGTATAAAGATTTTTAATAATATAAAGTGTTTTTTTTTTTTAATTGTCATTTTAAATTTATGTGTTTTTCCAATTAACTGGACGAGTTAACTAACATTTTTAATTTTTATTTTTTTTTTTTATAGAATTCGTTAAATATTAAGTCATATACACTACAGGAAAGATTTTTAAAGCACAAAAAAGTTTTATCTTTTTTATAATTATTATTACCTAAACTGTTTGTTAAACTCCCCATGTCATTAACAGATTTCAAATTGTATTCTCATTTTAATATTTTATTGATGTTCATACACTATGTACAGAAATAAAACTATGGCATACAAAATGAATTAAACATACGAGATTATGACATAATACATTTTTATAGATCGCCAATGTACAGTTATTGAATCATTACAAGATTGTAACGAAGAATTATTTCCTTGTATTTACTTTTTATTAAATATATTGGTTATTTATTCTATATATTGCCAGTTTCCACGCCAGATAGGATATTTACTACACGTGTAAATACGTTAAAAAAACGCTACCGGTGAAAACAGATTATCTAGACTAACATTGTTTAGTGTCCATAGATATGTTAAAGTTTATCTAGAAGACTTTCTAAATATTTGTTCTTAAAAAAAAAAACAAATTTTATTTAAAATATTTTTTTAATAAATAATTTGTGCTTTGTTAAATTTAGGTATCTATTATGAAATAATTATATAAAAAATATTCCTAAATTTATTAAAATAAAGCAACATACTACCTCATCATAAACCAAACAAATTAAGCACTACCCTTCCGAAATTTGTTCTTAGTAACATCATTCACTATAATCACTCTGTATGTTATCGATATATATATATTATATTATATATATATGTAAATTCACGCATACAATGCTATCAGAATTCCACGTTACAAAAATAATCAATTCTTTTCATCGAAATCCTATATAATTTCCACCATATTTGTAATGTGGAATACTGCTCATTCTGTATAATATAAAATATGTACTTCAGTACCTACTTGCTATCATTGTGTACGTTCATTTTTAACATTAAAAACTCGCTGCAATTCGTGATCAATTTGAATTTAACGTGATTGAGTTTCAGTAATAATGTTATTATTGGTATATTAGGTAGTTGAACAAAATTTAGCTGTTCGTTTTGTTTTTCTGTGTCATATAAAAAAACTGCTCTAGTCATATAACCTGTAATCTGGGGCGGACTTTGTTCAATTTCCTAAATTTAAAATCCTCGTGAAAGAACTCCGTCGTTTTCAGAGTTTATAAAGGTTAATTCAATGGACGAAAAAGCGAGCTTGATACAGTTGGGCGAACGACGGGGACGTTGATGTGTAGCAAGAGCAACGGCGAATACTTCGAATGGAACATACATATTTGTTTAAGTTTCAAGTATAGTCACTGTGATAAAAGTCCGGTTATTTTTTTTCAATAAACCTCGCGTATACAGGGTGATCAACCGCTTTTGTAAACACGAAATTCATATGCGTATATAGGTAGACGGTACTCGGGCGCTGTCATCGCGTATCGTCACGTATAATATTATATAGAGCGTATCTCGGATTTGGATTTGCCATTTTTCGTTACAATATCAATGTTAAATGCTCTTGTATATTAAACACTCTGTATAATGTATATAATATATTTAGATCTGGTCTGGATCGTGTGTTATAATAATATATTGTTCCCAGTCAGGCGATACAAAATATAATATTATAATGCTCGCGCCTTTGTGCGCCGTGTGCCCTTTACGGGAGCGACAAGCACGAGACGGACACGAGAAAAGGGCACGTCAGTCATCCCGCGCCACGCAGTTACCGGGCCCCGCAAAAGAATATAACATACCTGGGTATATACACCAACCATGTGTATACCTTCCAATAAAACCATAATAATATAATACGCGCAGTAGTCGCGTACAAATAATGTATACATTGTATCGTTATTATGTACCTAGGTATAAATATAGGTATACTATTATTGTACCGCACGGGGATTCTTCTATATTTCGCAGGGACGGATATGCGGGTTCACACTTATTTCGATTTATTTCGGTCTGTGCGAATTTCTTTTTGTTTGTTTATTTTCGTCGGTCCTGTCGACGTTTTATGGTAGTACCAACTATACCCATCATACCACGGCGCATTGTTTGCGTTTAAAAGATACGCGGGACTTTGTATACAAAATCAACGAATAAAGGAGAACGCGACACAAATGCACACAAACACACACGAAGTAAAAGAAGAAGAAGTAGAAGAAAACAAATTCAAAATTAATCGATAAAATATAACACTATTTATAATATGTGGTACCGGAAGATTAACACATATACGTATTATATATAATTGTACCCATACGAATGTATATACTATATTGTATTATTGTTATTATTAACCATGGGCTGTTCCCCGCTGTTCCAGGGTACGGTAGATTGCCAAATGGAAGTCGGGTTACCGTATACGGTAACAGCGGTCGGTCACGGTCGTCGACCGGTCTAGTGGCGAAACCACACATTTAAAAACGTACATTAGAATATATATATATTACCTATTGGTAACTTATAGTTGGTATACCTACCTATTATAGTGTGTTTATATATGTATGACATTACAATAGGCATAGCGGATCGCCGAATAAAAAGACTGAGGGAATAAACGGAAATACTACATTATACAGAACAATATGCTCATGAATCAGAACTATATACAGTAAATATAGTATATTATAAGGACCAGCTAAATCCATAAACCAACGACCAAGAAATGCTCATCCAATTCATCCTCTGACCTTTAAACAGATGCGGGTTTCAATTTCAAACTGTTTCTATTATGTCAGGGGCGGCCAAACGGTCGATCGCGAATAATTTCAAAGTCGATCATGTTAGATTGTATTTTTAGGGGCACGTTCACGAAAATTTATCGAGGTTGTAGTGTGAACAAATTGTCGACAAGTTTTATTCTGTATAATTTTTGAGAGACGATTTAAAGTTAGTTCAAAAATTATAGCCGATTGTTACATTTATGTCTTTTCATTTCTCCGAAACAAACCAGTATTGAAAATATTTCTACACAAATAAACAATTTGTTTGACCAATATATAAATCAATATATATTCCTTAATGCTCGAAGTTCTGAAACAAATTTGTAGAATTTACTGAATAAAAAATAGTATCCGTGTTTGAGGAATGTAGCTTTGCAATTACATATTTATTTTGGATCTACATATTTGTGCGAAACAGCATTTTCTCACTCTCTTTGATGACCATTTGGAGCAGTGTCTTCGATTTGCAGTCAGCAACTATTTGCCAGATTACGACCAATTGGTTGACGAAATACTACATATGTCACACTTCAACAACGCTAGATCAACAAAATAATATGTTAATTAGACTAAAGTAATTGGATTTTAGAAATTTTTATTTAGTATTATATTATTATTAGTAATTAGTTTATAATATTTGCTGAATATTTCTATACACTTTATACAATTATACTTAATAATTATAGTTATTCAATAATAAAAAAAAAATTCTACAGAAGTCGATCTTCAAAGGTGAAGTATATTTTTAGTAAATCGTGACCGAAAAAAGTTTGGCCACCCCTGCTATATATTATTACCTAAGTAGCTGTTATTGGACATCGAGATTTCTATTTATAATTTTTTTTAGACTACCTACATATAGTCACTAGGTGGTCCAAAGATTTCTGTAATATTCTTCTTATATGTATCTACTCATATATAATATTATCTCGACCAGGTATATCTACCACGGTTTGTTTATTTTAAATATTATTGCTTATGCAAATAAATAATATAATAAACTGACTTTTGGACGCATAGATTTAATAGCATAGAAACAAATAGGTAAACTTAATATTTATAATTATTACTTTAATTTTTAATCAAATTTCTATAATAATATTATAAAATATATGAAAATAAAATTAGCTACAGTTCATTTTTGTTAGTCGAGATAATATATACAATACCTATAAATTAATCAAAACGGGTCCATGACGTGTTAAAAATCTAAATTTACGTTATTATTAAATAAATTTTTTACGTTAAAAATAAAATATTACGTTATTATTATATGTTATTTGAACATTATTATTTAATTAATTTTAAATTTAATTACTTCAAATTTTCTACATCCGATTATTTTGAACTCTATTATTTTTTCGTAAAATACCCATACAATATTATTTGTCTTTTCGACTTGAATATATAGTTCAGGAGTGAGTCCAGTGGTACAAATACAGAGGGGGGATTTATAGGATAGCTCCCTCAAAATGTGTTCAAGCTTATTCTAGAAAGATACGGAAACATACTATGTCGATGAAAAAATTTAACCTTGGATATATTTAAAGACATAAATCTGCATTAAAAATATGTAGGAGCCAGAAAAAAAAAATACTCGTTCTCAATTTAAATTAAATTACTTTCAAAAAACTACTCGAATATAATAATATTAAAAACTAATTACTATTATTTTTTTTACAAATTGTACCTACTTAATAATATTTAATATTTTCTATTTTAATATTATTTAATAAATACTACAAATATTTTTAAATTAGTAAAAATATTTAAAGTTTTATAGGTAGGAATAAATCGCGAGTTATATGAGTTTGTGATAAGAGCCGCTGGTTGGTCATCATAATTAATCAGTAAAGATTCGGGTTTTGTTAATGAATCAATTAAAAAAATATGATAAAAGTAAATGGGTACAATATGTTTAAAACATTTAAAATAATTTTTTATTCTCTCAATCGCGGCAAAAATTATTTTCTAGGTTTATAGTTATTAATAAGGCTCTTTGTCACATCACCTTATTTTTAAACATTGAAATAGTCTTTGAATTTCCATACATTTAGCTTGTTAAACTAGTCTTTTATTAATTTTAATAACTGTCCTAAATTTATTATTTTGTCGTCCATGTATGTATCAGATGATTTTTGAAAATATTTTTGTTTTATATATGAAATTTTATTTGATCTTACATATTTATAATATATTGTATTATTGATGAAATTAAAATAAATCTGGCAAAAACATAGTTTAACTTCTCGTCTTTAATTTTTCTCAGCCATATTATTTGTCTGAACTTACTCGTAAAATCATAATAATGGATATTCAAAAACGCGTTTGGTACAAATTGAATACGAACAACATCGCGTAACACAAGAAATTGCCTATACACGACTCCTGTCAATCCATGATTGGTGATCCATTTTATTAACACTAGTGTACGATTAATCGTAACATATTTTTATAATTATAATAATATGTCGATTAAACTTGCACACTAGATTTTGTATCCAATATAATTTATTTTATGTTTATCGTAGAGCTGATATTTCAAACACACGATTACTTTTATGTGTATAATATTTACATTTCTAATTATTATTATTATTATTCACCACGTTCAGTGTCCCTCGGCGATCGCGTAACAGGGTGCGTTTATTGCCTCCGCGGGACTGTTGTTGTCACCACGACCGCTGTTACGCATGTAGACCTGCGGTGTGTGACAAACTGACAATAAAATAATACACCGTAACCATTCCCGCCCTGCTACGCCCCCCCGCGGCAAGTGTCGCGACTACCGCGGTAATTGATATATAAATAACCACGGTATCCCGGCTACTGCTGCAGTACCTATATTATAGTATATAATACGTACCTGGTATACCGTAGGTATATAATATGTATAGGTACATATTATTATTATTAAATATGTGAATGGCACAATGTTATATTCGAAAAATCCAAACGAAATATACGAATGATATACGGCCATTATTATATATATAATGTCACCCTACATTAAAATAAGTACGAAATGTGTACTATCCGAATAATAATATATTGTTATTTATTATACCTGACAACGATACGAAATTTCGTTTTTATCGCGAGTAATAATAATAATAATAATAATATGTCGTCGGCCATGTGCAGCAGCCATACAGCATCCCACTTTTTTTCTTCGTTTTATTGTTAATTGTTAAACACTTTTATATTATATTATTATGACAATTGATGTCTGCGGATGACGATGACAGCGTCGACAAGGACGACGAAATTCATGATCGAAACGTCTAGTTTTTATTTTATTTTTTTTCTATTGTTGTATGATACTACATATTATAGGAGGTACCTCTACAGGTATCCCTGTAGGCTGTTTTCTATTTTTAAAAACATACGGTTTTTAATACTAATTGTTATGAGTTAATCCACCGTGTTAGATACATGTGATCTCTTTGAATCGCGTGGTAGAAATTTAAATAAATCATAAATCAAAGTAGTTCATGGACAGTTATATACGTACATTATCTACCCATCAAGATATTATTTAATAATAGGTACAACACAATATATAATATAATAACAAAACCGAGTATAGATATTGTTTTATCACTTACGACTTTTAAAATATGATAAGTATTTGATAGTGTTATCACTAGGGCTGGAATTTTAATGCCATTAAACAACCAAAAAAATGCATTTGTGACTTAAAATCTCCAAATATGAATAAATACTCTAAGACATTTATTATTTATTTTTTCGCGTCAAAATATCCATTGAAATACAGGCTTTTTATCTTTCAAAATGATAACACTTATATTAAATAAATACATAATACAATTATTGTATAAAAATAGGTATTTTTTAATAAATTTGGTGAAATATAATTTTAAATAATTAGTAAAAATGTATAAAAAAAAATTATTTTGCGCCATTCTGAAACAGAAATGATACAAAAGCATAATATTACAAGAAATAGGTAAAAATAAAACAGTTAAATAATGCTCCAAAAAAAATTTCGATATTAGAATAGTGAATTTTTAAAACATATTTATTGCTAGAAAAGCATTGTGTCAAGCGTTCCAAAAAAAAAAAAGATATTCTGTTATCAAAAATACCTTACACATATTTTATAGAGTTATTGTAAAATTAGAAACTTGACGATTAAAATACATTATCGTATTTAAATAATTCAACATAATTATATGCAATGAAAGTACGGGAAGTTTTCGTGTCACTCAAAATTAATTTTGGTCTTACTTAAAATCACTACTCTCGTATATGAGGGTGTAACACTTAAATATTAAAGAAGAAGAAGTTAACTATAAAATAAACTCTGATTCTACTCAGACGAGGATTTGAATATATTTATAGTCTTTCGTTTGCTTGCACAGCGAATTTGAAAACGGGTTAATTAAATATAACTATAGATACTAACTAATAGATACAATATATATTTATTCGTAATTGTGTGATCCATCTTCCACGTTCGATTGAATTATTTCCTGGTAAATACCATGCGATTATTATTACTGATGGTGATAACAAAATTTAATAAGTAGATACCTAAGTTTACGCGAGTCTTTTGACGGCGACGATAAAAACGGATTAATGCAAAAGGTATACTATAATATAATAATTTAGGTGTTGAAATGAATAATGTTATTCAATATTTACAAACACTGTGAATCGAGAACCAAATCATTTAATATTTAAACATATCGAACAAATATTTATTAAGGTATCTAATGCGAGCTATCGGCATTAAAAAACAATGCAATGCTCCATTAAATTATAAAAAATTAACTTTTGATACATATTTCTTTAATAATCATATTTCAAACGTGTTCAAATAAACCCTATATATTATAATATAGTATAAGTAATAAAATAAAATGTTGGTAACATTATTAATACTTTTATTCTTCGTGAAGTCAACTTTGTACACGCAGAGACACGTGAAAATAATTTTGTTTAAATATATGTATTATAGTTATACATTATTATATGTATGTTCTGTCTTCGACTTACTAACGGGACATATAGCAAAATTACAGCAACGAAAAATTTAAACGGTGATGTTTAACTTGAATATAAAGATACATTATTACAAGTTTTTCTTCGACTTCGCTTTTTACTCCAAACTATAGGCAGGGTCGGCATTACTAACTTTCACTGCATCTGAATCGACTCTCATAATATGTTCAGACCAACTAACCTATCTCTCTCATTTTTGCCAAAATCGATGCAACTTCTTACTTCCCCTTATGTGTTCATTTCTTATAATATGATATAATATAATATAATACACAGGGGTGTTCAGACAAAATTCTTTCTTCTAAAAATATAATTATAGTTTGATCATAGAATCGTTTTAAGTTTCCCCCTCACATTAATATTTTTATTATTTTCTTTTTATTATTGTTAATAATATATCGCGTTTTACATTTTTACGATTTGAGATGAGCTACATATTTCTTACAAGAAAAAAAAAATGGGTGGTGTTTTAACCCCCAGGATATCTCCCTAAATACGCCACTGGATATAAATAGATAATAAATAGGTAAAAACGAAAATATTTATATAATCTATAATACTTACCTATTAGGTATTGTAACGGTTGAATTTTTATCCGACGCATTTATTTACGTATCCTCAGCAATTTTACGTTATAAGCTGAACATTAATAGTCTGTAATTTGATATTGCAGTAATTTGTAGACAAATTTTAGAAGTAGATTTTTTTAATAGTTTGACACCACACCAACATAGTCATTCTTTTAGTTCATTTTCTTAATTATCGACTCAACTCGTACTCTATTCCACCTGTGCTCTTAAAAATACTACCCTCCAAAAACTGGGTAACTTAAGTGGTAGTGTACTTATAAGTTATAATGTTTTATTTTATTGTATATCGTTAATTCTATTACAATGTTTATTATGTTACTGAAATACGTGTTAATAGTTGCTCTAGAATATGAACGCCGGTCATATGTTTCAAGGATTTGTAGAATCTAAATGAGAAACCTTTGTTTTTATATCGGTTCAACGACCTGTTTTAATAGACCGGTTAGTGTAGTAGGAAATAGCCAACCGACTGCTCCTTTACTGGATAGGATTATTGATATATACATTGATGGACATCAGCAGAGAATGTGGTATCGCGTTCAGGGGCGGATCCAGGTCATGATAACGGGGAAGGAGAAAGTATAATATGTTTTATATTATGGTAACTACAGGACGATTCAGAATGTCCATAAATAGGTATATATAAATCAAATTCAATTTTTCTCGTACGATCGGGGAGGTGGTGACTGCTCGATCTCCTCCCTCCTTGGATCCACCTCTGATCGCGTTACAGTATATTATGCATATTAAATTATAAGCATATTGAACAAAGTTTAAACAAACTATAAGCATAATATTTAATTGAATAGTTGTACTAAAATTATCAAGACAGTATGCTGGCAATATTATTAAAAACAATTTTTTTTATAAAATAGTTTGCTACACGTTTGTATTGTACCTTTGTTTTATAAAATAAAAAAATAAATTAACCATCGCCTATGGATCGATTGTCCAGATATTTATAAGGAAACCCAATACTTGTATACATTACATGCCAGTAGGGAACGTTGCTACGTCTATATTGTTCCCTGCTCGAGCGTCCGTTGAAAGACCACAAAAACGAGAGGGTCGTCAACCACGGTCCGAGATGTGTAAACACCGGAGTACAGTGGATATTGCGACTTTAATGAAGTGGAAAAATATTATAGATATTATGAAGAATGAGATGAAGAAGATATAGAAGATGATAGAAGGAAATAACTTTAAATATATTATATTTATAGTTTGGTACCTATGACGGTGTTATAACAATATAACAAAAATATTTACAATGGAAATGTATTAAATAAGTAGATACCTATTACACATTACATTATATTATTCAATATTACAAAAAGTATTAATTTTTAAGTAGTTATTCTACGAAAAAAGAAAAGTAGCTAGATGTTGTGATTTGTTTAGCGACAAAGTGGTTCATCATCTTAATAATTTTTCTTAGGAATGAAAAATGGAATAAATTAACGAATAGTGTTCCGATTGACAAATTTTCTAATTCTAACGTCTTAGGATATAATAATTTATGCTTTCAAAACAAAATAAATATTACTAATTATATACCTAATTAGCAAATATTAAAATAATTAAAAAGTGCCAACCTATTTACCGTTTTAATGAAATAGGACCTTAACGCAATCTGACTATATTTTTTTTTGTATGGGGGGGAGTATCGTTTTACACTATGATAATAATTAATCAATAAATTAAAAACACAGTTACAGCTTTTCTGTAAATAATAAAATTTTGAGGAACCAATAAACCCCCTTCAAATACGATCTTGTCTACCCGATAATGTCAAATAACATATCTAATGAGGTGTAAATCGTTTTTGGAAAATAAAATAATCAAATGACGATTATCGTGTTGGCTATTTGATTTTAGTTAAAAAAAAAAAAGGGGGAAATATATCCCACCTGGAATAATGTTTTCGAACACACGATAATGCATTTGCTACGGAAAAACTTTTCGAATAACCTACGCGCGGCCGTTGGCGCTACTTTCGCACAATCGAAACACATCGAGTGCCCCACTCGTGCTCTTTTTGTCGACGTTTTCGCGTGGGCGTTGGTAACTGGTAACTGGTAATCGGTCACGCGACGATGGGCGGAACGACCAAGACGACCATGACGGTAATAATAATAATAATAATATTATTAAAAAATTAACAACTGACGCGCACGCGTTCGAATCTATATTATAATAATATTATGTCGATTCTAAAACCGGAATGGTAACATAATGTTATATTATTATATTATTCGTCGTACGAGTAGAAATAAATAAATAAACATATATTAAACTAGCTACACCGTAGCGTTATAATAAAATTTTATAAATCGTGGAGAAAAAAAAAAACGTGCGCAATAATAATATAACGTCATCCGCCGACGGTTCGAATTAAAAACCTGCGAAAGGAGAAGGAAAAAAAAAAACACGTCGACGGCGGTAAATCGTGAGGTAGTTCTATAGTGGGACACTGTCGCGACGCAGACGGCAGCGGCCATCACGACCGGTCGTTATTATTATTTATAATAATATTGTTATCATCATCATCATCATCATCGTATTTTTCTGACCGCAGTTACGGCATAACCCGAGTATACCAGATATTCATTAACGTTATGTACCGCGGTTCTTCGGGTGGCGGATGTATTTTGCGCGCGCGCGCGCGAGAACGGTACGACCGCGATAAAAGTTTCTAACATCGATAATATTGTCAAATATACTTATAACCGTTAATAATATTGCTTTATCTAACGCAACTCGAAAAAAAAATAACAATAATAATTATTCGACGATAATATTGCATACGATTTCTTTGGCGTATTTTGTTTTATAAGAAAATATTTACGAAATAGTCGTTCATTTCGTTACGTTCGCGCGTTGTCCGACGGTCGCAACAGGTGTTTCGGCTATCGTATTTCGTGTCGCGCCACCTTTGTCAATGTTGGTCACATTTCGCACACACAATATCGCACTATCGCGAAGTATTGATACCAACTTAGGTATACACCTAAAGAACTCGTCACTATAGTTCAGGTAAATGATTTACTCTACCATCCTAAAAATAATTTAAAACGCACTATGCGTAATAAAAATATAATCTATTAGTATAATAATATAATACCGTTCATCCAGCTTCATCGTTTGTAATGCTTAACTTAACTGAATCTTAATTAACCAAAACTAACCTATCCTAACCCCACTGTGAGATGATTAACCAAACATGGTCTGTTGTTATACAATTATTTATGCATATTTTAAAAAAAAATTATTCGCGAAAATCCTATTTTATTATTTTGGAAAAAAATCTAAACAGCATATCCTAATTCTTACTACTCATTTTGCATGTTGTTCTTATAGGTATTCACTATTTTGATTCTCTATGACATGTAGTTTTCGAATATAAGTGTCTGAATTAAAATTTCAATGAGAGTTATAACTTATAACTATAATATATTAGTTATTCTCATTACTCATTTGTATATATACGTATAATATGGTTAATATAATTATTGTTTCATTATACTGTAAACAGGTATACGCCATATTATTAACACTTTATAATTATTAAATTAAATATTAAAAAATTAATTATTGTTTCAGGAAAAATATAATATTCAATAATTATGTGTGAATTATATCTATATTATAGTGTTTAAACCAGTTATGGGTACGAATAATGGGTACCTATGTCCTATAGTTATAGACTTATAGTTACGTATTTAGTATTTACAACACAAAGATAATTCATTCTTAATATCTAAGTATATAGTATATAATATTATGCTTATATTGTCTTATAAAATATAAAACCCTCCCTAATAAATCTCCTTTATTGAAATTATATTTTTTATACATAATAAATGTAAGTAAAAAGTCACTCCACGTTGGAAAAAAAGTAGTATCCATAATTTGTAGATATGTTTAAATTGTTGTTTAGTATTGTTATGAATTATGTACATTATACTATATATCGGTACACTCAATAATCGTATATCACGTAGATTATTTTAATTTATTTTTACATTTTAAATCCTACATTTAGTAAATTTTTTCTGGATATTTTTACCAAGAGTCTCTAATATTCGTATTCATTTAATTATTATTATTATTTTTTATTATTACTTCGATCGATTAAAGTTGGGTGTTTTTAGGAATTGCTTTATATACCACGTTAGCGTAGGTACTTAGATTAGGTATTATAGATTTTAATTAAAAAAAAAGATTTCTGCTGCACGTTCCAAATGACTTTGCAGTAGGTACCTATATTGTCAATCACCTCGCGAATGGAAACCATTATTTTTGACACGTTAGGTCATACAGATTAAATAGATAATAACATAATAAAATATTAAGGCGCCGGTCGTTTAAGGTCGTCTGCCGACGACTCGCTACTTTCGGTTATTGTAATCTCATATTACGCGTAATATTTCATAATAATATTATCGTTATCGCGGAATTCCGTTTGTGTCTGTAGTATAATATATTGCATTACTCGAATGAAATAGTAGTTACGGGACAGAAATAAAATATTAAAACGTTATCGAAATCGAGATCGAATCCATCAACCGTCTGCTTGTCGGAAAGTCGAATTCGACAATAACGATGACGGGCGGAGTCGTTGTTTTTGGAACATCGAAATTTATTTTAATAAGTATACAATAACTGTATTTTTTTTCATGTTTGAATGATAATTGAACAATGCAATCTAAGTTCCGATTGCTAAATAATTCTAGAAGAGTTAATATGTTTACAATCACTATAACGAGTAGCATCACAGAATATGATATTCCTACTACGATTATGCGTATTCGGTGTTGCATTGAACGATTTGTTATAAATGTGTACTACAGGTAATAATATTATATACGATATTACTGCAATAAACGATTGCACATTGATTGCGATCAAGGCTGGAAAAGATAATTAAGTTTTTTAACTTGTTGAATCAAGTTATTATATAAATATTTAAATTAAATCGAATATGCTCGTATATATATATCTTATATGCATCAACATTTTGCTTAACTGTATTTAACTTAATAAATTCAACTTTTCCTGTCATATTATAAACCCAATATAACCTATGAAACTTGGAAACCTCATATTATTATCATAGATATTAAAGTAATGGATAGGCCATCTATATAATAGCACAAGTGAAGTTGTGTTTCAAAAGGGGTGATAAACTGAGGCAAATTATCAAACAATTTTATTGATAGGTTATAATTTTCTAAGGAAAACCATTGACTATTGTATATAGTTTGTGGGAAAACTATTATGGTAAATATTATGGAAGAAAAAAATAAAAATTAAAGAAAAGAAAAATCCTTCGATAATTCGCCTCAGTTTACCTTTTGGAACACCATCAGTATTTATATGGCCTATCCATTACTTTAATATCTATGATTATTATTATACATAAACATAAGTATACGATCTACCATTTACGGAGAAAATTAAGTGTTCACGTATTAAAATTACAGATAAGATAGATTACATAGACAATATACTCAATATACTCAATAACAATCAACAATATAAATAATACGTTTATTATTATCACCTTTAATATTAATTCCAAAGATCAAAATACAACCACATTAGGTACCAAAATCTTCATTTTATTATACTGTGTGTTAAAGTATAATATAAAGCAAATATAGCATGTCAAGAGTCAACAAACAAAAATTAATTATTTTAATAATTATAAACGGAAAAATATAATTTATTGGAATTTTAATATTCCTAATACCTTATGTAATTCTATTATACATTTGTAATACAAATAATTAAACTATGCAGGAAAAAAGAGAGGCTTAATGAAATTTTTTTTGGAGGTAAGTCCCTCCCAAGTCACCCTATATTTTTGTGGTTGTAACAACTAAAAATGTACCATGATGTATATTTAGGTATTATTAAATTAAGATCTTCTCCACCAATGTCCTAGAAACTAATGGTCGACTGAAATATTTTATGTCATTGAATACTCTTAATTTTTTATAAAATATAAAGAAAATCTATTTATAAATTTGTTCTTTTTGTTGTTTTTCATACTGTATTATGCTCATTTAAATTAATTTCGCGATTTGTTTTTCGCTCTTTTGACGTAGAACCATATTTGATTAATGGACTGCAACGGGTAAATAAGTAATGTTTTTATACCGATTAGATAAATAAGTTAACTATATTTTAATATAAATTAGTATAATACTGCTCAAAAGTTGAGATTTCCAATAAATCGGATATCATAAAATCCAATTCAATACAATATTAGAATAATAATTCGATTAAACCATTTAATGCTTAGTTTATAATAATTTCAAACTCCTTATAAAATTATAATTAACAATGTGAAGATTTTTGTTTTTAAGGTTGAGTAATATTTTTTTTAAAATCATTCGCACGAATAGCAGTATTAGGTATACCGGTATATCTATAAGATTGAATTTTCGAATTATTGAATTACCTATTAAAATAGTGTACATATTAAGTTTTTTATTTTTTGAACACATTTAACTTTATTGCCAGACGATATTTTACAAAACAGATATGATATTTCCTCCAAAATATGCTTCTTTTTAAAGTTTCTAATGAGTTATTTATGTTCCAAGTTCAACCTAATCACCTGAATCACAATATTGAAGTTCTGTATTGCTGTGATTTTGCTATATTCTCTATTAGATAAACGAAAACCTTCTCTTAATAAAAATAAAATATATTTTTCTTATTAATACTTTGTATATAACCATATGGGTATTCAAATATTAATTAACATCTAAGAGTATAATATTATGTACGTCTTTAGTATCAACGAGTTACTTAAGATATTACTAAGTATAAGAATATAGAATTTTTTAAAATAAGTTTTTGATAAATGTATATAAAAAAAATGAAAATGAAAATAAAAAAATAATAAATAATGTTTATTTTTTATCATAATTATATTTTTAAAATTCATTATTTCTAAAAAATATATTTTTCAGAAATATAATATTAGTATGTTTTTTTTTCTTAAAATTACATCAAACTTGTCATTTCTGAATATTCACGTTATGATATGAATGAATAAATGTATAAAACACTTAAAATAAACAATTTTAATGTCAAAAAATTTTAGTTTTAATAAATACTTATTAATTTCATTCAATTTTAATAATTCAAATATTCAAATAGTAAACTCGAATCAATGTGAAAATTCGATCTTCACATAATAATATCATTCTCTTCATATTCTCATATTCAATTCTGCGTTCAAAAAATATGGTGTAGATATCGTTGTCTTGGTTAATAATAATATACGGACTAAACCAGTGATATTCAACAATTTTACTGTTGCAACCTCCAAATTTGAATAAAAGCCAAAATGGCTAACATAATAATTAGTTGGAGACCTCTAGGTTGAGAATCATTTATTTGTTTGATTAAACTTTTTGTTTGGTTCGGGTTGGATTCGCTCACGATATATTAGTTTCTGGCGGTAGCATGCGTGCGGATAAAAGGGTGGAAATTGAAAATGTGACCAAAAGTATAACAGATGGTGACGGCACGGGTGTAACTATATTGTATAGATTTGTACGTTTGTACAATATTTTAATGATTTCTGTTTAGAAAATTTTTATTTTAGAGTTGTCCAAAATAAAACGGTTCAAACTAAAATCGAAATATATTTGATGTCGGAGCACAGCAGCATCTGTCTAACGGTAGATAACATCTATTATTTTCAATTTTCTCGGAAATAAATAGCCAAATAAAGTCATTGTTTATTATTATTTTATAAATATAATATTTTTTTCAATTACAATTCAACAAAATTACAACATAGTATATGTACTGAAAATGTACATTAACTTATAATTGCCTAAACGTGTACACGCACATCCTACATTTAAATAAATTAAATTTCATTTCAAGAAACGACACGCAATTATTTTATGATAGTGTGTTCACAAAATTCGAATCGTATACAGGTGAGTTTCAATAATTATAAATTCGTACTACACTGTAGAGGTTTCAAAAAGACAAGACTATTTAAATCGAAAGTGAACATTTCGCGAACTGACAATTGAAATAGAATTCTCTATTGGGTCTTGTCTTCCGGTATGGTAGGAAACATTGACAGTTAAAAAATGGAGAGGACAAAAGATATAAAATGTCGACAAATTAAAAAGCATATATTTTTTATGATAGTAAAATACACTAAATAAATAAAATATTATAACAATAAAATAAATAAGATATATAGGATATTAAAAATATAAATTATAAATGGCTACGCAATTCCTCGTAAAAAAGCACACTACCGCATATTAAATAAAATAAAAATTTAGCCATAGGTGCAGAATAATGTCCATAATGGCGATTAAGATTGCAATAGGTTTGATTAAAAATATAATATAATTTATTATATCGTAACCTCTGGTACCTATATGTAATAATATTATTTGACAGTATACATCTTAAAGAGTTATAAATATAACTATTATTGTATTATTACTATCGATAAGTATATTGATTTTTTGACATTTCATATATTATGACGATGTTTTAATTTATCGATATTTGTACCTGTCGGTGTTTTAACTACCTCTCCCTGTTGTCAGATTAAAACTGGCAATTTAACAAACGACGAGAGTTTCTGACTTTGGAACAAAAATAGAAATATTTTATGAGTTGTCAATTTGTAAATATTTGACAGAAAAAGAAATCCCAACGGTTCCCCATCCACCGAATTGTCCGGACTATTTTCTAATTCCAAGACTCAAAACTACACCCAAAAATCAAAGATTTGGATGAGATAAAGGGTACTGAGAAAAAATACTGAAAGCTATAACTTAGGAGCAGTTCCGAAGTACTTCTTAAAATTTGTAAGACTCGTTGGGTTCATCTTTGCGTTTCATGAGTGCGAAAGTAGGAAAATTAAAATGTTTAACTTTATACAAAATAAAGTTCCCGACATTTTTGAACTGACTTTGTATATAGTTTTTAAATTAATAAAAATAACAAGTTTGGGTCGAAAAAAATAATTTAAATTTTAAGTAGATATATTAAAAATATAAATAAAATCCAAATACACATATATCTATAAAAAAAAAATAATGAAATTATGAACAAATATATTATTTAATTAAGCAAATAATTTACTTTAATTATAATAAAAATGCAAATTTATTTATAATATTTATGGTACAAAAATGAAGTTTTTAAAAATTTAAATCCATCCAATGCGCATGACATTTGATCACAAATTTGAAATTATATTAATGTTGTTCTTAAATTGTATGAATATAATATAAATATTGTTTGAAACAATCACTTAGTGTTAAAATAGTAAAATTCCGATTATTATGACACGAGAGTAAACTATTAGAGGATCAACGTAGTTGGCGAAAAAAAGGCTACATAAAATACAGAGCGGTTATTTTGCTTTTTTAGTAGAAAATGATTTTAAAAAATCACAATTGATGTTATATGGATACAACATACAAAGTGAAAATAAAATCGCTATTTAAATCGATCATTGGTTTGAAACATTTTTCGTGAACAGTAGAACTCTTTGCAGTAGATATATACCTAGTTTGGCTACTGCAAAACAAAAATAAAACAAACCTGTGAGTTTTTAAAAATATTGTAAAATTAATATTTTTACTTTTTAATCCGCAGACTGTGTTTAAAAATGTCATATTACATTTCCCGACCTTGCAGATTATCTATACAATATTATCGTAAAAACGTCAACCGTAAGTAATATACAGGGTGAACTGAATTTCGTGTTCGCAAAAAAAAAAAATCTATAAATAGGTGCCCGACGTTATAATATAATATGCGATTCTTATGATCTTTGTAACACGAAATATTCTTATCGCCCCGTATACGTAATTGGTACGTGTGTACACGCGTTTATATATTATATTATACATTTAAATACATATTTCATGTGAGAAACGACACATTTTTATTTTTTATGGCAGTCTGGTCGTAAAAAATAGACATTCTCGTTCGGCGTACACACATCGAATTAGCTTTAAACAGATACACAATGGACCACCGAATACCGGTAGCAATATATCGGTAGAGCAAACCATATATATTATATATGCATAATAATATAATGATATTCCAAA
This sequence comes from Eriosoma lanigerum, assembly GCA_013282895.1. Classification (NCBI taxonomy): domain Eukaryota; kingdom Metazoa; phylum Arthropoda; class Insecta; order Hemiptera; family Aphididae; genus Eriosoma; species Eriosoma lanigerum. The sequence continues at coordinate 10,567,017 of CM023362.1, forward strand.
GCATTAGCTACCGAACGAGAACGTCTTCGTCTTTCTTTTTCGTCGTATTTTTTAAACATTTATTATTATTATTATTATTATCACCATCATCTATATATACATCGTCCGCGGTGGGCGTTGGTCGCCGCTTTTTTGACTTTAGGACACCGTTCCGAATGCCGCCGAACGTATAATATAAATTTAATATATATATATATATATATATATATACCCATACGACAATTATTTAATATATTATGGGCCGGTGTGTGTGTATAATAAAAATATGTAAAAAAAACACGAGACGCGTTTTTTTTCTAAAAAGATTCACTAAACGTTTATTTATATTTATAAATATTTTTTTTTTTTACAACTATTTCTGCTCGTAAAAAAATTTTCGTTCGTCTGTTAATATTAAATAACGATGCTTGGTCGTAAAACGGTCGCGCGTCGATAACCTATCGAATTCCAAATTACACGACGAAATCGAAATTACGAACATATTCGAATCGTCACCGCACCTCGGGAAAGAAATAATAATAATAATAATAATAATGATGAAATTTTGCAAGTCGGCAACAATCAAAGGAACAGTGAACGTTAATCATGGACAGAAAAGACTGAAAAATAATATATTGCAGTGTGTGTCATCCTACGACGACGGTGACACGATCACGGGTTAAACTATATATCGTTTTGCACCCGAAATAACAACTCTTTAAGTATCATAATGAAATTTCTATATATAGCACGATAGCTCGGGACAAGTTACTCGAATTTGTTAACTATAATTTAAGCTATACAAGTACGAAAACATATAAGAAAATAAAGATAATTTATATTACTCAAAAACAACGAGTTGGTGCCAACTAGGTTTTGTATTAATTGTATTAATTGTAGTTATTGTTAAATTAATCGATTTTTATAAAATTAATAATAATATTATATCTAAAGTTAAGTTTAATTTCAAGAAAAATCATTTAAAAATCATAGTTAATTTGAAATGATTTCAATTTAATTAGGTATTTATACACAATACGATTATGTATGTATACATAGTCAGTAGTCTGTTTCTATTTATTGATAAATGTGCAAGTACATACCTAACTACAAAATATATATCTTTTAATTTCATTTATTATAATCTCTCTCTCTATCATTGTACAATATTGAGAATGGTAGTTGCACTATATATTTATTTGTTAATGTGATATCTATTTTATATGGTAATAATAATTTCTAAATTTAAATCGTAGAAACAAATTAAATTACAATAACTTTCCGGGTGACTAATTAAATATCGAATAAAAAGTTATATAAAATTATAACTTTTAACGTAATTTTTAAACTTGTTAAAATATGTTCATATACGGTCTTTTTTTTAAATAAGCAATCAAAGTAATATCATAGTTCGTTGCTTAAATAATAATTTGAAAAAAAACTGCATTCAAAATTTTTAATTTTTCGCTAAAATATGGAAATTAGTATATAGGTCTTGGATACTTTGTACATAATTATGTACCTTTTGTAAATGGCATAATTTAAAACTTGTTTTAATCAACCACAAAACTATCGATAATTCTAACATTATAAATTAAGAAAAACCTAAGCTATAACCTGAATACATAGTGGTATACAATAAAATGAAATAAACAAATTCAATTTTCGATATTAAAAATTATAGTCGATTGAATTTATTGAAATGAAAATACAAACCTATATATTATAACTTAAGTTATATTTTAAGAAAATTAACTCGTCATTTATTAAGTTAATAGGTAATAAAAAAAGTTGAACTTTAATATTTAATAAATATTCTAACATTAAAAATTAAGTTAAAAAGTTAATATTAACTAAACTTTAATTTTTTAACTCGTGAAGTCATTATATAATGGCCAGCGTTGTATAATTTTACTATCGATCGTGATATGGACCATATTAATATGTTCTTACACGCTATAATTTATATGTTCATCGTTCGTCTCTGTTTGATCATGCATCGTCTTATCAATTTTATTATATATTTTTTTTTTCATAATTTGATAAGATCCCCCTATAATTAGCCCCGCACGGTGGAACCGTCGCACGCCGAATCGACCGATGTGCAACCACACATTATTGTCTATCCACAATCGTGATCCGAACTGTACACAATATATTAATAAATAATATTGTAACATATATATATATATATTATTACTGTTTAATCGATATATTATGTTATAATATTTTAACAAAAAGCGCCGCATCGTATGAATGCCGCACGCACGAGTGACGACGATCGCCGTATAGTATAATCTACATTAGAGTGTAAATTTGTGAATTGGAGGCGGTGGCACGACACGACGGCGGCGGCATTGAATAATAAATAGGTACCTAATATTATAAAAGAAGTCACGACCATTCGCCGCATAAACACGGTAGTAACTATACGACATGGACGGGCACCATATGGAATACAGGGTGATTGTTATAAGTCATCGAAAGATTAGATCCGATACATTTCTCAATCGTCTCGGTCGACTAAAAAAAAAAAATTTTTATTCAATTTTTTTATTTTTTTTATAAATATTATGTATAAATTAAAATATTAAATAAAAAAAAAAAAAAAAAAAAGTTCAATCGACTGAAACGTGTGTACTTATATTTATATATATTTGTTTTTTTTTATATAGATAATTATTGTAATTTCAATTGTCAGCAAATTTCTTCGGGTTCGTTTAATTTTTAAGCATTTACTATATATACTTTGATTGTTCGGGTAAAAAAAAAAAAAAAGTTTTTCATAGAAAAATAAAATAATATAGATATTATAAAATGAGTTTACTATTATTATATTAAAACACGATGCAAATAACATTTGAAAATTGATTTCTCGAATAATTTCAAATTATCGATACCTACCTATTCATTTGTTTTATTTTAAATCCATATCGTTATTATATCTAAATTTCAACCAACACTAATTTATACGAACCATAATTATAAGCATATAATATTTATACATTATTGTAAAATTAAAATAGCTAAATTTCGAAGGGACAATCCTTCATGTTTGACCATTTTATGCAGTATTATATTATGGTTGGCTAAAAGTCGGGGAAAAAAATAATATGAAATCACCCTGTATAATATATTTGTATAACAACGCGGTAACTTCAGTGTTCGCTGGACCGTGGTATATACCGCGGACTACGGTGTGACAATGATTTATGACCACATCGGTTAAGTATGGCGGCGCGTGTTTAATTGCCGTCTCGAGTTGGTCTTCATTTTAGAAGACGTGTTTTGTACTCGTATCTCGTGTGTAGCTAACACGAATAGAAAATAACGATGAGGACCTAACCTGTATCGAAAAGGTCAACGTTGGACATTAACGAGTTAAAAACAATTATATTATATTTTTCAATTTAATAATGTTGCAATTTTCGTTAAGTTAAGAGGAAGAATACTTTTTTTCAAAGAAAATCATTCAATCAAAAAAAGATCATTTTTTAGTTTAGTTAAATCGTTATGATATTCAATAATCTATTGTTAGTACTTGGTTAAATTACTGAATAAAATTATCACAAAAACAATTTTTTTTTTTAAACTTTTTGTTGGTAGAAAAATGACTTGAAGTAATGAAATTTTGCAGTTTTTTAGTTTTATCTTAATACATAATTGTCAGATTCTATTTTTAAAATTTACTTTTGAGTAATAATATCTGATATAATTAAAAATATAATTTGATTATGTTTTTTGTTGATATTTATATTATAATAGTTGATTGCTATAAAACAGTTATTTTAGTTATAGCTTTATAGTATATTTTATACTCAATGATCATAAAAAAATTAATTTTTAATCGGCGTTGTTTTACTAAGTTTTAAGTTTAAATAGTTACTATTGTTATACTTGTACATGTACTTGTTTTTCGTCCTTGCATAATAAATAATAAATAATTAATAATAAGCTCGTCGCCTACGTCGTTGACGTAGGAATACTAGATTAATTTATGCGGTTTTAACCTGTGTTTTTGATATTATATAGAAACACGTTCGTACGGAATTTATCGCTAAACTAATTGAATATTATTATTTTTCCGTTTTTACTTGAAAAATAAGAAGCTATTTACTTTTCGCATATCAATTAGGATAACTTAATGTTTGTATCATTCCATATTAAACTATTAAGTTATTTATTGATAATAAATATATAATTTCTTTGATAATTCCAAATAAGTTCCTCACGCATTTTCAAGACATTCAAAGAAAAATGTATAAGTACTTATATTTTATTTAGGCGATTTGTTATACATTGATTAATTCGTCAATTAATTCATCAACGTAATTTTAGTTTTTTATTCCAACATACTTTTTGAATTTAACTTTTAACTCGATTCTAGTTGATAATAATAATAATAATTGCACCTGATAACTTATTAATATATGATACGAGACCTAACCAATCTAGACAACAAAAGAAATTATAGTACTTATATAAAAACGTTCTGAATTAATAAATGTATTAATATAAGCAAGACCGGGTTAGTTAAACAATTTCTTTATCTCATTAAAATAAATAATTCAAGAAATGTACTCGTAAGTTAAAATAAATGCAGTTAACCATAAAAAGTTAAAAAAATAATTTTATTCCACAAAAATGGAATTTAATAACATTTAGTTAAATATTGTAAAATATATATATTTTAAAAATGAATAGCAATTTTATATAATGTAATTAAAAGAATATATTGATATTGAAAAATTTAAAATTATTAAAATATAAATCAAACATTTCATTTTCCAAGAAAGTAGATATATTAATTAACTTAATTCCAGGGGAAGACGCAACATACAACACGAGATTACTATAATATGCAAATAAAATAAAAGATTCGATCTATTTCCGTTTAAATTATAATTTTATACTCAAATTATTTTTTATTTTATTTTAAACGATCGTTGCCTGTGCGTGTCGTCTTCGCCTGTCATCCGGATTTCCATTAGTAAATCGCTTGGATTCAGATGTCAGATGTATAATTCATATAGATATTTCGTTGGTAAAAATATATATCATCTTGTGTTGCTAATTTGCGAGTTGTACTTATTTGAATTAAGATTAAATACGAGCCCTGGAAGTCTCCCTGGGCTATATAATCTGAATAGAGAACTTTAGGGTTCTAGTGCAGAGATGGCATAGCCAACTATGTCCTTGGAATTCCACTAGACAATTCTATCGACGGACGTTAAATAAATCAGTACCGTTACAGGATGATAGCGCAATTCAGCGAATTCAGTGGAATGACAAGTCGATGAAACTCGTCGAATGAACTCAAATGACTTTTAATGATTCACAACACACTTCAAGAATGTGCTCGTGGAGACATAAAGTAAGCAGATACGTGTAAGTGTAAAATCCGAGTCTAATGTCCAGTGGTATAGGGTGACCATATTAAGAAATAAAAAAACGGGACAGTTGTTATTCCCCCACCCCCCCCCCCCCCCAAAAAAAAAACCCTCATCCATTATACATTCACACATATGCACACAACTATAGAGAGTAAAAGTTCAATTATTTTCTTATTACTTTATCTTTTTAAAGTAAACTAACCTAAATAATTAAAGTGTTTAAGTCTGTCATTTATAACTTTGGTTTAAAATTTTAAATATACGAGTAACTGTTTTACATTCGTTTCATACATTTTTTTGATAAATTTTTTTATAATTGTATGGAAATAACGGGATTAAAACGGGACCATCTTCTAAAAACGGAATAAAAAGCGTTCCGTTTGTAGTGTATCGGGACAGCGGGACATTATGATCAAAAAACGGACAATCCTGTTTTAAACGGGATGTCTGGTCACCCTACAGTAGAACTAAGTACGATATATGTATAGTAAACAGCAAAGGTAAAATTGTTGGGAAACGACTGAATACGTCATTTTGGGTAGCCTCAAAATGCTGTTTGATGATATAAAAGATTATAATATTATGTTATTGTGCACGACAAGAAAAACAACAAAAATACATTGTACCCGCACCAATTAATTAAGGTGGTTAAAAACACAATGGCGGTTACAATATTTTCGGCGGCCGAGCAATTAAAAACCACGGAAATCTTCGGGCCGTCAAGATTCGTTGTTCGCACCGGCAGATTCTCCGTCACCGGTACCAGCCAATTGTTCGGTTACCGCGGTCCGTTCCCGGACAAACGAACCATACTCCATACCGTTCCGGGGACAGTGCTGGCAACAACCGCCGTAACCGGCCGCGCACCACCGCCACGGCTGTTCGTCCCACGACCGCGGCATCTCGTCGTCGCCCGGGTGCTCGTTGGCCGTCCCGACGTTGTCTGTGGCCACCGTGTTCGCGGGCATCGAACGCTCGTCCGTGCGGCAGTGGCAACCGTTCGCGGCGTCCGCGGCCGTCAGACACTCGCCACTGCACTTGAGCAGTTCCTGAAGCCGCAGGCAGCTCTGCAACTGGAGCTGCACCTTCAGATTGTACCGTTTCAGCTCCAGTTGCTTCTTTTTCAGCAGCAAACACTTGACCATCAGTATCTTACCCTGGACCATCACCTGTTGGTGATCTTGCCGGATACGCCACAGCGAAATGTCCACGGCCATTATACCGCGGTTACCGTCCTTCGACCACTATTGCCCAGGTATTATATCCGGTAGGTACGTGATAACGCTTAGAACATTAGTCGACGAGGCGCATGCGTGTGTATGTATATATTTGCGCCGAGTTGCAAGTTCCTACGGAAAATACAATAGGTCTAATTAATTGCACGAATAATCAACAAATACGTCTAAATAGTATATTCAATTAAGTAAATAAACGATCAAATCGCGATCGATGGGATAAATAACGCAATAACATTGATGACTATTTTAGCCAGATCATCGGACAGTATTTAATATAGATATAATTAAAGAGCTTAGATGAATTTATTTATCTTGATTTATTTATCAAGGTTATCTAGGTATAATAATATCTAAAATAATAAAGCATATAATATTTTTACAATACGTACCTATATATTTTGGAGTTGTACTGTTAATCAAAGAACATCATATACAATGTTAGTTATATTATTTTTGATTTATGTTGAATTCATTGTTTGTTGTTTTAATCATTCGTTTTTTTCATTGATTTTGATTAAAAACAAAAATAACACGACTCTATTTAAGTATTTCGATTTTAAATTCTGTAGGTTTTCGCATCACTAAAACGATAGAAAAACTTAAAGTAAATTGAAAATGAAATTTTATTATATCATCGAAGCCACACCCTCTTATAACGTCCATAAAGTTTTTTAGAGTGCACTGCATATTATAATTGTATTATTATATTATTATTGTATCTTTGCTACACTCATACTAAATCCTGTATTTCAAATCTTTGTTAAACCTTTTTGTTAATCCTTCAGTAACATATATTCTATATATTCGTACCTCTTTATCTTAACCACTTTTACATCACTCATTTTCATAGCTTGCTCATTTTTTACAACAATATTAGAAATACCTAATTTCGAGCTTTGCAAATAGTCATAGACGAATTTAATCTGTTAATTTATATAGAAATTCTCCAAATAGTAATTAAAATATATTATACATTAAACAAATTAACCTTTTTGTTAATCCTTCAGTAAAACATATCCTATATATTTGTACCTCTTTATCTCAACCACTTTTACATCCCTAATTTTCATAGCTTGCTCATTTTTTACAACAGTATTTGAAATACCTAATTTCGAGCTTTGCAAATAGTCATAGACGAATTAAATCTGTTAATTTATATAGAAATTCTCCACATAGTAATTAAAATATATAATACATTAAACAAATTGAAGATAATATATATATATATATATATATATATATATATAGTTTTAAAACTGATTTCCCATAAACAATTTCTATATTAATATATCATTTTTAATGATAGTACTTTTTTTATTTCAAGCAATATTTTTTCTCTTTTACGTGTATATAGTGTGACGGACGGAAATCAGCGTGATAAATTGATAACACATTGTCACGATAACGAATAAGCTATAATAAAATTGTGTACTTAAAGGAAATATGATTGAAAAAACGATGAGTTCAAGCTGATATTAGTTGATAAATATAATATATTGGTATTTTTTGAACTCGAGTTCAAATATTTAAATATATTACGACGCAATATCACAATATACCGTATGAAAAATAATTTCTCCTATCTGAGTTCTGAAAACGTATTGTATGATTTTTCAGGTTGGTCTACTATTGAATATATCGTTTTATGTAGAAAATAATTTCTGTCGCCATATCATTTTTAATCACTTTACTTTTATCATTAAAAATTACATATATCAGACACAATAATAAAAGTAAATTAGTCAATATAACTTAAAATAATCTAACTTATATTATTACTATTTTTTTTTTTATGAATAAATACTAATTTTTATTAAAAAAATGGTAAATTAATTCATCAAATGCATATGTAAGGAAACATATAATAAAAAATTGTTTATAAATTGTATATAGTTCATATGATGTGTTATTCGTATTATTTAAAATTTTAATAAAAAATCAAAATTCTAAATCTGTGATGAAAATATTAACTTTTAGATAAATGTATTACATGAATTTTTCCCTTTCCATATGTTTATTCTCCTTCCGATATAAGACTACTACTAAAATTTCATATCGTTTCTGTCGTCTCATTAATTATGATTTTTATTTTAAACGTCGTTGGCCATTAATTTTCATATATCTCTGTAGCTACGTTTGTTTTTATATTTCGCTTTTTCTTTTTTAAAACTATAATAATTGTTGAGCTATACCTTGAGGTAATATTTAAAAATTACAATAAAAATTAATTACAATTTCTTTCTAATGCAATTACAAATGTACAAGTGGATTTGCACACTTTTTAGAGTTTATTTTGGGGATTTTTTCAACATAAATACGGTAACCTCATTGTCACGTTTAGATACTAAAATGTATACCGTTATATCCTGTGTGGTATGAACCATTCATAACAGTTGCAATATGTTATAATATTATGTAGACGCTTTTCTTTACATATAACATATATATTATTATATCTTCCATTCAGTTATGTTATAAATGGGTAGTTTTTACGCACCTAAAACGGTATAATAATATATAATATTATTTTCGGTCCCAGGGAAGTTATAGAGTGAGAGAAATGTATGTGAAATTACCACGATAATAATAACAATAAAAATAATAACGACGACGACGGCGATAAATATTATTCCGAAAGACGCGGTCGCGGTATAATAATACGAATATGAATGGCAGAGTAAAAAGCTATAAGAATCGGTATTTTTTTTTTATTATTATTATGTATATTATCTTCATTTTTTTTTTTTTTTTTTTATCGGAATATATTATTTATATTATTATTTTCCACCACCCCATCACACTTGGGGAGATGCCGTTCATTCAACTTGTAGCTTAGAGGTACCTATGTGACTTTTTTTCTCTTTCTCTTACTTCTTCTTCCGAAATCTTAGCCGACACACACCTGTTACGCCAGCTCACCTGTGCACACACACATACAAATAATAATATAACAAGGACGAAATATTAATATAACAACAAAGAGAAAAAAAAAACTACCGGACGATTTTTTTTTTTTTTTTTACACCGCCGCCGTATATATTATTATTATAATAATAATATTATATATTAAATTTTTTTCTAATATTATAATATCGTATATTATAATGGTTATTATTATGCGCGCGTCCGGTCGTCGTCCGTCTTGCAGTGAGATTCGAATTAAAAATTATGACCACCAACAACGGCGGTTTGGAATTCATATGATATCTTTGGTTTTTTTGGGGTTGTGGCGGACAGTGGAGGGGCGGCTAGTGGAGGGGCGGCTAGTGGAGAGGGCGGGGGGTCGGTGTTGGTGAACGTATATTATATTCAAATATATTACAAGAGATATAGGTTGTCCTGTTGTAATGTTAAAATGTCGTATTCGTATTATTATTATTATTATTACACAATGATTTTATGTGTGTGTGTGTGTGAGCGAGTTAAAAATATATATATATATAAAAAACGTGTTTGTCGAATAGCGACGGACGATCGAAGATTTTGCTACTATATACCTACTCACCGCCGCACCGCAATACGCTTCTATATATTTAAATATATATATATAATATATACAATATACATACTAAAAAAGTTTAATTAACCGGTTGCCAGTTTTTCATTTAAATTATTCATAAATATACTGTACAACGTGTCAACGACGACGAAGATGACGAAGAGTAAAATAAAATTTTAAAAAAACCTAATAATATATTATATATTATAATAAAAAAAAAAAAAAGACAAGTCGTTACTAGTTACTACATTTCAAATCGATTCGAGGCGACCTGACGTCGTCGTACGAACGCTATAATATAATTATTATTATTATTATTATTATTAATATAAATACGTCTCCGTTGTCATCTCGGCTTGTTTATAATAATAATAATTGTAAACGCGTGCGAGCAACGCATTCCAAAACGAAATATTATAATAATATATATTTTATACACGTTATCGTAATAATTTACTCATAAATTTTATATTATACAAAGTCGCTTTATAATACGCATAATAATCATATATATTTTGGGCAAGTTAACGATATAGTTATTATAGTTTTTTTGATTGAAAAAATTGGAAAATTTTTATGGTTCTTTTTTAAAAATAATTTTATAACTTGAGTTAAGTTTTTTCAAATTTATATACGAACAATTCAAATTACAAATAAGTAATTGAAATTGAATGAATATTAAGTCAATAATTTCGTATACCCATAAAATACAAAAATTATTTAAACGAAAATCGATAAAATTGTCAAATTATTACACTTTTTATCGATTGATTGAGTAGTTATCCTATTTTTAAAATAATAATTTATTTGATAACTATTTTATTGCGTACAATTGCTTTCCTTTTTTATGTTATAAATATAAATTATGAACTTTATGTCTGCATTATTATATAAATAGGTAATTTTTAAGCAATTATATTAAAACACTTAACGAATACTTTAATAAAATGTCTAAAAATTTCCGAGGCGATAGTGTCATATTTTAATAATAGATGCAATCGTTAGCTACAGAGGTACATTGTTGGTTTCAGCATACGACTAATTTAAATATATAATAATAAATTGATTACTAATATGTATATGAATATATTAATAATTATTACCGAGATGTGAATGATGTTTTTATTGTGAAATCTACAAAATAAATGAGTTTAATAATAAATTAAATACTGTTATACTATCAGACATTATTCTGGTGCCCCAAACAGAAATATTACCGTCTTGAAAATTAGAAAATTTTTAATGTATATGTAATCACTTGCTACTTGTATTTTCTCAGAAAATAATTTTTTTTTATGGTTATAAATCATAAACACGGTATGTTCGAATCTACATAATATATCTCCGAAAAATTAAAATTTTTAAATGCAGTTTTTTTCATATTATTATTTAGGCAACGGACTTTAATATTATTTTTATTACTTGTTTAAAGAAATGCGTCTCATAAAAGAATAAACGCCGAGATATATTGGAATTAGTAAAAAGATCTGGGACACTCTATAGATATACTCTTATTTTAAGGATTCCATTTTATTAACAGTATACATTTAAGGACAAATTAAACCTTCTTTAACTTATGACGAATGCATCATCGAATCAAAATTAAATTTTCAGTCACGATTGTTTTAATAGGTACTATGACCACTGCAGCTTGACGATAAACATTTACGTTATTGGTTACCTCATTAATCGTACTACTATTTGAAGTGAATTTATCAATATGTTTTTATAGATGTTTTAATACAATAAATTATGATTATTTCAAATTTTACGTTATTATTGTAATAATATACGTATATACATTTTGTTAATGTGATGTGCGCGTCAAACGGTAATGGTGGTGACTTTTGGGGGGTGCGGCCTAGGATTTCGCGGCTTAATGATATTATTTCCGCTGTCGTAATAAACAAACACGAGGGGAACCTAAATAATATAATATCGTATACATGGTATGTATAATAACTATATTTATATAGGGCGATTGACGGTGACGTGGCTGTACAGGAGTACAGGACATTATCCCGATTTATGTTTTCCGGACCGATTGTGTAGAATATTTTATTATAAACGATGGACCGGGCTCGTTGTTATCGATACCGTCATATACCATATTTATATCGCTGGGCAACACGATCAGTGTGCCCCCATAATATATAATCATTTTAGTAAAAACTACTTCGAAAATCACACTCCGAGGGCTTGATAAATTTCCAATTTCTAAACGTATATTTTAAACGATAATTGCCTGTGAAATTAACCAAATATACCTATATTGTTCAATTAATCGGATTTAAAGCCGAAATAAAAATATTGTAAAACAACAGAACGAAGTGACCAAAATAACGAGAATGTAACTCGTCTAACGTGTCATCTTAGCTTAAGTTTAATTTAAATCGATGCGAGTATTATTATAAATAATAATGATAATATTTCTTAAATAAATATAACACGCGCAGTTAATGAATAAACATTTATAGATTAATTCATGATAACGAATTAAAAAAAGACAAAATAAAGTTCAAATCGTACACATAATATTATATATCATATTATATAAATAACGAAAAAAGAACATTATTATTATTATAATTAGATTAATTATAATTACATTTTTATTATATTATAACAATTATTCAAGCAATAGATGAACGTGATTTTAAAAATGAAAAAAAAAAAAAAAAATAATAATAATAATAATAATAATAATAATAATCATAATTAGTTATCTGATTATTCTAGTATTTTTTTTTAAGGATATGGACGAAATTTTTCTTATATTATATATCTGCAGTGATTATTTTATATTCTTATTTTTCATCTTAATTCTTATCGTTGTATTAATCCTCGGATTAGTTTTTTCGGATCTCCATACGCGACTCGCTGTTGTAGCTTAATATTATTCGTTTGGGTATCTTCGTGATTTTAATCACATAAGCCGCCCTGGACCTTTCTCAATTCTTCATCATTTAAAATATTCTTTAATATTTCATGCGATTATAGTTTTTTTCAATAAAAGCGTTCGTGTCTAGTACCTATTGTACATGCGCAGGTGATTGTCAGTCCTCAATACTCAGTTACTCTAAACTAAAGATAACAAAGTATATTATGATACATATGCCTGACTTATCTAATGATTCTAATACCTCTCCTTCCTATTATTGTATGTTTAAGTGTCAGAACAGAAACATAAGTACGTACAGTTGTTAGTTCAACGACCAATTAACTTTTATTTAATCAATATTTGTATTACTTAAAGAATTTCCACACTATTTCAATATACATTGTGTACAATTCACATAATTAATTACATAAAACGTAACATCACATAATATATTAGAACAACTGTTTTCCCGTAAAAATAATCAAATATTACAATTAACATTCAATAAATAATACAATAAAATTTCGTGCCATTTATTGTTTCCTATAGTCATAGGTGGTAACTAGGGGGGCTTAGGGAGATTTTACCTCTCCATTTATTTTTCAAAGCCCTCCCCAAATTAATTTGTAAAATATAATTTATCATAGAAGGCATTTTAAACTAAAATTGGTAAGAGCTTTATCCCATTAACCTAATGTTCTAGTTACGCCTATATGCCTAGGGTGTAAATTTATTTCAACTTGTTTACCTCTCCTTATTTTCCAGCATCGCAGTTACAAACAATTATTATTCATTATTTATGATATTAAAATATACACTCTGAAAATCATTTTTGACACTTCTATCGTGGCGATAATATTTTTTACAAATTGTTAATTATTATAAGTCTGTATTTTACTCTTTTCGTCCTATCTCTTCACATTCATTTCACTTGTCAACAACATTTAAAATACAACAAATTAAAAATTAGCTTTCTTAAGTATAACAAGGTGCCCCAGATCTATTAACTAATTGCAATATATCCGCGAAAATTAAAATTTTTTAATTCTGTTTTTTTTTAATCATTAAGTAAAAAAAAGATTATTGTTATTATACCCTTTAAAAAAAAAAGTCTCATAAAAAAATAAAAAATAAAACTTTTTAAATTAAATGGTAGGTACTTACTATATATTATATTTTATATTTTTACACTATATTTTTATTAATATTTTGATTCCAAGTCTCATTAAGATATTGAATTTTGTGAATTTTTTTCATGTTATTGAAAAATTAAATATTCTACGTCATATATTTTAATATCATGACATGCAAAATTCTTATTATTATCAATATCAATAGGGTTCTCAAGTGATTACACAATTTTATTTCTGCAAAAAAAACATAGATAATAATGGTCTATTTATAGATAAATGTCAGTCGTATAGTTAATTTAGCTACTATCATTAATCATATAATTGATTAAATAAATTTTATAATCCACGTTATAATTGTTTAGATATAGGTATAATTATAATAAATGACATAGAATATTTCATTTGTCAGTTAAATAAAAATAAAAATAAATCCTCAAAAGTCGCCATATTGATGATTGAAAATTTTTATAAAAACATACTGTTTATACTTTGTCTATATCTTTAATAGTGATTAATAACATAAAGTTTTCGCGGACACATTGCAATTATTAGTAAGTAGATCCTGGATAAGATGTATAAAAAAAATGGGTCTAGTCTACCTGTTCTATAAACAGTGGTCACTGGATCTAAAATTCGTGAATCGAATTTATGTGATAATGTAATAGTTATTAATCGTCACAAACACGAGGTAAGACGGGAAAATCAAATATTTTTTGAAAGACAAAACTTAGCATTTGAAAATATTATAAAAATTTGATTTTGCTTTCAAATTTTGAAATTTCATAACATCTTATATATTATGATAGAACCTAAAAATTTAAGTTAATAACATAAAAAAGAAAAAACCATACAATAAATGAGTTTTGAGTTAAGTGTCCCATCTTAGTCCAGTTTCTCCTATTAATCATTTTATTATTGTTATTGTGCTAAACAAATATGGAAATTCATAAACATCCTATGGATTTTAAATACGATGATGATGATGATGATGATGATGATGTATATACGTGTGTATTCCTGATGAAAATTACTCTGTCGTCATCTAAATAATAATAATTCCTCGACATTGGTTCGTCGAGATACACATTATTGTGTGCGTGTGTGCATATTGTGTATAGAAACGTCGTGGCCGTGGGCACGATGACGGTGCTCGAGGGGTGCGAATACGTCACACAAACACACACAATAGGAGAAGTGAGCGGCGAAATCCTCGACGTTTCAATTAGGTCACGTACCCCCGGGGGCGGACGGTCCGGAAGGCGCGACATTCGCGTCAATTGAAACGCTCTGGCGATAACGACAAGCGATTTATATTATTTTATACGCGCTCTCGTGTGTTTTAATCTTTGTTGCACACGCGCGCATCGTTACAGAGATACGCGTTACACACAAATAACACATAAACGCGTGTGACTTTTCGATTGTGCGAATTAATTATAGTAGTCTTTTTCCTTATTTTTTTTTTTAATTCCATTTTTTTTACACCCGAGCTCGATCATCGAGAGTGATTCGACATTTGGATAGCAAAAGATTTTTCGCGTGCGAAAAAGCACAATCGTTCTATAAAACTTATCCATTATAATATACTATGATGTATCTTTGTGCCTTAGAAATGTAAATACGTAACGATTGGAATGATATTGGTGCAAAGCATTACCGTGTTGTCGGGATGGGAAAAATAGGATGTAAAACTGTTAATTTTTTCGTGCGACAAAAATGAAATAATAACGTTGTTGCCGACAAAGTTGATAGTTTTTTGAGAAATATTTCACAAAATGTGTTGGAAATTGCATTTTGGACACAACTGTGCTTTGGTTTGGACTATATGTATTATAAACTATTTGTATTATTGTAATTAAATAACAATGATGTATAAATTACATTATCATCTTTATTGTTTTTTAATATTTTTCTTCTTGTAGGCCAATTTTCTTACTACTCAATTAATATTACATTTATATTTTTTATATTATTGTATTTTATTATTTTGGATGTTGATTTTAAAATTAAATGTTATATATATTATGATATGATGGATGTCTTAGATCTAGTTCTAGGTCTAGTTAAATTCATTTTTGAAGTAATTATTTATTTTTTTTTTTTGTACATTTCTCCAATGTAAAAAATAACTTTTGTACCTAAGTACCTATATTATATAATTTATAAACTTAAGATGTACAAGTGTGACGTATTGCAAATTGTATATTTAAAGTACCTATCCCTTTTCTTTATATATAATAATGTAATTTATCGAGTACCTATATAGTTAAAATATTTTTTTATGTAAATCCCCTCCCTTACATCCAAAAAAACCAAATTACGCCACTGGAATCAAATGCAAATAAGTTGTATTTTATACTATAATATCAAATATAATATGATATTGTCGTTCCTATTGTGTAAATTATGTAAATTCATTATAAATAAATAATTTTTGAAGACTTAGACAACAGGAATTTTATTTTTATTTTCCTTAAGTTTGGATAAGGTATCAATACGTGTTGTAATATTATTATTATTTTCTATTCATCATAAACATTATTATTATAATGTGTTGGCGGACACGAGTAAACTTGTTGTCGGTATCTCTACAGCGGGATTTCTGGGAACCGTTCAAATCGTGGTCGTATCGTAGGTACGTACGTATATGTCATTTTAATGATAAGTTGAAAAAAAAATATTAAAAACACACAAACAAAATAGTCTTAGGTGATTGCTGTTCTAGGTCATTCGGTAGTGTCAGATAAAAAAAAAACCTATTGAAACTCTTAAAAAAATATAATATAATTTCAAGGTGCGATATCAAGACTGACAACGTTCGTCACATAAAGAGATTAAAAAAATATGTAAATATAAAAAACATACAAGTTACCAATAACATTATAAAAAAAAGGAATGGTATTTATAAATAGTTTTTATACCTACATAATAAATATAATATTTTTAAACATAAAATACTAATTTTAATATTATAAAAAAATATAATTAAAATTTTTCTTCAAATAATTTGGGCAGAAGCTAGGTTTACTCCACGGGGTCTAAAAATGAATAATTATCAAAAATATAATTTAACTCGTTAAATTTAAAAGTTTAAGTAGCGAAACTTAACTGTCAACCATCAATTTAACTGAATTGTAAAAATATTATTTACATTTTTATTTAGTAAAATATACGTGATTTCTGTAGTTATTTTCTAGTTATTGAGTTATTTACAATTAAGGTAAAATCAATTAAACTATTTTAAATATATAAATTAACTTTAGTGCATTTACATACTTCATATAGGTATATTTTATAAGCGTAAAAATATATTATGAAACCATAATAATCGTGAGTTTCCGAAAACATATATATTGTAAAACTCAATATTTTCTTAATATGATAAAATTAAGTTAATTTATAAAATTTAAATGCTAATAATTACATTCTATATTAACTTGGTTTTGTTAAAAGTTAAACAAAAAACTTATTACCAAAAACGCATAGTTGTATTTTTTATTATAATTTTTAATATATTTATTTAAATTAACATGTGCGACAAAATTATTGAGAGAGTTTTAAAATAATGATATTTATTTTTTGTAGATAAAGTTTTTTATTTTTTATTATCGAAAAGTGAACACAAATATTTTAAATATGTATTCATATTGCGTAATATACAATGCATTACGAAATGTCATTGTTTTTGTTAAAAATAAGATCTGTTAATGTTTTTTTTTTATTGCATTATGAATCGTAATACAACTTATGATACTTAAACAACCAATCATAGAATTATAAACTCATTTATTAAGTAATAATTTTTGTATTTTTTAAATGATATCAACTTACCGTCAGTAAATTAAATAAGCTTACGTGTTAAAAAACTAAAAATTTGATTAGAAAAGTATCCCGAAGCACTCCGTTTACTATATTATTGTACTACGACTAATAGTAATTGTGAATGCGCGGTGTGTGAGTTAGAATTAGAACTACAACAATA
Source organism: Eriosoma lanigerum (assembly GCA_013282895.1). Lineage (NCBI taxonomy): Eukaryota > Metazoa > Arthropoda > Insecta > Hemiptera > Aphididae > Eriosoma > Eriosoma lanigerum. Next base: position 10,585,122 of record CM023362.1, read on the forward strand.
TTTGCTTTTTAATTTTTTACGTTATATTCTAATACCTGCAACCGTAATATTATATTTTATAACGTACATGGTAATATATTATTATAAAAAACCATAACCGTGTTTGTAGTAGTTAAAGACCGGGACAGCGGCGGAATACGGTAGCCGTCGTCGAAGAAAACCAGTCGTATATATTATATTATTAATATTATAATAATATTCTTTAAAAACACAATAATAATCAAGATAGTGCACGTGATTTGGGGTACCCGTCCGTAGAATGTCGTCCCATTACGAGTTCTCCGTAAATAATAATGTTTTATTTTTTTCTTGACACCTTAATTTCTCTCTCTCTCTCACTCTCTCTCTCTCGCACCGTCTCTGTCAGTCACAGATACGATTATTATCGTAATGTTTTCTGTATATTATACAAACGAAGCACATTTCGTATCGTATTATTATTAGATATACTTATTGAAAGAATAAATTTAATACAGTGCGATCGAAATATCGCGTTACGAAAACGTCGATATTCACGGTGCGTTTTTTTTTCTTTTCAAACTCGATATTTTCCGATCACACCGTATAAGCCACGTTGTGTTATCGTCGTGTGCGCATAATATTTTAATGTTTTATGTGATATCTCCGACAAGAATCTTCGTATATTATATAATATAATGCGTTTCGTTCTGCGGAGAAAATATCACCCTCGTTCATTAGGTGTCTGCGACTACACGAAAATAATAATATAATGATATTATTGGGTATACCTATATACTATTGATATATACAATACATAATATATTATGCTGTTACTACTGCTACCGTATTATGTACAGTTCGACGTCCGTCATAACATAATATATACCAGGTACGTGGTATCCGGTTACCTGTCGGGTGAGAGAGACGTGAAAAAAAATTCGAAAATGTCTGAGCATATATATATATACGTATTATTATTATTATTATTATTGTTATCTGACGTGTGTATACAATAATTACGATGTTACATTCCGACGATGACGGCGACAGGTTTCGTCGTCGATGGCGATACGATCTATATATATAGGTAGTATAATATTATAGTATATTTTATTTGTATTACCTTCGTGCGAAGGCTTCGGCATATTATTATTATTATTATTGTGTGAAAACATAATATTACGAATCTCGTATAAACAAACCGTGGGCACTACCGTTTTCATGTTGGCTGCAATCGACTCCGATTGAAATGTAAAATTACGGTTTTTATACCGTATATTAGGGATGAGAAAATTACAGGAGTAAAATTGTTACTGATAGTCTACATATAACTCGGAGTAGGTTTTAGTTTGAATTCCTAATAGTATCTTGATAATTATTTACGTGAAATAATTAATAATTACTTTTATTTATGAAAACGTTTGAACGCTATGAGCCTATAAAATAGCATCGATTTCACTGAACGAGTATATTCGTTCTATTATTATATCGTAATATTCAAAACAATTTTCAGATTTTATGAATGACTTCATTTTTCACGTGTCAAATTCAGTATACATAATTTTACTTGAAATTCATTTACATAGAAAAAAAATAAATTTTGGAATAGATTTTTATTTCTCTTAGCAAAAAAAAAAAAAACAATTATATATATAAATAAAACACAGATAAAAACGTGTAATTTATATTATTTTTCATTCCTAAATATTAATAATATTGTGATTGGATGCATGAAATCAACCATATATATATTATACAAACAAATTATACCATATATATATATATATAATTACATATAATATATTAGTTTTTATGTGATTTATTTTGAAAATTAATTTGCATTTAAAATAAAAACTTTAATGTCTACTCACTAATGTACAATGTTCTGTCTCTGAGTAGATAATATCACTAATTGAATACCTAATATCTACTAAGTACATAATACAATTATTATTTTATTATTATTAATATTATGATATTTTTGATGGTGATTATTTTGAATATGTTGATCTGTCCTAATAAAAGTGTCTAGTTTCACTTATAATAAGTAGTTATTAAAAACAAAATTTAAACAGATATAAAATAAAAGAGTTTAATTTAAATTATATTATATACATTTAAAAAAAATAGTCCTTGTCCTGTCTACTTCTTTAAACTTTTAGATAAGTATCGATAAAATAATAATTAAAATTCGTCTTTAAAGGTAAATACAATTTTACAAATGAAAGTAAAAATACATTTTTAGTGTATTTTTTCAAATCATCATTTAGAATTTTTAAGGAATAAAAACATTTTTTTAAGTGCATATTTTAGGGATTTTATGGTTTTATCTTTTATATGTTATTATTGTTACATTATTTACAAATATAAATTAGTGTAAAAATAATATTGTAAACAATGCAATGTTAATATATTATAAATTTATATAACATTTAGAATATAACGATTTTATTAATTTTGAAAATGTGGTTGATTTCGTTACCTAGTAAACATTGAAAATGTATTAGATTCTGAGCGGAACGAGGAATGTATTGATTCTACGTACAAAGATTTTTTTTTTTTTTTTGGGTAGTAATAATGGTCCGATTTTCACGTATAGCATATGCTTCGCTTGCAAATATTGTCTACTTGGTACTTTATTAAGCTCATTTTTATAATTTCCCAAAAGTTTTTCCTTAAGAAGCGGAAAATTGGCAATTTTTTATAGGTTTTTTGTTATATATTTTTCTGATGTAGAAAACTATTTTTGGGGTAGAAATATTGGTTCTATTACCACAAAAAAAGGTACCCTTTCTATACCAAATTTCATCTAGTTGGTACTTTATTTAGCTCATTTTTCGAATTTCCCAAAAGTTTTTTATTGAAAAGCGGAAAATCGGCAATTTCTATACGCTTTTTTATGAAAACCTTTTTTCAGGTAGAAATAATGGTCCAATTACCACAGATAGGGTACCCTTTCTATAACGAATTTCATATAGCTGGTACTTTATTTAGCTCATTTTTCGAATTTTCCATAAGTTTTTCCTTGAAAAGGAATGATAACTCCTTGAATATTGATTGTAGGGATTCGAAATTTATTTCGCATATTTACATATGTAATTTTCATTCGTGGTAAATTTTGAAATGGATTATCAGTATAATATATTTCAATATATTTAGATACGCTCAGAATCGTATTTTCTAATGCAATATCATTGCATTCAAATATTTATAATTGTAATAAACCACTAATTTCTCCGAAGACCGAAGGGACGTAGAAGTAACGTCCACAATTGGCCTTCCCACTTTTTTTTTTTATTTGTTTTGCCAAAGACATCGTAATAATATCGCGGTTCAATTAATCGATAATTTGAACAAAGAGTATGGTATAATAATATAAAATAATTATGTAGGTAGTAGGTACTAACTCAATTCAATCACCGTCAGTTGTATTTTACGAAGTTCATAATAATAATATTATGAATAATAAAATTGTTGATTACAATAAATTTTTTATCTGGGTAAAATGTAACGCCGTAATAATAATTTTATGATATAAATGTGCATAAAAATAACACAGCGTGAAAATTACAGACGAGTGCCGATAGGCAGATCGTATGAAACCGCGATTGATGTGGTAATCTGCGGTATAAGCGGGGACAGTGGTATTGGTATCTAGTGCTACCTATATAATATTATTGTATTATAAAATATAGTTAATTGTAACCGCACAGACGAATATAATACATTATCACGAGGATATAATGATAGAGGTAATTTCGATTTCGTCGAATTTGTCACTATACACGGCGGCGGCGAGTACATAATAATAATAAATAATAATAATAATTTATAAATTTATAATAGTATAATAGTTTGACGGGTGCAATACGAAAACCGTCATAATCCGGTTCCGTTTATATAATATATATTTTATACCGTCCTTGCAGTTACTAATTACCAACATCCTGGTAATCGAGAAATTCAATCATTGTTATACAACAGTATACGTTATGCGGTAAATTAAAAGATGCATGTACGAGTTAACTTTTAACACTGTTTTTTTAGCTAAACAGTTTAATAAACGTTAATGAAGTTAAAGCTGTTTAATTCGATATGTTCGCGAAAAAGTTTTAAAAAAAATGATGTATTTATGTGATGTTGGTCGTTTCACACCTTGCTAAATTGGTTTATAATTTAAGTTTTATTTGAATAGTTTTATTTAGTTTTATTTCTCTGTTGAAAGAAAGGATTTTTCGGCCATTGGATTACAAGTCAACCAAATTAACAATGAAAATACGCAAAATTTTTATTAGTCTGTTTGAAAAACCTCGGTGTAACATTATAACTCTATAATTAACACTATAATATATTCAAAATGATAATTCAAAAGGTCAATTTTGAAGATAATAATAAGAGGCTATCATCATGTAATATATAAAACAAATACAAATATATTAAAGCGTTTCGATATAAAATGACTATTTTAGAACAAACTTTTTTAAATTTATTTTTCTAAATTTTGTAAAAACTAAAAATAAATTAATGTACATTATTTAATAATTGTTCGAATGGTATACCTAATTAGTTACTAAAATTATTATATAAGTAATATTATATAATAACAAAACACTTTGCAATGTTAGTGAAATAATTGGCTACAAAAACAAGTTAATAAAATTAAAATCGCTAAAAATGTGCAAAAATTGTGTAAAGTGAGTTATTCCTCGGGTACGATCGGGTTTACTCGCGTGCAAGGCCATCGTCGCGTGATATTAAAAAAATTAATAAAAATGATTAAAAATTAAAAATAATATTTTTTTAGCTGTTATTATTATTCGGTGGAAACGGGGAGAAGGCGCATTGTCGCCGCCGTTTGATGGTACACGTTTGTCGGTGTGACGGAGTTGTGTGTGTGTGTGTGTGGGGGGGGGAACTGGGGGGCTGAAAGGATGGGGCGTTCGGTTCATAAATCGAGCGGCTCGGATAAGGGGAGTTGAGGGATAAGGAAAACCGTACTACGGCTTCCAATGCGCACAAAAATATACAACGGCGAGTCAGACAAATGATTATTTACAACGGACGCGTCGCCATTATATTATGATTATTAGCCGTGTACGTACATACTATCGTATTGGCCGTGTCGCGGTCGGTGCCGAGGGGAACGACGTCCGCCGCGGAGCTGGTCCCGTCGTCGCGGCTATCGTATTTCGACAGGCGACCGCCGCGTGCCGGCACGACCGTTCCGCGATAACGTTTCAATTAGCCGCGCCGCCGGTTCGCAGTTGTCGTATTATCGCGAACCGTCGCCGAACAACGCGTCCTTTTCGCCACGACGATGATGATAATAATAACAATAATAATAATAATAATAATAATAATAATAATGTATATTGCGAAAAACCACAGAAAATATCATATCGCGACCGCGGTTAACTACCAGCAGATAACCATTATTCTGGTCGCCGCGAATCGAAAATACCAAAGTCATCTCCAACCATAATATCGACAACGAGCGGAATAATAAACAATGGATGATGAAATAATAGAAATAATAAAATAGCAGGTACTACTATGTAGGATATAATAGAAATGTATGAAATACCCGGTTAATGAGAGTTATTAGTGGTAAGTGGCGTAATTATGGTGGGGAGGGGATAGATACCCTCTCTTGACTTATTTTTTCTAGTGATATTTTTCGAAAACTGATATAAAATAAATTACTTTGTATTTCTTACTTATAAGAATAAGAAACAATGCTAACACGCATTGTTTACAATGGTAAGAGAATAAGGGGGTTTAATCTTGGTCAATTAAATATTGCCATCCCATATCCCCCCCCCTTTGACAAAATCTTAAATACGCTACTGTTAGTGATGATTGTAAGTGTGATTTCATTTTGCAAAACGCATGAGATATGTGACGTTATATACGTGGGAAAAGGAATAAATAAAGAAGGAGAGATTCTAGTACGCCGAAGAGAAACTTTAGAATTTATTTGTGAAAGGACATTCGATTGAAATAGATAAAACTTTTTGAAAGTAAACGATAAACATACTAGAAGTTTACTTGCGATCAGCAAGACAAGATAGATTAAATAATTACAAACAAATGACGTCAGAATTATGATTTTAAGAAAAAAATTCCTAAAATCGACATCTTGATTATATTATCAGGTTGCACATTAAAATTATCATAAAAATATACAACTTAAATCGGCTATTTACATATTTCACATAAACTTAAAATAAACATAAAGTTATTTTTTTCATTTTTTCACTAAACGTTTAGAACTAAAAAAATAATATATGTAACTTTACAATCTATTGCCTAAATAATAATATTAAAAAAATAGCAATGAAAAATTGTAATTTTCGAGGAGATATTACAATTAGTAAATAGATCTGTACCACTCTGTATATAGTGGCGAATATTCAAATTGAATAAAAAACAAAAATTGACCTGTAAAATTTTACGAATTGAAAGTATCGGTTTGGTATCCATAAAAAGTTTCACAAAAAAACTTGAAACTTTAATATATGAACTAAATCATATTGAATATGAATTAATTAATATATCAGGACTAAAATTAAATTTCCGTCACGCGAAATTCATGCAGTGTACTTACTTCCGAATTCGCGTACTTTAGGCAAAACTTCTCGAAATGTTTGTTCCGTATTTTTATGTGATGCGGTGTTACTATCCTCGTGCAATCGATATGACGGACGAAGTTTCATGCTGCCGCCGTCCGGTGGCGGAATTTTCTTAAGCATGAAAAAAGAACGAGAACTCGATATCGTCTGAAAGCAGATAGCGCCAGGTCATTAAAGATAATAATAAACGGACGATTATTATATCCGATTTCACCGATCGAAACGAAACCGAGAGTCGTCGTTACGAGACGGATTAGAGTAGATACGTTTTATAATCGTCGCAGCTGTTGTAATAATAATAATAATTTATACATAAAATACGAAAATAACTACAAACTGTGAAACATAAATACATAGTACCTATAAATAACGCTTTCAATATACACAAAACATAACCTAACCTAACCATAATTGTTTATAGTTTATACCGCATTATTACGACGAAACTTCAGCGAATTTAAATAATATTATTATTAAAGTTACAATTTTTATTCAAATTGACAAATTAACTTAATTTAAATTTGTTTGGATATGTATACCATTTTTTGTGCTCCTTCGTTATTTGAATACGCGTTGTTACGTTAGGTTTTTTTCTTCTGGTTTTTTTTATTTGATTTTAAAAAAGCAATCTAACTTTTGGCTATAAATTTTCATAAAGAATCAACTATGTAAAAAAATATGAAAAATAATGTTAGTACTAAATATAGAATGGTATTTCGTGGTATTTGTTCTCAATCATTTTACTTTTTTATTTTCATCAAGATTATTGTAATTTTTCATCGTTTTGGATCCGGTTCTCCTGATTTCCTGACAATATGTTTTCCAATTTAACCATCTAATACTATATATGCGTTCGATTTGATTACTAAAATCATTTAACTTGTTGGGTATTTCTATATAAGATTATAATAATTATTAATTTTTTATAAGACAATTAATATTTCATCAAATGCAATTTTTGTGTTTGAGATATTTGACATGTATGAAGCATTCATTTTTTTTTTAAGAATTCATATTTTTTGGTGGCTGAATTTTATGATTTACTGGTTATTAAGTCAGCATTATTATAATAATTACGTACGCACGGACTTGTATCCTCGCTTCTCGTATACGGGGTGATAAAATGTTAAAAATAACATAGAAACCGCATATATATATATCTATATATAAAATATAATATATAATACATAATATGATAGTCACCGTTTTCGTGACACGAAATTTCTATCACTCTGTATAATCACACTGTTACAACACAAGTAAGTATATATTATATATTATTGTTATTATTCATTGCTTTATAATATATTGTGTGTGTGTGTGTGTGAAAGGGTTAAAGACTGATTACGCGCGCGCACAGTAGCCGCCCAGCTCGTTAATCATTAATGTTTGAGTAGCCAGACACTTCAAAAATGATTTACGACGAGTGAATCTTCTCATTTTCTGCTCCTTCTTTTCCTCCTTCTGCTCGCCAGCCAACATCTATAGGTATATACATTTTATATTATATAATATTGTGTTATACAGTAGTGTTAAAATAATTTATATCATTACTACGACGACGTAAGTACACAGTGTGATTGTATTTTTTAAATATGTTAACACCATATTTGCAAAAAATTAAAGTTGTGTACGATTTATATAAATTCGTGTTTTCTTACACAGTTTCCAATATTATGGAAACCAATATTACTTGTGATATGAATTAGGTATAAAGTAATAAACAAACAAAAGGATTATATAATATTAATCGACCTATGACCAGAACCACTCTGTATAAACAAATCGTTTCTCTATATTATACATAAATAATTTATAAAACACACTACATATGCACATACTTGTATAACGTAATACACGGAGTGATTATTTTATCACACAAGAACGAATTTCCCACTCAATTTATTTAATGGTGAATTTTAATAAAAAAAATATGAGATATATAAATTTATTATTATTCTTTCCATCTCGAAATTTACAATTTATTTTCATAATTTAGGCCATATTTAGGTTAATTTAGATACTGTGAAGTCAGCCACTCTAGACTAACACTAGTTATCAATACTTTATAAGATTGCGAATAGTTAGATATGAAAATTTTGTTTTTGATTATTTACAATTATAAATTTCTTTTTAATAAAGAAATATATCGTGTGATATTTATTGCTTAAAAGTTAGTTATTATATTTGCTGAAATATCGTTAATAATATTTTCATAGAAATTCCAATTTTATTTTTTATTGATATTATTGAGTCGAATTTGTTCAATGGTGATCAGTCATACACCTCCAAAGATCCTGATCTCCTATAAATTCATATTTGCTATATCTTCATATAAACCATATCATACCTCTTCTTCAATATTCTTCTTCCTCTCATACCTTCTACATTCATTTCCATAACAGCCCTCATCACTGTCTCTAAATCATCATTCCTCATAACATGTCTAAAGCATCTCAGACTAATCTCTATCATTTTTTCCACAATTGATGCAACTCCTACACTTCTCCGTATGTATAATTAATTTCTTATTTTATTTTCTCTGGTCACTCTACACGTCCATTACCATCACATTCACTCTATCTTAACATTCTCATCATCACTACACTCACCCCAAAGATAAATATAAAAATATCTACCTGTCAATCTTATCGGCATTTTCTTGTCACATAAAACACCCGATGCCTCCCTCCACTGAATTCATTCAAATTTTATTAAAACTTTATTTTTCATGTTCTCCTTAGAACTACCAATCTTTTTCACTACTGAATCTATCAGTCTCGTATACTATATCATCATTCATCTTCAATACGTCTTTGTCTATAAATTTCATAATCACTTTTATCAAAATTATACATGATTTCTTTGTTATACTCCAATTAATCCTTAGTCCTTTCTTATATTTGGAATTATTGTTATAACACTAATTGCCTGTAATAAATAAATTATCAAAAATATTAAAAATTAAAATTCAGATATCTTATAAGTAATATCAATAGGTATAACAAATTAACTGTATATTGAGATAATAATATTATCATCCTGTATAATATGTAAGACAAATTAAATAATATGGCATATGTACGCACAAACGATGGCCAGCATAAATGATGCGTTTAATATTTAATTCGATATTAGTCAGCTTCATCATTCTTCTCCTTTTTTCATATTATCGTTATTGTTAATGTTATTATTATTATTATGTGATATTGTATTTTTTTTTTTTAAACAATTTTTTTTATCGTGTCATTGCCGTTATTTTCGTTAACGAGAACGCACGATTGAGTTTCGAGTTTCGTATTTATCATTTTTCAGCTACCAACAAATATTATCTGGTCGATTTTATATTTTTAAATATTTTACGAGGGTGAAAAAAAGGAAAAGGAAACAAATCTAAATATATTTCACGGTATAAAATATATTTTTAAACACTTATTCGTCATGTTTATTACATTTAATCACAGAGACGAAACATTTTGTGGACGAGCTTCAGTTTTAAGTAGGATTTATAATAAACACGTTGCAAAACGGTCAATGCCAACAAATAACATTTAACTTATTATTTAACCTAACTTTTAACACTAAATAAGAGGTTATCGGTTGTTTTATAATGTTAGATATATTCTGTAATATGCAGATATTATATTCAATAGAATATTTGGAAATGTAATGATTTCATTTTTTATCGAAATATAATATTAAATTTAGACAATTAGGTACTCACTTTGAATTTCTTCATTGATATTGATAGCTTCATTCTCAAATTATTATCTTGCAGTATGACATAATTGATAATAAATATTTTTACCACGTCACACACACATATTTTATACGCGCATACACATGTCGACAACATGGGATCATGTCATCGATGCAATATTTTGTAGAGCTGAAATTTAAACTAAAAATCCAGACAAAATTTTAACTATACTCAAAATGGTCCTATTATAATTATGTAAATCAAATAAATAAATTATAATTTAATTATTTATAAATAAATTATTTATAGGTTACTTTATTGGATTATGTTGGAAATCAATTTCCATTAAAATCATTTTGTTTTTCAAATATAATTATTTAAACCAATGTTGAGAAATTTCTAATATTAATACATAATTTTTTTGCATAAGAAATGCAAAAAGTGAAAAGAAAACATTTTTAACATAACTTAGTAAAAATAATTTTTTAAACAAATAGAATAGACAGAATTTAAATAAGACAATTCTAAGTAGTCAAAAGTTTGTGAGGCCTTTTGGTATAAAATGTTAGCAGTAAACAAATCGCTTTCATTCTCCTTGAATAACAAATCCAAAATATTTGGTGAGACCCAATAATAGTTATCGTTATCGTTTATAATATCTAAATGTAATAACTAAATGTCAACAATTTACAATATAATATTATATGATCAGTTGAGCGCTAAAGTATCCATCAACAAATATATAAAAAATTGTGTTTTAATAGTTATTTATTCAAAAAATGACGCTGAATCGTTTAAAAATACCATTAGTTAGGTTGGATTTATAATTTCCATAGTTATCGTTAAAATTCAATTTTATCTTAAACACTATTAACCGGATAATAACCCGAGCCTAATATATTATACCAGTCAAACTTTTCTTAAGGGACTAGTCTATTATAAAACTAATAACTATATATCGTAACTAAGGTATCAAACTATGTTTTAAAACATTTTGTAAAAAATTAGATAAATACCGTTTACGATACCTTATTCTTCGCTACGATTACTATGCGCAGTATATCATATTGGTCAATCAATTTGCTAAGAAATTGTGCAGTATCTGCATTTAATAAGTATAATATAATATTATACCATTTCGTTATATCTAGAAAATGACGCACACTGTTTTATATCGTCTATAGGATAGCGTGTAATATATAATTTACATTAAAATTGATCGATACGACATTTTAAAATCACATTAAAAAGCATTTCCAGCGGTTTTCGTTACTTTTCACCGTTGTAAAAAAAAAAAAAATTGTATTGGGTATACATTCGAAATCGAAATGTGGAAAGAATGCGATTTGATTATTTTCCACAAAATTTTGCGTTCACTGCACCACAACTATTCGGTCTCTTTATGGCTCGTCCCGTGGCAGGACGTACCTACATATAGTCACTTATTATCGAATATATTTCGACGACAATGCACAACAATATATATTATATTATATTGTGTGTGTGTATATCTCGCACAATAATGTTTTATAATATACATAATATTATATATTATTATTATTATTATGCTCTCCGGCGGTGGGTTTTTGTACCATATAAATTATTATTTATTATAATATACAAAACAGACGTGCAATAATAATAATAATAATAATAATAATTCGGTCGGGCCGGTCGGTCCGAGTGATTGATTCCATTCACACTTATTTTCGTCGGTCGGCATCGAGACTATATAATATAAAATATAATATTATATCCGTACGATGTATATGTATATTATAATACAATATTTGTATTATTATTATTATAAAATCGCGAAACTGTTTACGGTTCGTTCGGTCTTTAAGCAGCGTTTCACGCGCGCGCGCGCCCGCGCGAGGGGTAAAACGCGCGTGGTGTGAGCGAGGGAAAACTACGCGTATACTATAGAGAGAAAGAGAGAGAAAGAGTGAGAGAGAGAGAGAGAGAATAAAAATGAAAATAATCTCTGCGGACAAAAAGCGTATCCATCAAACCGTGTAATGACCCCGCCGCACTCTGCCGGCCGATCGACGAACGACTAGGGGGTGGTGCAACAACGTGACATTTTTTTCTCTCTTTCCCATTGTCGTCGACGTCGTCGCGCGCGCGTTATCTTTCCGCCCGAGCGTGTTGGTGTACCTCCGCCGTATATTATTATTTTCTTACAAATTTCGTCTTTCCCCTCGTTCTCGTTTTTATAATATCACTGTGCTCGTACGACCCGTTGTGCGTATATGCGTAGAATGATATAATGTACAGCCGTAACCTGTATAATAATATATCGTATTGTTATTTATCACGTATATATTTTTATACAGAACGTTCGAAATGAGAACGGATAAAAAAAAAATATATATAATATCGTGTTTGTGAGAAAAATTCTACTTAAAAAAAGCCATTTACGATCATACCTAACCGTCAACTTTTATTAAATAAACATAATAGGTTTCGCACCATATTAATATAATGACGTTTTTATAGGTATAATATTCGTAATTGAAATCGGAAACAGTCTGTAGTTGAAAAAAGTAGTTTTGTGGTAAACTGGTATGAAAAAACGCTATTTAAAATGAAAAGTAATCTGGATGTACCTATAACATGTATATAATATTCAAAGTCATCGGAGATTTGATTATTTTTAAAAATTACATATTTGCAAGATGCGATGCAAAAGTCAAAATTCTGAAACATTAGAATTTTGAAATGAAAATGGCACACCTGTCCTATAATCTAATTGATTATTGATGTATAATAGGGACTATGTGATCGAAATAGCGGGGAAATCTATGCAAATTATCAATATAACCACTGTTACCGCCGGTTACCATTTAAAAATTTCATTAAGGGTAGGAAAATAAAATGTGAGATAATGAGAAATATATTTAATATGAAGATATGCATATAAATTATGATAGAATATTTTAGTATGATTAAAACGCAAAATTTGCCGAACAAAATATTGATCACCCAGTATCGCTCATAGTTAAGGGCCGAATTTAGTCTTTTTCCGCCCCTGAGCAATATGATTTTGCCACCCCTCCTAAAAAAAACAAACACATAGTTTTTTTAAGTAAAACAGAAACAGTCAAACATCATTAAAATATACCCTTATTTCTATTTAAATATAGGTAAAAGTACCTACATAATAAAATCATGAAATGCACAAGAGATTTAAGAAATATAAAAAAATATTATATAATTTAAAACCATTAATAATTGATTTTTGTAATTAAATATCAACCAATGACGCGATAGCTACCCTACTTCTACATAAAAAAAATATATTAGATAAAATTTGCTGGTTGATGAAAATCAAATTTTTACTTCTTCTTTCAAAAGTCGCCGCCAGGGGTCGATACATGTCCGTTCCCTCCTCAATACGGCTCTGTCCATATTCGTTGACCGCTTTTTTGTGTTAAAATTATTTTTGTATACGGTGGTTAACAAAATGTGTTAACGATGGTATAACCACCTGCAGAGGTAATACATAATAATATGAAATGTTCCCCTCGAATCGCAATTCCGCAATTCCGCAATTCCGATTACAGAGCCGCACATGCATTTACAGTATGGCCATTATCTTAATTGCTATACGGTATGCGGCGTGTATCAGAGGAAGAAATTTCAAAGAAATTTCCAGCAAGTTAACGTGGTAGACGACCGAGTACCCATAATCGCGCGGTATCCGTGCAAAAAATTGTGCACACGCATAATGAGAAAATCCATTGTATTTTATTTCAATCGCTCTGTATATAATATATTTCGTAGGTATACGTATTTGAGTTATTTTTTTGTTTGCTCAAAGGTTCCAGTCTGTCTACCCAGCGAATAATAAAATATATCACATTGTCCTCTCTCGGTTATATTTTTTCCTTTTCTTTCCGTCTGTCTATCTCTCTCTCTCTCTCTATTTATCATACCTATATATTAAATATATCGACCCCGTACCGCAATCCAGTCAAGAGACCATTGTGTACGCGTAGTATTATAATATATACTTATTATTATTATTGTTATTGTCGTCGTCTCTTCTCGCAGTGATCGCATGTGTGCGGTGTATATTATAATATTATGTCGACGAACAGGAGGTCGTTGTAATTAAATTCTTGAATTTCACCCAAATAATATATAAAAATGGGTTCGGTGGCGCGTAAACGCACAATATATTTGTACACGCTGCACATAAATATCGCCCCCTGTGCGCGTCTTTTTCACATATAGGTATTATTAAATAATAACAAAATTCATTCTATTTTTGACCCTGCGATATGGCCACCGTGCAGGTTGATTATTTATTAAAGATGTACACCATACCGAATAAATTTTACTATCGAACATTAATATCGAATCATAAATGCATGATGTATACAGTATACCTACTGAATGGATAGTAAAAATGTATCGAATGAAAATTCGATAATACTCACCGAATAGTTCTCGTTCGATATTGCTTCATCACTATATTATGGTTTATATTTTATTTATCATAAATCAATAATTATAATATATAGAGACAGATGGAAAGGATTTAAAATATTGTTGTGATTTGATAAAATATCTCATGGATTAAACTATTATTATTGAGTGTATTATGTTTTTTGCAAAAAAAAAAAAACACACAGTGAACGATAAAAAACCATGTATATTTCCGCAAAACACAATAATTGTTCAATTATTTTACTTATCAATAATTCTTAGACAGAAATTCGTTTTATGATATCCTATTTAAATTTAAAATTTCATATAGAATTTATTAGCATATTTTTCAATATTTTGCATATAAATGATTATTTCGGCTTATTTCTATTTTTAATCAAAATTTGATGGCCAAAAATTATTATTAATAATATAACACATCGAATAGCTGATAAACGTTAGCTACTATATAATGTTGACACTATCCAATTTCCTTAACTTATTAGGTATTATAATATTATGCACACGAAAGATTATTATAATAATAACAATATTAAATTATATTATATTGGGTACGTTTTTATACCTAACAACACTATATTCTTATTCTCGTACAGCGGTACCCGGTAGCGACTACCTATATAGTCACAGCCGGTCTGTAATGAAATTTGTAGGTTTTCTCATATTATTATTATTATTAGTTTTCGTCGTCGTGTCTCGTTAAGAACCGGTTGTCTCCGATGTCTGAGTTCACGGCGAAAATAATAATAATCGAATCGAATATTACATTATTGGTATAATACGATGTGGAAACGAGTTCTATAGGATATTATACAGGGTGATCACTGATCAGAATGTTTCACACTTGGGTTTGTAGTTCCGAATAACGAATATTCTAAAATTTATTTTTTCGAAACTGTGTATGAATATTTATTACGAGAATTTTGTATTTTATTGCCCGAGGAAAATACTATATAATATACCTTATACGTACGTGGTACGTATTTCAAAACTATTTATAGTTTAACATATTAAAAGAAAAGCCGATCGCTTAAAAATTATAAAAAAACAATTTTAGTATAATATTATCAGGCATGTATAATGTATTAATGTATTAATTTTATTTGTTTTCATCATAGCGTATTAATTTTTTTAACAATTTGTCAATTATGTTTTATGGTTTCTTTAGTACACCATTAACTGTGTGTTAATAAGTTCAAATATATATATATACTTTTAAAAAACTATGCTTCGCTCGACTCGGTCAAAATTTCGCGTAAAATAACAGCGGTATACCTTTAAGCTTTTGGTTTTGAAAATGACACGGGAAACTGAATACACAGAATATTTTTTTTATAATATGAAACATAAATTTATTAGATTTAATATAACCAATCAATTATTCGTAAGGAACTATTATAAATTGACACCCTTCCATAATAATAAAGAAATTACAACTTGAAATATGTTATAAAATATGCAATTTTATATAATTTAGATCAATCAAAACGTATTTTGTCTAAATTTGGGTTATATTTTTATTATAATTAATTCCAACTATTGATAAATCAACCTATTATAAATTTCTGTGTATAAGTACATATAGAATTGATAGAATTTAATAATTTATAATAGTTATAAATTCTATTATAATATAAATGTTATTTTATTAGCTAATTACCTACTACCTATCTATCATTGATTATAATTACAGTTATATAGACCTACAATTATGTGTTTCAATAAATAAATTGGGGTGGATCCCTGACTTAATCATTTCATGATTCATGAAGGGCTTTAATCCCGTAGTCCCTGTGTACTTAACGCATATTCATTAATATTCAATATTGTTATCTATTATTAAGGGTAGGACTTATATACATTAAAAAATAATGAAATAAGATTTTAAAAAGATACAATTTTTACGTTATTTTTTTCAATGTAAAAATGTTTTTTTTAAAAAAAAGAATGTTTAATTCTTCTACTTTGTCTCGCGCATATACGGATTGAACAATAACCGTTTAAGAAATTGTGATATTTATTCTCTAGAAAATGTACCAAAATTATTAATAAAATGCATGTTATTATATTATTACAAAATAGTGCAATATGCCATTTAAATATGACTTTAAAATTGTAAAATATGCTACAAAAACTGTACATGTTAAAATAGGTATGTGCAACTACATATTATGTTCTAAAAATGTGTTGTTTTTTTTTAACATCTTTTTTGATTATTTAACACACATTATAAAATATTATTCTGATAGACCAGAAAAAAATGCGAATGCACAGAAATTCGAGAACTATTTATTATTATTATTATTATTATTATTATTATTATTATTTTAATAAAATATTCTGATCGCCCTGTATAACGTGGTACTGGTAGGCTGTTGACCGTTCGCGGTCTTTGTCCGACATAAGGTACATATCGTAATGATAATATGATATTATATATTCGTATATTATAATAATATGGTGTACATAACGACAGTAACCAGTAATTGCTTCGTATAATATAATATAATGTGTAATATACGCGACGGGTTCGACGAGACCGCTGCGAGGGAGAGAGAATAATATATTATACACGTATAGGTACTTACACGATAAATTATAAAATTTACGACGATTGTCTATAATATTATTATCGTAAAAATAAAAACGTATACCTATTGTATGGAAGCCGTTTGCCGCCGAATTATTTGAATATATTATAATATAGTTTTAGTTCAAAACTGCCGAGAAAAATAAAAATAACAATCTAATAATATATTATTATGATAACATAATAATAATAACATAACACAATAATGTATTACAACAATGATTCACAAACTTTAGACAAATATATGATAAAAGTTCCGTTTTTTACGAGGTAGTAAAAATTTAATAACTAAAATACTTATGTTTAATTTGTACCTACACAAAAAGTAATTAATACTTCGAATGTGCATTCGAATAGTTTATTTATGATGGCTCATTCGGGCATTCGCTACGTACTGTAACGCATTCGAGACTATAGAATATTTAGAATACGAATCTAGAATTCGTGTACTTTAAGTCATCAACTTTTACTTTCTTACTTTTAATTAATGTTTTTTCTTTATTATTAATTGAACAAAAAAATAATTTAAAATTAAGACTGCTTTTTCTCGTTTATTAACAAAATATTTTTCATAAGTAACTGAACCCGTTCGGTGTTGAGTATAATATTTGTTTTATATCATTCGGAAATAAGTAATTGGAATATTACACAAGACTGAGAGAAATTAATATAGAAAAACGTCATATCAATAAAATAAAAGTAATATCTGTGAAACAGTTACACATTTCACACGAGTGTACAATAATATTCATATATTAAAACAAAACGTAAAATGCAAAAATAAAATTTGAATCATTCGTTTACCAATTATTTTAGTCAGATGATAATGATTGATTAAATAACCGTTGTTGTAAAATTAATAAAATGTGTAAACAATTTTTAAATGTTTTTTAGATTCTGAGCGAAGCGAAGAATGTATTGGTTTTACAAAAATGTTTTTTTTTTTTATGTATGAAGATACTTTTTGGGTAGAAATAATGGTCCGATTACCACAAGTAGGGTATGCTTTCGGTTGCAAATCGTGTCTAGTTGGTACTTTAATTAGCTCATTTTTTGAATTTCTCAAAAGTTTTTCCTTGGGAGGCGAAAAATTCCAAAAAAAATGTGGAAAATCGGCAAAATTACGATTTCTGTTATTTAAAGTTTTTTAATTTCGTTATAACTAATTGAGTTTTCATCTTAGAGACTTAGATTTTTTTTTGAGTATTATCATAGATGAACTTCATTACAAGAAAAAATTTAGAAACAAATGGTTGATTTTCTGACTAAGTATAGAGTTTTGGCTTTTTTTTATAAAAATGTTTAATATTTCCTGCAATTTTTAGTTTATTGATTTGAAAATTTTGTTAAAATCTAGACATATACGACTTAATGTTTTTACAAAATATTTTGAAAATCGTGACTGTCAATTTTTTTTCATAACTTTATAAAGTTAAAATTTTTGAAAATCAACAAAATTACGGTTTCATATTTTATTTCTTAATAACTAAATAAGTTTTGATCGTAGGAAATTGAAATTTATTTTAAATATTTACATTCGTAATTTACACATGTGGTAAAATTTTGGAATGGATTATTAATATAGCATATTGTAATATATTGAGTTTCGCTCAGAATCGTATTTTGTAATGCGATATCATTGCATTCAAATCTTAAGTATAATAAACCACTAATTTTTCCGAGGACCGAAGGGGCGAAAGAGGAATGTTCACAATCGACATCCCCACTTATCTTTACTTTTTTAACTATAAAACTACTTAATATAGAGCTATTATTTATCACGTTGAATTCAACTGCATACAGTTTGTAAAAGAAATTATGAAAAACCGGTAAATTAATATGTTTTTAACTATATAAGTATTCTGTTTATATCTATAAATAAATCGGTTATATTATTGTGTAAGGTCACGCGCCTGTTTGAGATACGTTTTGAAATTATAGAATTATATGTATAGGTATGCAATAAACATGCATTATTTAATAATACAATTTTTTAATACTTATTTTGATTATATTATTATCAAACAATTAAATAATCTTTATAAATTATATAGATGAAACATTAATACTATCCACTACAAAGTTTTGACCAGTTTAATTGATAGCTTAGAACCCTCAACTTGTACAAACTTGAGTCATTTGGTTTCTAATAATAATACTGAAATAATAATTAAATCATATTATGATATTAGTTGATATAATGATCAACTAATTATAGATGATGATACAGATTGAATTTTTAACTAGTTAAATTCAGAAGTATGTTAATATCGAAGAAAAACTGAAAATAATAGTTCATTGTTTTCATTATTATTATACAAATAAATAATTATACTGATTATTCAACACTTAACTTCGACTATTGAAAAAATGTTTTTTTAAATATAACTCCTATGTCTATTCATATTGATTTTATAATTTAAAATATTTTATTTATTTAAATATATTGCCCCAAAAGTGCAACTAGGGGGATCGAGGAGCTTAGCCTTCCTAATTACTTATAGCCCCTTAAAATAACAAGACAATTTTCAATTTTTTAAAAATTTATTCTAATGTGGATTTATAGCCCTCTTAAAATTTAGCACTAGTTGTGCCACTATTTTCCCCTTCCTATCCACGTTCAGAACTACTGTACCGTTTTTGATTATTTGTACATAATATAATTAATAGGTCCTTATATTATAAATAATGTTATAGTATTATTATTGTTTTGAAATTTATATAGACAATTACTATTGTTTCAATAAAAATATATTTTAGTGTTTTACGATGAAATTATATTATTTAAAAACGAAATTATTATTCTCTGGATGACGAATATAAGTAACGATAGTAATATTATAAACAGTGTTGTGCGTTATCTAGATAAAATATAGTTATCTTTTTATCTTATTTAGATAAATAAATAGGCTATCTGAAAATAATCATCTAGATAATTATTCATTCAATGATTTCAAAAATTTTGATACAAAATTATTTTAAACCGCGCTCTGTAAACACTATTTATAGTTTTAACTAGAGCATTAGATAGTTTATAATTAATAATAATAATATTTACAAACTAATCATGATTATAACAACTATGGTTTATGCCGAGTACGAACGTTAGATCTACAATATTAAATATTAATTATCTTTTTTTTATCTAGATAAAATTGGTTATCTTTTATCTCTTATCTAGATAAAAAAATTAAGTGTTATCTATTTATTTCATCTAGATAAATTTAAAATCAATTATCTGTCATCTTATCTAGATAAATTATGGGTTGTACAACACTGATTATAATATTATAAATCTGCCGGTTGATGTTCACCTCGAAATATGTAGTATCATTATTATTATTGTGAAGAGTATTTAAACTTAAATGAGCTAATTTAATATGAAATACGACTTGAAACTTCGATTGTCGATTGCAGATCATTTAAATTCGAAAGTATAAGTGAAAAACATTGTCCGGCAATATTCTCTCATTGTTTCTTTCATTGCCCTCTTATCATTTTCTCGACGATGATAAATTAAAACATATCGATGAACATAATATTATTTTAAAATTTATATCATTATTAATGCGGAGAGTGTTTCATTTTTATCCCCCGGCGGCATCATTCGATACGCGTCGTCTCGGCCGTGTCACCTATCGTCGACAGCGGTTCTCGCCGCCGCATTCCCCGGGGACGCAGCCGCCGCCGTCGCTGTCAGTCCGAAAACCCGTCGTCGTTTCGTTATAAACAAGAAAACATCACACAGAGATGATAAAAAATAATAATAATAATAATAATAATAATAATATATTTATAAAATACGATTTCTCGGAAATCCGCACACACGTGTATATATACTTAGGTATACGTGGACGGAAGGGTGGACGACAGTCATTCAGAACTCAAAAGCGACAGAAGCCGTCTTGTCGGAGTAATGAATTTTCGTGTATAGGTATAAGGTATAAGGTATAAAAGGTATCTAATAAGATACGGTGTGTGTGTGTGTAACAATACCAATATTATAAAAGTGTGTATAATAAAAATATTATATTATTATTAAATATCCAGTTCGTATATATATATATATATATTATAATAGGTACATACAATATGTCTCCGCCGGAGCGCAGCTGTACAACTCGCGCGGTTACGGTTATAATAATATGATTAATTGATTATGTTACCTATATACCATATAGGTATACACACAAAATGTAACATTAAAAAATCGAATTATACGATAGCAAATGATATTATAATTTCGTATTTATTATCTTGACCTATTGTTATGCCGTTAAATGCGACACGGACAGTTTCTACAAATGTTTGCCAATTATCGTAGGCATCGATATTCCGACGGCTTAAAAGCCGAATATTACATATCAAAATTTTTAAATAATTGTTTTTGTATATAATGTCCGATTGAGAAATCTATAGGTCGTCTTTACGATTCTGCCAAATATTAAGTGATACGGTATTTTTTGCATTTTAATGTATATGACCATTTATGAATTGATCGTATTTTATATGTATTGAATGCACAAATATAAACAAGTCCAAAACTGTCGGGGACATGCATTTATTTTAAATAAAGATATAAACGTTGTAACGTGTTTATTTTAAGTGGAAATATTTTATATGTCCTGTCATAATTATAATATTTGATAAAACTGATAAAAGAAATTTTGATAAAATTTAATAAATACAATAACTGTGTAAAAATATGTATGTAGGTATGTGTGTTAACAAAACTTGGATTTTTGTAAAATAAACGTGTTGAAAAAACGATGCAAAAAAAAGAAACTTGATAACATTTTGTTTTGAAAAAGTATTTTGATTTTATATATATCGAGTAATTAAAACATACCTACAATTTGTTTTATCAAACAAGTCAATATGGGCTCTTTTATTTAATTCATATTATATCCGAAAATTTCAATTAATTTTGTGTAGGTAGGTAGTGAATATTATTATAAATTCAATGTTCTACAGGTATATGGTAATGATGGCCAAAATTATTTAAACGACGAGATGTATCTGCACCTTGTGCAACAATATCCCATATTATAATATTTGGGACCGGTGTGGGTTATAGGTGTTGGTATTAGGTCTACCGTGAATGATATAATTTTTTTTTATGGAATAGGAATACACGGAAATAATTTTGAATATTTAACGCATAATAATATAATATTTAAAATGTTTTTCGTGTACCAGTTTTTATGTAGGTATCATAATATAATATTATACCGTATGTTTATAATAATAAACGTGTCACTTTTCAAAATTTTGAACGAACCTTAACGTTAATATTGTGTGTAACAAAATATTGTTTATACAGCGTGAATGAAATATATTTTTTAATATTATTAATTATGCCGCCTATATAATTTTTATTTGTTTTTAATCATTTGTAGCAACACCTCTGATGTCCCGACGAGATAACGTTGTATTATTATTTATTTTATGCCTATGTGTTGAATTTATATCTAAATTGTTAAAAATTAAATATCAAAATTAAAATGTTTTTTAGATGGGTAGTTTTTAAACAAACGGACATTTTGCGTTCCTTAACGATATTTGTTTACAATATATGTATAACCATCTATATCGATAATATTCACTTCTTTTACAATAATATCGATCATTAAACGCGTATACTCGTACTTACACTTAATCTAATAATAATAATGGAACAAAACGAGAGCAGTTGCCGCGAGTCGAGATATAGCGGTTCGTTGATTTCCGTTGTTTGCATTCCATTCGCAGTCGAGTGTTTTATTAATAGTAGTAGTAGTCTTTTATTATATTTTAATAATGTATCGCGAAAATACAAGTTTTTTTTCATTTTAGTGTTTTTTTTTTTTTTTATTCGATTCACTTACGCTTACGCAACCTGGTATACGGTTACCGGTGTAGCAATATCTATATAATATACACAGGTATATTGTATAAACGTTGTGATGTACCTACACGACGGATAATAATAATACGCAACAATATAATGTAGGTACAATGTAACGAATTAAAATCGCGTAAAGCAACGATAAAAAAATAAATGCATTTAAATTCGTTGTGCACTGGGATACGAAAATAATAATATAATACAATCGTCGAACGATCGATAAATATATATATATATATATATGTAATAAGTGTATATATTGTGTACCTGTACATTAAAATATTCCGCACAATCAATTATCGTCGACGACGATGATCATGATGATTATGATGATGATCCCGAACAAAACGTCAGGTAACCAATATCTAATATAAATCGCGTATTATACAAATATTATATAACATATACCATAATATACATACGCGTATAGAACCTAATGATCCGGAGAAATGGTTCAATTCGCCGTATGTATAATACCGCGGTATACACGTTGCAAATGTTATACCGTTTTTTTTTTTTATATATATATATTTTTTTTCTTATTGCGCTCCCTTTTCCGTTTATTATCATTATTATTATTTTTTGTGTGTACGGTCTTTGATTTTATTCTGCTGCAGCTTTCCTCCGATATACTACAGCAGCGAACCGTCTTCACGGAATTTTCTATTTACGATAGTATATTTTTATTATATCGATACATCCAACGAAAAAGGTAGTAACTCAATTTTTTTCGTTTTTGAGTTACGACTTAAGTAACACTACATTCTGATAAAGGATTCTTTTCTTTATCGACCGCGAAAATGATTGTATTTCCATTTATTTCACAGAAATAATAAAATAATATTAAAATTAAAATTAAAATAGAATAAGAAATTAACTTTGAATATTATTTTTTCCTCCTGAACAATTGAAAAATTAGAGTTACTACCTTTTTCGTTGGATATATCGATATTTTCACCATCATCATCATCCCATTGCAATGGCGCAAATACTCGCGAAAACATAATAATATTATAACAATAGAAATTATAAGGTTAGGATTCGCATATATACCATGACCGTACCAAACATTAATTTAGGGATAAAGGGCGAGTTTTCGTTTAAAAGTACGTCAAGCTTACATTTTTTTTAAAAAAAATTATCATACATTATTATATTATATAATATATCGAATTTTAGGAAGAAGGGTTACCTCCCCTGAATGTGGTCATTGTATATATACTCATATTATATGCACCGCCGATGATAATAATTATATAATATAAATAACATTTTTGCAATTAAATATACTAGCTACTTTATTATGTGTATCTATGTATTTTTTGTACTTATACAGAGTAATCGTGTTTACTCTACTTTTTTGTTTTAATAATGCACATATTAGAAATTATTGTTTTTTACATTTTAATTTACCTGATATCTGTATTTTTCAATACGTTTAGGTTATAAAAAAATGATAAACAAAATATTAGGGTGAGCATGCTTGATTAATATAGCTGTTTATCCTTATTATATTTATATAAAAAACAATTAGAAAAATTAACTGAATAATGTGCAAAATAAATAAATTTCTGTTTAAAAAAATGAAGTTTGTATTACTACAGGATAAACTTTAAGTAACAAAAAAGTCTAAGTATTAAAAAATACGGATGTTAAGTAAAATAAAATGTCAAAAAAAAAGTTCCTAAATATCCATTATTAAAGTAAAAAATGTATACTCGTATTTTAATTTAATATTGGTTTTGTAATGCAATACGTGTAGTGAATTGTTATTTTTTTCGCATTGTTATTACATAAAATCGTCCGACTTTTTGTATAAAGACAAAGGTATATGCTATTGTAATTGCTTTCACTTTTTTTCGCAAATCGATCCATAAATATAGAGGAACAATATTATATATATATATATATTATGTAGATATAGTTTGCTATAACAAAACGAAGAGTCTTGTCAATCATTGTTATTATTGTTATGCTCCAAAATAACAGTATATAAAAATACATTTATATCAAATTTAATTTGGTTCTTTTATACCATTTTATTCAAAAATGTACCTATACCTACAAAATAATATTATTACAATTCCGCAGCGGTGTCGTAAATCTTCGATTTATTACGTATTTATTGTACGATATTGTTATTATAATAATGTACCTATAACATATTATTATTTTTGTAGCTGCAGACTCGTATTATGAAAATATCAAATTATAAACAAACTCGTTGATAGTAACTAAATAACATAAACATTTCACATGATCGTTGCAGTTTACACTATAATAATATTGTTATAGATCGATGATGGTTATACAGGGAGGTAAGTATATGGGAGATGGGAGATCTTACAAAACAAATATTATAATACTATATCGATAGTGAAAATAATCAAAAATATATATTGCAACTCTAATAATACGTAGGTACTATCTATCATTTCTATTATTTTCTCAGGAATATTTAAAATTATAATTATTATTTTTTAAATTATACCTATACATTTTTATTAATCTAAACTTTTCGATGAATAATATTATGGTGATATTTACAAATAAATCATGGTTAAAAATTGTAATATTATTTCAAAAATATTGTATTATTTGTATTATTCGTATTTTCTGTGAATTTAATAAACCATAGTTAACGTTGAACTATTCAATTTCAAAATACCTAATATCTCTAAAGTCATTGTGATTAATTTTCACTCTTAATAAACCTATATAAATGTAATTTATAAACTTCTTTATTTCAATATTATCTTTACTGAATTGTATTATAATGTATTTTTAATGTTCTCATATTTATGTAAATGAGTAAACATATTTGTTATTAAATATTATTGTTTTGTATATTTAAATATATTTACTGTACTTATGTGTTCGGTGGGCGTTGACATTAATAAAATATACATAAATCGTAATACATTAATTTGTTAAAAATAACAAGCGTATACTTATTAAATTTATAAAAAAAAAAAGCAAAATAATACATTTATTTTATTAACACATAACCTGACATAACCTATATTCACAGACTACAGCAGGGGAAACTAGAGAAAGATTGAACACTTAACTTAAAACTCATTTATTGCGTTGTTTTTCTATTAACTTAAATTTTTAGGTTCTTACATATGTAAAATGTTATGAAATTTCCAAATTTAAAACCAATAATCAAATTTTTTAATATTTTTAATGGTTCATTTTTGTTTTTCAAAAAAATGTTACTTCATATTTGTGGTAAGACGGGACAAGGTATATAGGGAAAGATGAAGTAGTTATCTATAAATGATTTTTGAATTAGGACAACAAATGGCTTGAAGGCATTAAAAGTATAGGCGGAAATGGAGGGGGCTTGGGAGCTAAGCCCTCCAAATTTTCAATAACTACAAAAACAAAATGATAAATTTAATTTTTCATTTAGATATTTGGTGTTAAATTTGAAAAACTTTTCCTGACATAACCTATATCTACAGATCACAGTATAGTCACAATATCACGATTATGTATATTATACTATGATCACTTATTCTCAAAATACGTGTAGAAAAAAAATGAGATTTTAATCACGCAGTGTTTTTGTACAAATATAATAATAATAATAATATAATATATTGAAAAATGCGCACCGCTGTGCTGCCGCATATATATATATATATATATATGTACACCTACTTGTACACCACCAAGTACGTATACCGCGACCGCGGTTAATATTCGTCGACGCGGGGAGCCTTTATATTCTATATTATCACTTATATAACACAATAATAATAATATATTATTATTATTATAATATTTATTGTCGCGCGGCGACGAAATCGAAAGCCGCGATTATCGCCGTTGTTGGACGAAATCTTTATCATGGTCGTATTTATTTTCATTTACTAATATATACGTTATACGTATTTGGATTCAATTAGTTTGTCGGACGAATAGTCTGTCATATGGGCTGCTTTACGTCATTATAATAATATTATATAGGTGCAATAATAGTCGGCAGGACTTAAAAAACATGTCCGAGGTAAACAGAAAAAAATACATTTCAACATGATTTTATATACAGATATTATGAAAAATATGATAGAATAAGATAACATATTGAAGGTACTATGCGAACGCGTTTTACATATAGGTTATAAATAGATCCCTAGGGACTTCACGCGCTAAAAACCTCAAAATATGCATGTATTTATGCCTTTACAAAAACACTAAATATGCTATTTAGATATACATTAAAGAAGAAAAGAAAGATAAAGTGATATTTTATTAAATAACTTTATTTTAATAGCTATAGATAGGTAATATTATTTCTTATTTATAATCCATGAGGAAACCACAAACACTAATTTTTTAAATTAATTTCTTATAAATAAAACCATTAAGCTAATACCTCAGGCCCAGAAACTTATAAATGAAAAATGGTAAAATATGCAACAAAAATGTTTAAATTCGTATTTGTATTTCTATTAAACAAATTTTTATATTACTATTAGCTATAAATGTTTTGAATGACTATTGAAAAATATGCAAACTCCTAGAAGTTCCTAGCGCTAATTATAAAGAATATCAACCGAAAAAGTAGTTATACAGATATTTAAAAAACTTTAAACTTAATATAATATGGAATATTAATAAGGCTAAAATATACAGAGTGTTCAGAATTTCGTATTATATAATTTACATAATGGAGATTACATTGCATGTGCATGTACCTATGTATATAATATAATTCCCATCACGCTTTTTTAACATGAAATTTTGATCACCTTTTAAATTAAAAATGCAATTCAAAACGCCTATGAAATTTTCTATGTACTGGAAATGTCCTGTGTGAAACGGAAAACAAAAAAGGTCGGATATTTATTAATTTAATTTTTTGTCTTACTCAGCCGGTAAAATATTTATTGATCTTAATTTTTTTTAAGTACGTTACGTATACCTTTATATTTTTGAAATGAAAATAATAAACCCAACAGTACAACAATACCAACTTAAAATTAAAACATTCTCCGGCGAAAGTATGTATTGTATTTTCCAATTAGGTAAACCTATATACATATAATATACGCGTATCATATAATAATATATTTACTAAATAACAGATTAAAAACAACTTAAAAAGTTTGTGAATTTCACAACATAACTATTGAGTTCATAACAATATAATACAAAATATAAACGTTGGAAATTTGAAACGTTTATAATTTTGTCTTTTTCTTATAATATAACAGTCGCAGAAAAAAAAAATATTTTGCACTTTGACTTTTGGATGAATTATTTCAGTTAAAAATTAACTTAAAGTGATAAATAATACTCAATAATTCATGCAAACATGGTCGTAAGAACTATATAAATCGTATAAAATAAAATCATAACAAAATATAACATCTATTAAAATATACCTGCTATAATAATAGGTACAGAATTAATATAAAGAATTACATACAACAATATGTGTTTGACTAATATGTTTAATAATATTGTATTTTTTTGTTTCCTGATTGAACTTATTCAGATTTTAACTATAATAGGTTAATGTTAATGTCATTATTAGAGAGCGGATTTTAAGGTTTTAAAAATTCAAAATATGATGCTAATATGCACTAACAAAACCATAAAATATGATCTTAATGTTCCATTAATAATTGGTAAAATATGCTCAAAATATTCTTTAACCTGAAAATATTCTACAATATGCAAAATAAATTGTACCGAAGAAAAATATGTGAACAACAAATAGTTTCATTTTTACTCATATTGAGTTATACATTTTGCATAAATGAAATAAAATACAAATTTAATCAATTATAATCTTAAATCTTGAGTTTATTAATAATATTACGAGAAAATAAAATAGTAAAACAGTAAAATAGTATGTATTTCGTAATACATACTATTTCTTTATATAATATCAAATTTAATGATTTTTAAACAATTTCACTTAAAATTAATACAAATTTATAAATAATCATGGAAAAGATTATACTTTATGTGAAATAAATTAAAATATTCTCTAACTTTCAAAATATGCATAAATTTGCAAAATAATTTTTTTCTATGAATTCTATGATCAACAAATCGTCCACATTTCTGACTCCCATTAAAATACATATAACCAATAAAAATATGTAAAAACCTAAAAATCCGCTCTCTAGTCATTAAACATAATATAGATAAGCGTATTTATGATCAACAGCTAAAATGTATTTTTATATCTTTATATTGTAGGTCTAATTGTTTTGTACTCGGGTTAGATTACCGGTTATAAACCAAACCTAACCGCGGTGTAATTATAGCGTTATTAAGGTATTATAGTTTATTATTTTGTAAATACTGCCTATATAACATACCGGAAGGGGCATAATATAAAACGTATAATAATAATTGTAAATTATTAATTTATTATAGGTACATATAATACTTTAATGAATAATTTTAATATTTTATAATAGTGTAATGTAAATGACGATTAGGTAAGTAAATAATATGAAAAAAAAATTAATTTTCAATTATTTGTTTGTTTTTTTAATCGTCCGATATATTTTGTAAATTGGTCAGGCAACTTTTTTAACGTAATCATTGCTGCAGTAACTATTATTTATGTAATCATTATTGAGTGTGAAATATATATTAATTTTTTAATTGTTATTTTTATTTTCGTTATGAAACATATTGAAATTATAGATTTTATTCTGTATATTTTGTTATTTAACAGTTTATTCTTTTTAATAACATTTCTGATTCACGCAAAATTTTGTAATGAAAACCACATTATTATTTGTAGCCAATAACTTTGAATAATAATTATTCAATTAGATTTTAAAAACATTGGTATTACTACATTGTATATTATTATAAAAAATATAAAAAAACAGTTATAAATAATTGTAGCAACAACTAAAATTTAGTTGGTTTAACCATATAATTATTGTATAATACGATTAATTTTACTATAAATTCAACTTATAATAATAAATGGTATTGTCACATAGATATAAATGATAACACATAGTTTTTAACTATAAAAATGATAATGTTTTAGCTAAATATTTTTTTTTTTATCCACGATAGTCTCATAGTTGGTACCTACCTATATATTATTTAAATTCGACGTGTATCATGTAGGTATATATGATGTGATGTTTCCGAATAATCTGATAATAACATTATAATTAATACCCTATAACTTTATTGAATATACCTCGCTACATAATAAATTTTCCTGGGCTCCGGTATGACATATTTTTCGAATTATTTTACAAATAATTTTTTTGACACATAATATCAATATTATATTATAGGCGTGCGTATAAGTATGTGAAATATTGTTTCCGCGAACATTTCTAAAAATTATATTATTATGATATATTTCACGCGATTTCGTGAATTTCACTTCGTATTGATTACGCGTTTGATGATTCGCGCGCGCAACACACAGGCGCGGTAAAAAGAAATAGGGGAAGGGGTTCAACCTATTTTAATTTAATTTCGAACCTATTGACAATGATAAAATGTTGTAGATACCTCGTCATTTTGTGCGCTTATCTCTTTTGGAATGATTTCTTTAGAAATAAATTTTATAGCGACGTACGAGCGTGATACGATTTAATGTGTTTAACTATATATTATTATTATTATGTTTACGCTTTGTGTTGTACAACAAAATAAATAACAATAATAATAATAATAATAATAAGTAATCCCCGGCAAGCGAAAGGCGAGAAGAAAGCGTCGGCGGCGGCGCGGGATTTCGGGAGCTTTTTTTTAAAACATAGCCGCGAAGCTGCAGCGCGCGTGATGTCGTTCGTTCGAACAATGCGACGGAGAACGGTTTGGTCGGCGCGTGCGCGTACAGCGTATAATAAAACGTGCACAATTTCTTCCCCTCCCCGTCGCCCCCACCGCCACCGCCAGTTAAAATATATATTATTATATATAGACGAGAAAAACGCAAAAGTAAAAAGACGGAATACAACAACAATAATAAAAAAATATAAACGGCAATGGCAAACGGGACCGCGACGACGAGACGCGTGGGAAGAGTAATGAGGTTTTGTTTTGCTCTCGGATTTGTATTTTTCTTCTCCTTCTTCCCCTCCAAATACTCCGTACACATAGAGGGTGTCCGTCCACGTGTTCTTCCGGGTCAATAAATTTTTACCTCGAGTGTATATGGTATATATATATATATATAATATAGGTTCCTATATACTAAATATTATTATTATTAGAAAGTCGTTTATTTAATTTTTTTCTTTTTTAATGAATTTTTAACGATTTTTGTATGTTTAGGGAGACGTAATACCGAATTGTTACGAAACAGATACATACTTATATTAGATTAAAAATCAAAAGTATAAAATGTGATTGAAAATCCGCGTCTGTGTTTAGTTTTATGTATACATTAAATATTGTTTGGGTACTAATTTATCGTCTTATATAGTTCAAGTTTATAATTATGAGTTTATGATTATAATCTTTATATTCCAACACACAAAACAAACGTATATTATAATATTTATATATTTTATCACATTTCTACCAATGATGATATGGATCGAGTAATAAAAAAAAAAATCTTCTAAACTCGCGACATATTTCAATTGGCAATTTTAATCTGCTGTATATAGATAGGACGTTGGACGTTTTTATATATACCGCGGTTATACCTGTATAACCACACCAGTCTATCGGTGTAACTATACCTATATATATAGATTTAGGTTAGGTATGACTTGGATACACATTTTATTGTGGTATAACATACGCCTAATTGTGAGACATCCTGTACAATATATACAATATATACGTAGTATAAAAAAATACACGCGAGTTATTTTTTATAGGTATATTATTTATTTTGTTTCTCTCTTGTTTCGAGTTTTTAAAAAGAATAATGCTCGTCTCGTACATATAGAAATATTAAACTTCACCGGCGGCAGCACTATAGAGGTATATATATATATATATATATATGTATATATATATTATTATCATATATATAGTAGTAATCGATAACACCGTGCACTCGAACGGAGGCGTGGTCGACTAATTGAAGGGCGTATTTACGACGGTCGATCCGATAGCGGACCACCCCCCTTTTTTTCTCCTCTAAAAAGAAATATATTATAATATATACCCAACGTAGGAGTGCGCGTGTGCGTATATAAAAGTCGTTTCTTACGTTGTTTGTTATTATTATTATTATTATTATTGTTATATTTTTTCTGCAGCGTCTTCTTTTTTATGGGAATTTTTTAATACAATTTTTTCGAGTATCATTTAAAGGTACCGTATTTTGGACGTATACGATATTTTAATAATTTTTTACGTTTTATTTTAAATTTTCAACTATATCGTAATAAAACACGCACCTAATTTATATTCGTAAATGTACTTATAGATATCATTTTCATTCTAAACCGTAATTTACACCGTAAATAGATAAAATATCATAATAAATAAGATACTTCACTCATATAATATATTGCTGCAGTTTTCGCTGATTTCGTTGTATTATTATTATATGACTTTCGAGTACTTATTTACCCTTTCGTGAAATATAAGTTATCGATTACATCGTTTATATACGTATAGTTATTATACTATATTCCTGTCATTATATATGACGTGAATAGTTTATACCTATACCATAATTTTGGCATTATTATGAATTATGATTGAATATAAAGTCAATTTTTTTTAAATTGAATTTTGTTTGGGGAGAAAACAAATAATCATATGTACTGGACGATCGAAATTGCACGTTAAAAAAGTGATAGGAATTATAAAGTATTAAATAATTTTTCAAATATACCTATATACCTACGAATAGAAATCTGTAAATTGTCCTCTCAGCGCAAACCGTTTTTGTGATGATCATTTCAATTGCCCTGTAGATACTGGCTATAGGGGATGACGCGATAGGGTAGAAGGACTCGAGGGGTTGTATATTATACATATATGTATAATATGCAGTATGTATGAATCTGGAGTGATGCTGCGGTACACCGTTTTATAATGTCGCGGTGGCGTATAATATTAGATACATAAGCACGCGCACGCCTGCCGTTTCTACAAATAAATTCGACTTTTTAGCGAAGTGTCCTATTACAATAATAGATGAAAATTCGCAGAGATGACGGTGATGGTACGCGTATAATATAATATTGTTGTAAGTACAAACAGTTAGTTTCATTCTTGTATTGTAGTTTAACATATTGTATGTAAACAATTTAATTCGTGTTGTGAACAAAATTCGAATATAATATTATGCATTAGTATCTAATTATTAGGTCCTGATATATAACCTTTATTATAGGTATTAAAATAACAACTATATAAAATTATGGGCGACGGCCATTTCTTGTCATTTTAATGATAAAATATATGTGAAACTGAGAAAAAGTATCTTATATTATGTAGTATAAGTATTATATACTAACCTCAGGAGGTTTAATATTTTTGAACGGAATTTTAGAAGATTTTCCGAGACTTAATATAATTCAAAATCAATTATTGAAAACTATTCCATATTTTTTTGTTGTGAAATTTAATTTCTCTATCTGTATACTTATATAATATGTATGATAGAAATTGGATAGGTACCTATATGTCATATATAATATTTTTATATTTGATAAATATAAACTCGTCGCTATACAATAAACTCTAATAAGATTTAACAATATTATGTATCGATATATACGATATTAATTTTTTTTTAAGGTGGAATCGTTTTTCCAGCAGCAAGAAAAAATAAAGTAAAAAAATAACTAAAATACCTAATCGGATACCGGATCAATAAATTAAATTATGTTTAGTTGTTCAAATTATGCAAAATTAAATGTCCGTTCTATAAACACATGTTACCATCATAATTATTTTAAAATATATTTACGAACGAATTAAAAAAACTATAATTAGATCTATAACGTGTAGTTTAGAGTCAAAACTTAAAAGAAAGAACAACGCGTACATCATTTATGTCCTATGTGTACAAATAGATATAAAAAAGGTCATAATCATTGATATTATTTATATAAATGTGTATATATTTTCTAATTTTCTATTTATTAAATAATTTATACCATCATATATTTATTTAAAATACCGGTTTTTTACTTATTAATATAAATTAAGCATGTTTTGGTTATTGTTAATATTTATGTTCACTATTAGGTATAAAGTTTTTAAAATTTATTTTTATTTCTTGTTGCCTATAAAGTATATGATATGACTCATTATTTTATTCACATTGTAAAACGTGTAACAAATAATCATACTAAAAAAATATTAGATGCACCTGTAGAGCACCACACCGTTATAAAATGTTTTGTATATAATATTACATATTATATTATGCATACCTATAAAATTATATATTATTTTATATTATCTTATACTATACAGAAGTGAAAAAGTAAAGTTAAAAATATTGTGATATTATATTATATGCCTACGATTAGATATTATATGCTGTATACGATTAACGCATAAAATAATAATAACTACAATCTTATAATATTATGTTTTATCGTAAGAATATAAAATTTCAAAATGTATAAACTCGGAGGTAACCTTATAATATGATACGTTATACTAATATAATAAGGGTAGTGAACTTATATAAACTCATTAAAAGTACATTAAAATTAAATTAAAATAAATTAAAAATTGCATTAAACAAATTTTTGTGTCGATATTATACTACATTATTGCGTTTCAATGTGGTGTTAAGTAATTTAAAATCAAGTTATATATTAATATGTACCTAATACACATTACCTAATATACCTATCGTTATTTTTATTTCTTATGTAAAAAAGATAAATATTCTTAAAATAATATGAAATTAACAGTTTAATGAAATCAATTTAAGCTCTCCTGAAACCAGCAATAATAATATAATTGGACATCTAAAAGAAATATGAAAATCAAATAACTTCAATGTCCTAATTACCTATATTAAATCATACAATAAATTAAAAAAAAAAAAATATGAAATTTGTATTGTTATTTTTTAGAAAACAATATTAATTGTCTGTTTAAAAAATATAAAAATAATTGTTTTTTGTGTTATGTACTTACGATATATTTAGTAATAATAATTTGTGACACAAACATATAATAATCATATTAATTGTATCGAATTTTTTTTTTTTTTCTAATAATTTCATGTGTCAAATATTAAAACAGAATTGTGCATCAAAAAATATTCACTTTCGTAAATTAAATACTTATAAATTATAATTTGTAGAAACCTATAATGTTAATATATTATATTATATATGTTTTATAAATTCCGTGATCTTATTGAGATTATTTTTACACAATTAATTTTTTTCTGAAAAATGTTGTACTATTCATAAAATAATATATTATATTTTGTTTAAAGGATAAAACTAAAAATAATTTATTTTATTGTTATTTTATAACTTGATAAATACTTATAAGATTATAACTAATAACTTTGGAACTTATTTCTAATAGTTTATAAAGTTATAAAACATTATACATTATTTATATTATATAATTAATTTAAATTATCATAACATGTTGTTGTTTATATAAAAAATTCGTTATATTATATTGGCATTACAATAATGATGTTGTACATATTGTTAAATTGTATTATAGATTTTATTTTTGATACTTTCTACTATATATGCGCACAATGATCGTGGATTGTTGTGGGGTAGAAAACAAAACAAAAAACTATTGATTCGTCATCGTCGCGTGCACACTGTCAATGTAGTTGTATGATTTTCGAAGAAACTCGAGACGATTGCGTAAAAAAATAAAATAAAAACAGCGCGTTATATTACGTTTTAAGTACGAATCATTTAAAAAGCCATTACAAAAGCGCGTGGTTTTCGCGTTTATTTATGTTTCATTTCACTTCACCCTCTGTGCATTTATGTCGGTTATATTATATATATATATAGTATACGATATGTCTATATATTATATTATATACCTAAGATCTTTTTATTATTTTTTTTTCACGAATCATCGCTATTTTTTCTTTTTTATATATATTTTTTATTATTTATACATTACATTCAGAGGAAAAGCGTGCTAAAAATATATTATGTAACACTAAAGGTATATATAATAAAAATATACAATTCATTCTTTCTCTCCTTGCACGTCTCTTGGAACCAAAACTTTGTTGTTCAAATTATTATATTAATGTGTTGGGAAATATTTATAAATATTTTTCATACTCAAAACTATATTAAATATATACACATATATAAGTAGAAATCGATGACTATTGGAATTTTTATTGCGAACCTATTACGTGTATAAATAAAAAACATAAGCTATCGATATAAAAAATGCAATTTACTATTTATTAATATATACTTATTTGTAATAATAATAATAATAATAATAATATACGATCAAACAGAACGACTGCAGGTTTATATTATAATGAAGCGACTAAGCAAGCAAACAATAACTATTATTTTGTATCGTTTAATAGTAAAAATATTATATGAAATCCGTGTTTCGTTTTAAATTAACAACATTTTTTTGTTACGTACATCAACAATTGACTACAAAAACAAAATAATAAAATTAATATATATATATATATAATTTTATTACAAAACGATCGCCAACAATAAGTAGTCTTATAACTTATTATACAAATAATATATTATTACTGAGGTCAATAACCATATATAAACCAATATGTAGGTATAATATTATACTCAAGATAAGGTTTACGTTCGATTACTTCTATCCAATATCATATATTATTTTTTAACATTATCATCCTACATGAATTTTATAATATTATACTCATTATCAAGGCTAGACAAATTAACTATTTTTTTTACTTGTTTAATTAAGTTATTCTAGAAATGTTAAAATTAAATGAAAAGTTTAAAGTTATAATAAATAAAAATAAAATTGTAATTAAAAAAGTTAAATATATTAATTTTTTAAAAATGACTAGGTACCTACAGTGTACAATTTAAAAAAATTAATAATATTTATTACCGATATATTATATATTTTCATTTCACCTTCAATATGTATTTTATTTTTACTTGTATCTACACCTATAGCGAGGTATGTACTTATATTAAATTGACAAATTAAAAGTTATTAAAATATAAAAATGTTGTGATACTAAATCTAATTAAATATACAAACGTTTCAATTTTTATTTAAGTATATTATTCAGAGGCGTATCTGAGTTTGAGAGGAGTCGATAAATGATTAATTTAGAAAAATTGAATTTGATATATAGGTACATAATATATTATATATAACTATTTATTTTGAGTCGTTCTTGTAGTTCTCATAATATAAAAATAATTATAATTCGCTAAAAAGTTAATAGTTACAAAAAACACGTTATCTACAGTTAACAAAACTTTAGCTTTTTAACTCGTTAATGTCCAGGCTTGCTCATTATTAAAGCAGTGCTATTAACAATTTTTATATAAATATAATATAGGCTAGATTGGGTAATCATGCCTGACCTAACGTAATATATTTTCAGTGTGATAAATACCTATATTTTATTTTATTATATAATGATTAAAAACCAACCCAATGATTGATTTATAGACAAAATATGATTATTATTATTT
This sequence comes from Eriosoma lanigerum, assembly GCA_013282895.1. NCBI lineage: Eukaryota > Metazoa > Arthropoda > Insecta > Hemiptera > Aphididae > Eriosoma > Eriosoma lanigerum. Next base: position 10,622,962 of record CM023362.1, read on the forward strand.
TACGTTTATAAAACACGCAATACAAATTTTATAAAACACTAAATATGCAAATTATATGCAATATAAAATCACACATTACCTCGTTTCGTCCATACATAAAACGAATTCATTTTTCAACTTTTACTATTTTAAATACCTACTGCAAACGGTACACGTACTCTCGGACTATTGACGAGAAATTCTTCTCGGTGTCGTAAAAATTGTATTTGTTTCTAGATCAATGTACCTCTATTGTAATATTACCTTATATCACATGCAAGTAAATGAAATTATTGTGTTTTAGCTGATTTTAAAACCCTTATTTTAGGACAAAAAAAATCCATAAATAACTTTTATCCGTATACATATAGTTATGACGAAACGGCACATTTCTGGCGATATTATTACGGATTTTTAATAATATATAATATTATAATAAACTTATCACATGGTATAATATTTTATACCTACACAAACGCAATTACAACCACTATTATTATTATTATTATTATATAATAATATATTATTACGCTCGTGATCACAGCGGTGTTCTCTTTTACGAGTCACTTATCATCGCGACGGGGGAAAAAATTATTAAACCGAAACGAGTAGATTGGTATAATATTTACTCTACTTCCCGCTGTCGGATAAATCCGCTAATCGTCTTCGATTATAATAATATAATATTGATGCGTATATATATAAATGCGATGATGCATATAGATATTATTTCTGGATAACTTTTTTAAGTAGTACTCTGAAATTCCATCAAAGTGCTTACATTTTATTAATTTTTTTCTAAACTACTTTTGACATTATATTATAATTTTGGCGTTCTAATCAAACAAATGTGAATATTGAAACACCGCGTGCGTTGAATAGGTTTACGCACTTATAACCTGTTCACACCACTCAAACGTCGACAATTTTCACTGGGTAATGATTTTGTTTTAATTTTAATTTATATTTTCAATCTTTTAAAACATTTTACCCGAAGGTCATTTAAGAGCTTGCATAATAATAATATGTATCTCCATGATGTTACATTTTGTTGTTTTATAATGTGCATAAATGTAATTATAATTCGAATTCCAACTTGTCATTATTTTTATTGATTAATATGGTATTAAGGAAGGCGGTCCATTACCATGCTATATATTATAATATAATATATATTATACCTTCGTATAACTAGTGACAAGTAACTACCTATATATCAATAATTTAATTCGATATTGATATCGAATAATGATAATAATTTTAATACCTATACTATACGTATATTAATTTTTTATTTTATTTAATTTTGTAACTATAGGTGTACTTACTTTAAAAAATATTTTCGCTATTATTATTAGATAAGTGCCTATTAATATGTATCTTCTAATTACCGTAAATCGCAATGTATTAATTATATATTGACAAAAAGTATAATATATAAAACATGGAAATACAATTTTTTTTCTTCGAGTAAATAGATATTATTTGATAAGTTTAGATCTCATATCGATATCGCAAACATTACTACCTATATATTACGATATTTATACAAATGTACATATTTGAAAAATATATCTATTCCCCATCATTCATAGAGTACCCATATAATCTATAAACGATAATATTATATTGACGACGATAAATTTAATTGTTTTAAACTTGTGGAAGACTGGAGAAAGTCGTCATTCACGAACTGATTTAATGAAATATACGATTATAATAATAATAATATTATTATACAGAAGTCGGAAATGATCATAATCGGATTACTGATACTATTATTATTTACTAAGCAAGTTGTTGTACAATATTATAATGTTTAAAATCATAATTAATTATTATCTTTTCGAGTCATTTGTACATCGTGTATACTATACAATGTACATTGCATATAATAATGTATAATAACATATGAACCGTATGAATATATGATACTTTATAACTTATGTGTACTACTTACCTAATACTTAGTATGTCTAACAAAACGTATACCATATTACGTCTTGTAATTTTCGTATTTTATATCGTATATAATATTTATGACTATTGCCGTATCTATCGCGAAATTGGAAATGTCTTTTTTATATACATATACTCGGAAGTCAACGAGTCGTAATAATGTTTTGAGAAAATTATTTAATTTTTATTTAGTTATATTTTATATATCTACAATATGCTTAGATATTGATTGTTAATCGTTGATATTTACCACAATAATTCTTATATATTTATCAGCCAATAGAATTTGCAAGTTTAGAATTTTTAACCATCATACGCTAAAATATTTTGACTAGTTTCAATTTTTAGTATTATATTAATAAAACATAACTATTAAAATACCATTAAAACGGTAATATTAAATTGATACTTGTATACAATTACTTAATATAAATATTATATTATTCGATTGATAAAATAAATTATTGTGATTTATTGATGTCTATGTAGTTATAATAGTTATGCTTATGACTAAGGAGTTGTTCTTAGATGCGAAACGATTATTGCAATTGACATCATTATCATAATCGCCTCTGTATGCGTTACATTGCCGAAATTATTATCATTGGCGGTAACATATTTTATTATAACCACCTATATTATACCTAAGACCCAACCACTAACCGGTAACCATTGCTATACGGTTTTAACAGTTAGGAAACAATGATATGGTTAACTACTAAGCAAGTTTTGTTTATGAATTATTATTTATATTTTCCGCTCATTTTTACATCAGACCAGGCCATACAGCTTGTATGTAACGCTTCAAAAAGATTTTATTATCTCTAAACTTGTGTTATTATTATTATTATTTAATATTATCTAAGTACAGGTAGTATAACTCGTATGGGGTAGGTATATAAAATATAATGTAAACGTTCATTACATTGTTATATTTCGCAATATGTAAATACGTAAATACGCGCGCAGACATGCACTTATCGAGATTTAATATTTTCTTAAAAATCCAACAGAAGTCGTATATAATAATATATCCCACGCAGTTAAAATTAATATTATACGCTATATTTGTATTATATTATGATGTTTTGTATTATGACGTAACCACCCATTGTTTATAATAAAACATAGAGAGAATTATTCAATAGCGAATCGTATATAGGGTGATCGAAATGTCAAAATACAAATATAATATTGAGATAACGTTGAAAACGTAACAGTATTTGTGTAACATTAAATACTGATCACACTGTATATTATGCATAGAATTAAAATATGATCTTATAGGTGAAAACAAAGGAACGAGTAATTCGTTTAAACTACGTACCCCCTTCGTTGATTTTTCTCATCCTTCCCAACCTATACTTATGTACGTCAACTATTACCCATCGAAAAAACCATACAACCGTCATTGGATATTCTCCGTCGTCGTCTGTATCGTCGTCAACCACCATATTTTCATTTTATATATCTACCGTATTTAAATTCACTATTTTTCGTGAATTTATATTATATATAGGTAACATTGTATATTTTATTATAATAATTTATTATCATAACACACATTTATATTGTGTTTTTAAAATTTAAATATAACTAAATATTGTTATTCTCAGAATATATTCCACCAGGGGGAAATTTCAGTGAGCTAAATATTATGTTGTAAAAGTTCAGACTCGTATAGTGGTTTCCTACAAATGACCAAACGCAGTGACTGATAATATTACTATAACTTATAATATTTTTATATCAGCTCAAATTTCCTATCAGATTATTAGAGTGTTTTTTTTAAAAATAATTTTCATAATATGAATCTACAGTATGGAACAAATTATTATAAAAACAATTTCACTTTTACTAGAAGAAAAACAACAACTTTATGATTCTAATACAGTTTTTTATGTTTAGCATCAGAACTATCAAATAAAACCAGATTTTTGCTCACTTCATCTATTAGAATTTCATTCTCGTCTCCCAAAAATGTAGTTTTAGACATTATTAATAAGTATATTTTAAATATGCGTATTTAATATAGTACGTATCGCGTATAATTCAATATGTGGATAAAAATCCACAATACAGAATACAATCGCCGTGCTACGTACGCATTACACTATTTCCAGTACGATCGTGGCAACGGCTGTTTTTGAAACGTACACCACAATCGTATCTATAGGATACCATACTCCGAAATTATCATTATAGCAGCCTGACTGCGGTTAGATTAGGTTAATGGTTGCGATCAATCGTCGTTGGTCAATCGCAGCTTGGTAACCGTACCTTAAAATAGAATTTATTTTTTCAGACGATTTCATACATTTTCTCATAATTTTCAGCCAACAAAATAATTATAATAAGGTTTTATTATAAGGTGCGGTATAATAATATGTAGTTAGTTATATATTATATAACTTATTGCGTGTAGTAAGAAATACAATAAATTTAATCGACCAAACGAATATACTCGAAAAATATAATCAAATAAATATTATTCACCATACTTTTTTTTAACTGAATTTACATAAAAACATATGATAATTTAATATTCGTATGTATTGAAAAAAATAAGTTAAATATAGTATTAAATATGAAAATATAGTTAGGGTGATGTCTCCAAAGTTAATTTTAACATAAACCATGCATTCATAATATATTTGAAATATAATAAAATTCCAATTTATTCAAGTTTACCGGACAAGTCCAAAAATACCAAGATATATTATACCATATAATGTATTGACACATAATTACAATAACAATTTGAGAAAATTAAACAATAACCACAGAAGATTGATTGGAATTATAGAATAAACAACTGAATAGTAAATAAAGGAATAAGTTAGTGTAACGGAGTAAAAGTTGGAAGTTTAAAGGGTGATGAGGAATATAAAATAGTTGAAGATCGAGCTGAGCGTGAAGGAACATCGAAGTTAATATTCGTGAGTAATGAAGGGGAATCAACTTGATGGAAAGGAGTTTTAAATGTAACAGAAGGTTCGTCTACGATCAGTAAGGCTTGAAAAAAGGAGTGACGGATTATCACGAGGAGAATATAGAGAATGAAATGTTTGAAAGATACAAGTCACAGATAGTAAACGTTGTAGCTGATCGAAAACCATAACGAAAATCGCGTGATATTTAAATCGATTTAAATTTTTAGTCAATTCTCTAGCCAGGAAAACGGTCCGGACGTGTAGTATAGTTATAACTTGCCGATTTTCAAGAATGAACACTTCCATTTGTTAAAATGAAATTTGAAAACCATTACGGGGAGACAGACATAATAATGCAATTAGGTTATTTCGAGAGAAAAACGCAAATCAGTTTGTTGGAAATATGGCGGCGGACGCGGTTATAATATTGTACGATGGAAAATTCAAAATTGAAACAAAACAACGTTTGATTGCAATATTATCGTCATTATATTATTGTCTCGGAGTAAAACGTGTAGGTATTATTTATACGCGTAGGCGCAATTCGAGGATCTATATATATATATATATATTATTATATTTATATGTCATTTCCGGTCTATACTCCGCTGCCGATGTTATCACTAATGATGCGTTTTACGTTTTGCTCCCTATCTGCCGCGCATTTATGTTATATACGTACATTAGTCCCCAAAGGGAAATATTAGCAGGGAAAATAAAAAGGCAGAGTAAAGAGAAGAAAAAAAAAATCTCTATATATATATATATAAATAAAATATCGTTTTTGCGACTCGGAGAGAGGAATAAGACAGCGGCAGCACGCGATTCGACGACGGTTGACGCAGTCGATGGCAAGTGTGGTGGTTGAAAGGGGTCTGGGGGAGGATGCGTGTTGGCGCGGTAGCGGTAGATTTCGGAAGAGTATAAATACACGAGTACATCGCCGCCGCTGTCTCCCAATACACTAAGCGGATCAACTTGCACCTCCGTTATATAATATAAGGACTGCTACTTAGACGACGAGCAGAACAACCCCCGCCGAGTGGTCCTTAGTCCTTACCGCCGACATCCCCAAGTAGTGTGCAGGACCCCTCGTATACGTAATCATCAACATCATCATCATCATCATCATCATCATCATCATCATCGTTATTGTTCATTTTGGCCGTTTTTGTTGGTTGTCTGAGTTTAGTACGTATATTCGACGGTAGTTAAATTTTAGTACACATAAGTACTAAAAAAAAAAAAAAAATTGTTGTTAAATAAATCGTAACTACATATTATTATAATATGCATGCGGAGTTTCGTGTTAAAATATAAAGCGGTTAAGAATAGTAGAAAAATGATAAATAAATTGATAACACGCGAGATAACATGCAAATATAACTATAATAGAGGGTTCTATACTTGGAATCGTCAAAGAAATGATTTCACTTAAATGTATTCAATTTACGAATACAATAGCGATTATTATTTACTATTAATAGCTAAATAACAACAACAACAGTTCGGCTTAACTGATTTACAATTTAATAAGTATTATCATGTCAAATAAATATCATAATTTTCATTACAATTATCCGAACTTTAACATGGAAATATACAATTTCTTAAAACATTTTTTTATGAGCATAAACTACACTTTTATAATAAAGTTGTTCATTCTGTCTATAATACTTGAGCCGATTTTTTTGAAAGGGCGCGAAAAACCTCGAAATAAAAAGTATTAATCGTAGGTATATTATTTTGATAATGCAATTTTTCATACGATTATTGTTTGTTTATCTTTTGTGCGTTGCTAAGAAATATGTATATAAGTACATCATCAGACCGATCAGCTTAAATTCAAAAATTAATTTCTCAAGTTCTGGATGTGGGATGAATACATTTAAACTTTGTATTAAGTACACAGTACTTGTATATGAAATGTTTGGAAACTGTGAACCATTTCTATCATATCTTCTGGACATCATTGTTACATCAATGATATTTTGGTTGTAGTTACTATACTAATTTATACCTGATGTATACAATGAAATGGATAAATATATATTTATCGTCGTGGTTTAGACCATCTGACCATATTACAACATATAAAATAAATAAACGCATAAATAATGTCATGTATTTAAAGCCTATTCTAAAAGATACGAGAGCAGGCTGTGTAATCAAAATGAGAGAATTATCGATCAAACCTATATCGTGGTTACCACAAATTCGTACCATGGTAGTAATATGATATCATTCCGGTCTCATATCAATTTTAATTAATTTTTTATAGATATAGATAACCATTGCTAATAAAAGAATTGTATAGGATGCAATTTATACAAGAACTTAACGAGTTTTTGCGGTTAAATATATAGGTCTTTATTTATGTGAAGAAACTCGGCTGTATTTCTCGTAAAATATCCGTTGAATATCGTAATGGGAATGCGTAACTTTATCACGATTGTTCGAAAATACCAAATAGTGATTAAACGATAACATTTTCGAACTCGAATTTTCGATTTACTTAAAAGCAGACTGCAAGGTTGTGTATTGGTGGAGCGAAATTAAATTTAGACGGGACAATCCCTCCACGCAACGTCGCCACCGCATTAAAAAGTTTATTTAAAAAAAGAAATCATTGAATCTGTTTTATACCGCGGTATAGGTATACACACATGCACGGGGGATTAGTCGCGGACAGCGAATTCGCTATATATATACGATATAGTCGCGGGTGCAAACCTCGTGTGTCGTTTCACACGGAGTCCCGACGAGAAGAGTTCTCGCGACGTGTGGTGGGAAACGCGACACGTTGCGTCGTATAATATATTATAATAATGTATACAGGGCGCAGTTGGAATTACTACATCCGTTTTTGTGGACACGATAATAATTATACGCATTATATATTCGGATCACTCCGTGTACAATATATAAACATTTTTTTTTAAAAAATACGAGGACGGCGGTGTGCGACGCAAAAACGATAGATGAATAAAAAACTTGGGTGGAAGTTTTCCGCAAGAGCCGCGCCCCGTAGGTAACTCTAGAACTGTTAGACGGAATATAATACCTATTATTATTAATATTACAATATTTTTTATAACGCGCTATTTTCGCGTGATCGATACGATCTAACGTATATAAAAAAAAAAAAAAAAAAAAAAAAAAAAAACAAAGACAAAACAATGGTTAGAAATTTAATATTATGTATTGTAATTATTGTATTGTATAGGTAATGGTCGACTACGCTCGCTGCAGTCAAGGTGACCGACCGGAAGAATATATATATATAAAAAAAATAATAATAATAATAATAATATAAGATAATAATAATGCCGACTCTGATCAAACAGTAGACAGCGGGGATAAATAGGTATATAATATGTTTTAATAGCGACGGTCGTAGGGGAAAGAAAAAAAAAAGGAGGGGAAATATTACCTATGCATATATTATTTTATTAATATATATATATATATATACACAGTTGACACCTTACATCGGAGCTCGCTCGTCAACTGCAGTTAATCTGCCGTCGGGTCTACACATAGTGTGCGATATAAAATATAATATTATATTAATATGTAGAAAAAAACATTTTATTATTATTATTATATTAACACGCGGCGGACGGAGCGAAGACCACACCTGTAGGAATCTCGGGTGACCGCGTGACGACTGCGACCACGGTCGTGTCCTTGCCGGAGACGGTATAAGAATATATATATGTATATATATATATAAAAAAAAAAATAAACTAAAAAACAGAAATACAAAATGGCCGTCGCCTGGGAGATTATAACCCGTCCGAATGTACCTTCGGTGGACGTATATAATATTATGTACCTAGGTAATATGCACACTCTGATATTGTCGTCATACTTATACATATTATTATTATTATTATTATAAGAAGATTACGGGTGTCGTATGACGACCGGCTTCTCGATATATATGTCTCGCCTCATCTGTTGATATACATATAATACGTCCATAATATTATAGAGTGCGTATATATAATAATAATATCAGGATAATGATGACGACTGTGTACGGTGCGTGTTAGAATCAAATCGTATACCAGTGCCGCAACTACCGGGGGTGCTAGGGGTGCAAGAAACCCCTGGGCCCCGGGCCCCAAATTAATTCATAATAATAGGCCCGTGGCCGAACTATTTGGAACATTCTTTCTAAATATTATTATGGTTACAAACTTACAACTTATTATGTCTCATCAGAATGAAACATTTTTAGACTATAGGAACATTATTATTTAATAATGCTAATAGTAACAATTCTGTGTATTTAGAAATTAAATTATTTACATATTATCTAAAAATAAAAGGATTTTTTATAGTAAGAGTAACGTATGTCTGAGCACCAATTCATGTACCAATGAATTAAATATTGATCACATAATTGATATTTTTGCAAATCAAAAAGCAAGGAAAAAAAGCTTTTTGAAATAGATATAACAATTTTTTTTAAAAATGTATTAATTAGGTACTCAAATGTAATAATATTTAATTTTTATTAATGTTATTATTTGTTTTAATTATTAATTAGATATATTACATGTTAAATATTAATAAAGATGTTTCACAAGGTAGTATCAATTTTTTTTTAAGTATAAATTAATTATTGGGTACATTAAAATCATAATTATTATTATTATATTACAACATTTTAATTACAATCATATCAAAATTATAATTTCAAATGGCAGGGGGCTGAATTAATAAATAACACTAATATGATATTCTTATTGACCATTATAGTTTTAATTTTGTTATATTTTGGCAGCTGATGGTTTTTTACATTTTAAGTGGTATGAGATAGAAAAACCAATTAACTGTTTTAGGAGTTTCAAGCCACTTTGCTCCTAACCTATTTGTGTAAAATAATGTATATAGCTACAAAGAATAAGTGAAATTTCTTTTAAGGATCTATTAGGTATTTAGGTCCTTGGTTACATGGGCCCTATAATATTTGCTTTCACACCCACCAGTATATACCAAGTTGCGGCACTGTCGTATACCGTATACCAGGTATAGAAATCGTCATTCGTTTACGCATATATAATATAGTCGATAAGTTAGGTTAGGTTATATCTACTATTCGTCGTATTATAAAATACTATACTTAAAACGTCGTCGCGGAATAACATAATATATTAAATGTATTGTGTGTATATTTTATCTATACGTGTTAAGTACGTATATTAAATTATAAATTTAGTTTATTTTAGTATTTTTAGTATAATTTTAGTTTGAACAATGATTGTGCTGTGTGTATTTTGAAACAAATCATATACCGTTTACCCGGTATAGAAATCGTTATTCTCCCGATCTTACCAAATTTAACCGTCTTTTGTTTATACGCGTCTGATAATATAAGTTAGGTTAGGTACCTATATTAAACGTTATATTATTATAAATATACTTAAAACATCGTCGCGGAATAATATAATATTATTGTGTATATTATATTTTTCGCGAATGACCTGATCGCTATTGTTGTACAGCTCTTATAAATATGAGTTCTGACAGTCTAGCTGTCAATAATATCATGCATTTTCGTTCGATCGATCCACCGATACGCGATTGTATAAGTATGATTATAAATTCGACACTATGAGTCATAAATATATTGAAATACACTAAATTTATTTATTTTTTAAAATTTTATTTACAATGAATACGAATTTTCCTAACATTCATAAGGTTTGTCATTAATTACAGACTATAAACACAGATTTACACAGACTTTCCACTTTGTAGATGACGACGCGTTTCAACCGTTAAGAGCAAGACGTTAAGAGGTTCCTAATTAGTATTAATTAAGCTACGGACTCTCAGCAAAAACTTAAATTGAACCGGGACACCGACATCTTTTTTTCGGATATACTTGTGGAAGCTATCCGATTCTTGGACATGTACGTTTAAACTTTGTTTAAACATGGAATTTAAGAAAAATATTATTATAATTATAGTTAATCTTATATTATCTTTGATAACTTACATAACTAAACCATATTATTATTGTTTTGTTGTTTTATTATCAACTAAAATATGTTACGTTACATAATCGCGTGTAAGAAAACCACGATCTGAGTATTAACGTATAACTCATTTGATTTAATTACATTATTTTGACTGATCGCAATAAAAAACAATATTTTTAAATATAAAAGTAAACGATCAAACGAGAGTAAATGTTAAATATACCTACTTGCTTACTGTTTTTTATTCAAACCTATGTAAATATATTATAATTAATTTAGAACAAAAATAGATGGTATTATTAATATAAAAACTAAAAACGTATTTGGAATATTTTAGTGAATTAAAATATTTCGAAATTGTACACATTTATCCATGTCCTATGAGTACACGTATCGTCGTTGTCGTAGAACATTATTATTATTATTATTATTATTGTTATTATTATATCAAAACGGGCCTTGTAACTTTTGGGGGATTGTCCTTATCCTCGCCGAAGCACGACTACCGTGTTACCATCATCACCACCACCACCATCACCACCCTCCAACGACCGAGCCGGCAACCCCTATTTATCGCGGATGTATTATTCTGCACCCTATATCCTATATCCTACACCCGGATTCTCTGTATTAGCGATATTTTATTGTATTATATCAAACTTATATTATATATAGTGTATAAATAATCATATAATATAATATTATATGCCCCATACAAAGTCACCAGACGACGCCTGCGTGAACTGATCCAGTATATCGTATATTATTTGCAATTTGCTCTAACATATTATTATCAATTATGATGCATAATAAAACCATTTACGCCTTCGGTTTACGATATAAGTAACCCTATAAACGTCACACAGAGCTGCAACTAAAAACAGCATTATTTTTGGTTGGAACGTCATCATAATCAAAATTATCCTTGTTTATAATCACGAACCAAGATCTTAGTTTAATATCATTTATTTTTAAAAAGATCTCGTTCCGTTCCCCGTTTACGTCTTAAAATATACAATATAATTTTTTAATTTGTTAAATAATATCTATAAATATCTTATAATTTGCTGGGTATGTAAGAGTCCGCCCATTGTTAACACTTAAAAGTATGCCACGTAAATCAATTGAAAATACCTTCTTATTTATAATGCGTAGAAACAAAGTAAATTATACTAAAAAATGTTTTTAAAATTTTCCTTGTTTCTCAGTAAAAAATAATTCGTTCACTTCCTTTTCGCTCCTTTATTTAAAAGGGAAGCAGTTCCAAGCTTCATTTCTACAAAAATAACTCGTTCCGAGAATCCGTTCCTTTCGGATCGAGTTCCTCCTCAATACTTAGTCCTCGTACTGACATTAATAATACTCAAATATAATTTTGATAACTTACCAAGGAAGGCACTATGTAGAGCCGTTTAATTATTCAGAGTAAATTATAGTTTAATTATAGTTGTATATTATTTTACATAATGATAAATAATTGAAGTTTTATATATTTTTTAACAAAATGTGACATGAATAAGTTTAAAAAAGAATTAAAATAAAAATTACGAAATTTCAGACATTAATATTATTAAACAAATTAATAAATTTATTTTTAGTAAATTTACACATTGCATGTGGGGCGATCTCTCCTATCGCCCCCCTCAAATACGTGCTTGTATTGTGGACAAACAAAATAGACGCAATAAATCTGATTACAATAATATATATTTTATACCTAGTATATTCGATATAATATTTTGTAGGTATACCTAATCTGATTAATATTATAAAGTTTAACGATATGTTAGAAGATAGATAATTCGGAGATATTATGTAAATGAATTTAGAACGTAAGGGGGGATAAGGGAGATTGATGAAGAGGTGGATAGGTAGAGTAGAGAGTGATATTATGAAGATTGCGAAAGAGAATGTGACGAGTGGTAGGAGATTCACTATGAAGACCTCGATGAAGGTGTAGAACTAGGGTGGCCAACTCATATATATTGTTGGGAGTGTAGAGAATGAAATATAATTTAGTTTTATGTAAAAAAAAAAACAAATTGCAGCTATAATTTCGTCGCTTTATAGAATTTATACGATATACTCATCTAATATTATAATACGTAACCCGCGGCAAATACCAATAATAACTAGGTATAATTTAGGCATATCGATGTTTAAATGGTATAAAAAAAAAAAAAAAAATATTTCAACCACCATTATAATATTTTTTAATATAATATTCCCACGTTTCTGCCGCGTATGTATATTAACAATATATTTATATAAACGTGCCTTCGCCATACACCGGTTTAATGTTTAATGTATACGCACAAGCTGAGTTAATCCATTACTTATAATAATGCCACATTATATTATTATCGTGTGATGTATATTTACCAACACATTAACTGATTGATTAATTATATAATACAAGAAAAAATGAAAAAAATTAAAATGATAATTTATAGTTTACAACGTTTTATATACCTAATATTTTTTTTAAGTAGGTACTTTATATATCGTTGTTGTTATTATATAATGCAACGCATGCACGTACAGAGATGTTTTGATTGTGCATTTTGTAATGACTAATGAGTATTATACTCGCACCTATCCGTAAGGATTAGTCAGATTTTTTAGTCATTTACATAATATATTTTTCATTCACCTCAGGTTCGTCTTGTATTATTGTACGCTAATAATAAATATTAGTGAGCACAAAACGCGCGTTCTCGATATTATAATATTATACGGTGAATTATTATTACATACATACGAAAATTGTATTAGCAGAGGATATTTGTTTTCCTCGATAATTGTCTTTTTGTGACATATTTTTTATAAGTCCCCTTTGTATTATTAGGTTTATACCTAAGGAATAAACGTGCAATGTACAGTCATTCATATTCTTATACACAGGCAGAGTAATAAAAATAATTTTCCACTTATTAACATTTAATTATAATGAATAAGATTTTTCTAAAATATCAAGTCGTGTTTTTATGAAGTTATGTTAAATACGCAATATATTTTTAAAGAAAAATACATACTTTTATTACACTTTACTCGCAATATAAACTGATTTGTATTTTAATCATTTTCAATTAGTTAATATAAAATATTATTAAAAAGTATTTAAAAAATATTACATAGAAATTGAAGATAAAACGAAAAAAAAAATATATATTTCTATGTCAGATTATGTATTTATAATATTGTTTTTCTCGGCAATAAATTCGTAGGTATACCCATTGATCTTATATCTACTCATCTCTTATAATGAACGTCTGCCATGATACATTTATTTGGATTTAACTTTGACACATTTTAAACTATAACACAACAAAATATATGTCAAATTTAGACATATTTGATTTACAAATAATTTGTAAATCCACTAAATCCGAATAATCGTTTTATTTTCTAATATGTTTGATTAGATAAACACTTGTGTTACCTTTTATAAATGACGGGTTAGTGGTGCACTTGCATGTATAATTAGAAAAACTAAGGGTTATTATCGCAGATAAATAACGAGGAAATATATCATAAACGATGTCCTTTGCTAATATAAATTTAGAATTCAGAAATAAGAAAGATATTTATGGTAATTTTTCCATGGACCTAAAATGCGTATACCTTTATAAGATTTTGAATATTTCTGTGTAACAGGTTAACTGGTTTTTTGTACCATTTTTCAACTTTTGGTGTATGGATAATTTGTCATTGGAGCTAATACAAAAAAAGTCATTATGCTCTTCTCAATATGTAATGAAAATTTTTAAAACTGTGTATAAAATAATCGAAATAAAATTTCACTTCTAAGATTTCTAATGCCTATTTGAAATTTTAATTGACAGCGGGTTACGAAATAAAAAAATCTGTAAAAATCCTATACACGTGTATAGGTATACCCAATCCGGTACATTTTTAGTATTAATTAATTTTATATTGTATTTATAGTATTTGGTAAAAACTCGGAGTTTTCAATGGTAGGTACTTGTAAAATTATTGGCGAAACAAGAGTTGAAAACCAAAAAAGTACATAAAGTCTGCCCGTAGAAGAGACACTAAAAAATGGCTTAGCGGTTGTCGTGATAAAAAAATATTTTTTCAATTATTTTTGGTTTGCATCATTTTTTGCTAGCAGTCGGAATCGTTTTTTAAATTAAAAACACTCGTTTTTTTATTATTTTTTTTTATGGGATCATTTATTCATTTTTTGTAAATCTTTTTCCGCGTTTTTTATTTTATTTTATTATGTTCTGCTCGGTCGACTCGAGATCGGAAAACGCAAATGGAAAATGTATATAGGTACGTTTACGGATTTTCATATTATATATAATGGCGGCAAAAGTCGAGTGTTTGGCAAAGAAAGTCAAGTGCGGTATTGTGTTGTACACACAAAACAACGGCAGCCGCCGCCCCGCCGCCGGTTGTTTACACGCACGACACATGCGCGGGGGCGAAACGGTGCGAAACGGTCGCCGGCGGCGTGTTGTGCGCGCGTGCACACCGATGCGCTCCGAAAACACAAACACGGCGGTCGCTGTGGCGGCGGAAGCTGAGGCGGCGGCGGCGGCGGCGGCGGCAGTCCATTTCGGACGGTTCGGTCTCTATCGATTTGTTTCGTATCGTTCGCGTCGGGGTCTATGGACCTTACCGCGGTAACGCTGCCGCCGTATACCTCGGTATAATATTATCACAATAACACACACACACACACGAATATTATAATATTTTAAAACAAAATTATTTCTTATTTGTATTCGATTTTATATCAAATTATGTTATATTATAATTTATTTTATAAACGAAAATCTTTCCAACAAGATTTGATTGAGAGTCTCGTCCTTGCTGGTCCCCGACTAGTGTGTAATAATAATCCGTTAAAATTCAAAACATTTTTCTCTCGGTTTTAATTATAATATTAATATAATTGCAAGTTTTAAAAGTATATATAATTATTTCTTTTCTATTTAATTTGTTTTCGGTGTCTCCACAAGTGATAAGCGTCTTATTATGATGATGATAATGTGTAGACAATCAGGGGCACATCTCAGGAGTGGGATTATAGGTCCAGATCCTCCAATTGAAATTATACCAAACCATAGTACAAATACTATAAAAACGAGGAGAAATAATTTTAAAATAAATACCAAAATAATCGGCGATTCCCATCTCCCTCTTATATTTTCTATCCTTCTTTTATTACTATCATTAATTATACATATTATTTAAATGAAATATAATTTATACAGCTAATATGTACAACTATAAAAATCAATATTAGTTTTTAATTTATATCATGTTATATTTATTATATATTGAATATGAGTTTTGAAACAATCTTATAAATATCTAAATACCACTGGTGGATCTAATGGATCCCCATTCCATCAGAGAAATTAAATTTCACATATCGACGTCCCCAACGGAAAAGGACGTAACTCGCTTTTCACGTCATTTCGGTTATATATTTTTTGATTACATCATGCCGTTTTTTACGCTTGTTTCTTAACGAAAACGACAGTAACTTTAACTTTATTTAGAGGTTAAAAAATCATGTAATATAAAAAGTTCTAATATTTATTCGAATTTAACTTTGAAACCTTTAAAGTGCTGTCCTGAAAAGTTACAAAAAATGAGTTACGTCCTTCTTCGTCGGGGTCGTCGAATTATGGGACATGGTCGTAATACTTATTCCTAGTAGTTGTCAAAGAAACAAAAAATTGTAGTTCCCCCCCCGTCATATGATTGATTCACCACTTCTAAACGTTGGAAATTCTCGAATTTTTCGTCAAACATACGTAAAGTGAAATATAACAACGATGAATTAATTTCTTGCGCGGTACAGTCGTAAGAATATTATTTCAACGTCCTAAAGTGAAACTGGTCGTTTCACGAGGGTAGAAAATTTTTTTTTAAAAAAATGCAGTTTCTGTGGTCTGAACTCGTAATACGTTATCGTTTATTTAACGACGTCATAGCATATACCTATATATTATATAGTATTTTTTTTATCTTTTTTTTTTTCTTGTCTTTTGATTTTACGGTCCCGCGCGGCCAGCACTCTTCTCGTAAAACAACTATACTAATACAACAACAACAAATAATTTACGAGGGCGTGTGGCGACGGCGTTTCGTCGTCCGTTGCCAATCTCGCACGCCAACAGTTGTTTTAGTAGTGTTTTTATTTATTCAGCGTCCCTCGTCCCCCGCGAACGAAGTAGTCGGGGTCGTATTTAATACTTACGCACTCGGGTTAGCCCGACATCGGTTAGCACTCTCGCGCCCGTGCGTGTCGTAAACAACACGTGGCCGCGACGCTTTTATTTTCCCGCGCGCGCGCGCGCCTCCAAGACTCTGAGCGCGTTCAATTAACCAGAACAAATGGAATCAGTTATTGTTACCACGCGGTATACGTTATATATATATATATATTACTGAACAAATAAACACAGAGTTGCCGACACCCTTTTTATTTGTATATACGTATATGACTATTACGCTTACCGACATTTTATCATATAATGTATATATGCGAAAATTCGTGCACGTGCGTATTATAATAATAATGATGATATATACAAAGCGATCGCCGCCCCCGTTACAAGAAAATACACACGAATACAGGGCGCTCCGAAAGTCACGAAACTTTGCGGGATTATGCTCCGAAAAGATTAGGGATGTAACGTGTCATCGCGGAGGAGAGAATGGGTGGTAGCCGATGATAGGAACAAAACATAAACGGTTACGGGATATGAAATTGTCCGAAGGTGTAAACGAAGAAGATAGGGGAGGTGAGCAGAATTCGTAGGGGCGGGATGGCGAAAAAGGAAAATAATTGAGTAGACCCAGTGGTGGTTAGGACTGTTTAATGTTAAGGGCCCATCAATGAAAAGGCCACCGAAAAATTAGCTTCTTACTCGGTACCATTTATTTAGCTCATTTTTCGAATTTCTTAAAAGACTTTCCTCGGAAAACGAAAAAAGTACCAAAAAAATGACGGGAAAATTCACAGAAATCGTAATTTTGACAATAATGATTTCAGACTTTAATGCGATTTTGAACGAGTAGGTTCTTGACATTATTTTGAGTGTTCTCATAGATAGTTTATATACGCGGTAAACTTTTGGAACGGATTATCAGTATGATATATTGTACGAGTTTATCTGACTAAGTTTCGCACAGAATCGTATAATCGTAATTGCATAATGCATTCAAATCTTAATTATAATAAACCACTAATTTCTCCGAAGGAGGAACGTCCAAAATCGACCTTCCCACTTTTTACAGTTCACTTTTGTTATAAATTAAAATATAACTAATATTAATTCAACTCAAAACAGGAAAATCTCGATTTCTCGATAAGCCTATCCGCCCCTGCGTAGACCAGGTCGTTGCATCTGAATTTTTTACTCGGGTTTTGGGTGATATTCGGGTGCTCAAAACATCAAAATAAAATAAAATAAAATATTACAATGTGTTTGTGTGTTCATAGTCGTTACTATTTGGGTTAATATTGGATAATACGGGTGCATGGTAAACACGTAAATTATATCGATACTAAAATTGTATTCATCGCGCATAAAATACATATTAAAAAAATTAATTAAATAACGTTCGGTTTAATAAAGGTTTAGGGTGTTTGAAATTCAAGGGATTTTTTTTTAGTTAAGCTCTGGCATAAATTAAGATAGATCCTGCAGCAATAATGATACTAAATATTTTGCGAAGTTACTACAAATTTATTATATATGTAGATTTACCAATGTTAATAAATGTTATTACATATTATATCTATACTGTTTAGACGAGTTTACCGATGATGAGGTTCATTAGATAATGTAAGATAATTCTTTATTTTTGTATTGTATTTATAATTTAGTAGTTACGCGGGCAATATTATAAAATAACATTTTCTCTATGAACAACTCTCTCGCACACTAAAAACGGAAATAATTTGTGATCTATTTAATTATACTCGTATAGTTTATTTATTTTGACTACATGATATGTAATTTAATAATATCCTATATACGATGTGCGTTAATGTATTATTTATATATACATTGTATATTATGAGAGACGAGGACTAGCATACTATTATGATAATACGCTAGTATGTGCATAATGGCGTAATGCCGTCGGTGAAGTGAAAAAGTTTTAAAAGAAAAACCGCTATACGCTATACTATATATCAGAAGCATGTTTCTAAAATATAGATGCGGATTAGTTGTCTGTGGTGGGTGGTGGGGAGATGAAGTACAAAGCAAAAAACACGATTATTAAACTTAAAAGCGAATATATTAGAAAAGATAAGATGGAATTGGGCTCATAAAAAAGAAATCGTCTTGTTGACAATCTGCTAAAAAACAACGTGATCTAGCTAATAAAAAAATATTTATTTATTTATTTTTCATTAATACGATTTTTATAGATATTATATTCAATGTTCATATCATATTATTATCTAAGATTCTAAGTTGATGTAGCAGATATTATAACATTTCTTCTATACTATATATGTGCAATTATAATTATTAGAGATTATACAATAATAGGCCGTTCGAAAATATATTTTCGATGTTCTCGATTCTGATGTATTTGAGGTAACCTAATTTGATATCGTTTAATAATAGATATCGATGTTTCAAGTCAGAATACTTTTACAAGATTTCCGAGAGTTAAATAGAATCGGAAGTCATATGGGTATGATAACAATACTGATATATAACATCGCTATAATGGATAAAAAACAATATTATTTGAGTACCGACTCTCAGCTGTTGTTTGTATTCTAACAAGCCCAAAACATGTACGCAATATCGCACAATTTGCGTCGGACGGAAAATCGCGCTGTACAAATAAGGGGCCGGATGACACGTCACTTGCTGTAATCATTATGATCGCGACTCGTACATTTTGTACACAAACGTTGACAAATTACATTTTTTAAAACTTTTCCAGCCCAACTTGATAGTAAACGATTCGAAATAATTTAGTCTTAGCTATTGAATATACTGCGGACTAGGTCAACTCTGGAATATTTCAGATTTTTAAATTTTATAACAAAAACAATTTTGACAGCCGATAAGTATAGTAGAATCAGTCTAAAAATCGTCATAAAACAGTTCGAGATGATTTTAAATGCTCACAGCAAATAAATAATATCAATAATCATAAACGGAATAAATTAAATATAGGTCATAGGTATATTGTCGCAAATAAAATATATGTCATGGCTGGCTTAAATCCCCACTGCATTAAGATTTTAAATATATACAAGGTGAAATGTTTTGATCACTATATGTGTTTTACGTATTTTATATTTTTCTAAAAGGAGCTTGAACATATTTAAGAGAGGAAATTTCACCCTTAGCTCCCCCCCTGAATCTAAATAATTTGGGAAAATAATATATACGTGTATATGAAATAAATAAATTTCGTATAAGGAGGTTGATATTATATATTATTGTTATTTTTGAAATCGATTAATAATTATTACGAGTAATAATTTCAAAATATTAAGTTTAATCATATTGAATAAGTTACAAGTGTATATAAATAAGGGAGACTATAAGATTCCGGGCGATTATCAGATGATTCACACAAGCAGATTACGGCTGTAAACGGTTTACATCATTTAGATTATATTGAATTTTATATATTATTAAACGTTTAATTATAGTTGAAAAGAATTGTTGTTTTGAAATAGTTTATTAATTTATTATAATACAATATAATATTATTTACCACAGTATTATATTGTGTTGCAATATATTTTACAGATTAATTATCATGCGTAATTACCACAATAAGGTATCAAGTCGCTTTAAATTAATTACCTAAGTAAGTTTTTCTAGAAATGTTAAAGTTAAAAATTAAATAAAAGTTGAATAAAATATAAAACTATTTTATTTTCTACCTATTAAAGTATTTAAGTATATTATTTAACTAATTAATTTAATAAAACAAAAATTAACTGAAAAATAACTTATTATTTAAGAAAAATTAAGCTCGTAAAGTTAAAAGTATCCCTTTTTAATATAATAACTTAACTAAAATTAACCTTATAACTCGTTAAAGTATTCTTGGATTACCAAAACATCGAAAAAAAAATAGAAATAGAAAATTTGTCGAATATTAAAATGAAAGAATACGAGTAAAAAAAATTGATTAAAAACCACCGCCCGCGTTAGTCATGAACTCATATTTTAACGTATGTCGTATACGGTTATCAAAAATAAAAAAACTTCTAAGTTCTCTCTCGTATATAATAATATATTTTTATGGAATCGATATTTCTTATATTTGTATTTTTTGGTGTACGTACCATATATAATATTAATAATGTTGATGAAATATCGCCCGAAGAAAGGAGGAGAAGAGAATTATATTATATAAAATGAAAAATTCAGTGTATCGACTATAATATCATGTATAATATATTATTTTACTCCTCTTTCGATATATTTATATATTATAGAAATATATCCGAATCAAGAATTTCTCTCTTCTCCATTGTTTTTATTATTTTCATCGATATGAAAATATACCTTTGTACATTATCTTATTTCATAAGATACATAAGATTATTATTAATATTAACTATTCCATAAGGTAATGTACAAAACAAATTAGAAAAGTTCGTTGGTACTTTTCGGCGTGCTAAATTCCAGGCTTCTAAACTAACTTTAAACAATACATAATAGGCATGCTATAACTCCGCATAATTATTAAACTATATTATCTTAATGTGCTTAAAATTTACAGGACATTTATAAAATTTTCTTATATTGTTTTCGATTTTCGACGTTATTTATTCAAGTATATTTTACGATTGTGTTAGTAACTAGTGTTACGTAACTATTATGTATAGAAACATAAAAATACGTACACCCTGAGTATAAATTGACGTTGTTGTAATTTTGATTTGAAAACACAAATTTGTATACTATTATTAAGAATGGATAGAAAAACGATATATATATATATATATATACGAGGATACGTTATTAATAAGAATGGTTTCGTGTTCAACCTAGTTACATATCTAATTCTAAGCAAACATGTTTATAATACATTGGATAATGTTCGAAAACCTATGAAATGAATAACACATCGTTGTTAGAGGTAATTAATTATCAGATTGAATATAATTATTTTTAACAAAAATATATTTTGTTTTATATTTTATTGTAATTTCATTTTGCATTAATACAAATTTACGTTCCTCTAGTTTCTTAATTCTTATCTATAA